>JAUPFT010000030.1:30262532-30862532 GCA_036936625.1 Parnassius smintheus behrii | reverse complement strand
CTGAAAGCACATATGTTTCGTAAAGCTTAATGAAAAACAACTGAAATTGCCTACGTCTGTAGAAACGACTTCGCAGCGCATAGCGACCGCCCGCTACGCTAGCTATGACACGACTGGGTACAAAGTAGCACGTCACCTCTACAAGGCTGCTCATTATTTCAGCGAGCTAGTTTCTGTAATCGCTCCATAAAAAGCTCATATTGTGCGTCCAAGTTTTATAAACTAAATTTGTTCACTACGGTTTGTTAAATTTAATTCTAGTAATGCTTCTCAAAAATCTCAAACCATTGAATTCTCAAAAAGGAAGTTAATATATATATTTAGCTAAAAAAATATATTACTCGTTGTAGGAGATTTTTTGTGATTAAAAAGGAAACAGGGATAAATAAAATGTTTTAATGATCTCGTTATTATAGTAAATTGTTATTATCATTTAAATAATATTAATAATTTAACAAATAGTATTATAATATATATTAAATAATAATATAACTAATTATCAATATTTGAAGTGCCCTTGCAAAATTACCATTTTGATATATTTTTATAATTTAAAAAATGTCTTGTGTTAAAGAAATAATAAAATAAATAAAAATGAGTTTAATTTGAAAATGTCAACATTTTATTTAAAAATCTTTAATTAAACTATTTGTTACGGCTTGAATGTTTCGCAATGTGTTTCGTGGGTGGTTTTGGGAACCAGAGAACAACCAGACCAAGGGCTGGCTAACCCGATGATCCCAACCGGGAAGTAAACGAAGATAGCTTTAGAACTGGGTAGATAAGGTAAGGATACTCACAAGACTGGAGCACTCATCGTGGTTATGGTGAAGTCTGTATATTTAGGCTGAAGTTCTCGTGTATACACAGATACCACACTGCACTTCGAATGTATATGGACACGAGCAATTGCACGATAGTCTTACAACTTATTTATTGGTTATTTTTAAACGAGCGGTAACGAACACGTTTTATGCGTGCGCGGCCATCTTGCTTCTTATTTTTCTCGACGAATAGGTGGCGCACCATTCTGAGCAGTGCGGATACGGGGGAGGCGGGAGGATAGGAAACACTTAGGAAAAGGATGTTATATCGGGACTGTTCCGAAGCCACAACATTCCCTCCCACCTGAAATCACCTAGGGATTTCACAAGACAACCATCGACCCGGCAGCTTTCCAGGTTCCCAGTTGCTCATAGAATCTAAATTAATATAAACTAAATAGATATCTGAGCTAAGTTGTGCATTGATAGCCTTAACTAAACTACAAAAGAAAATCAAACTTAGTTAATTTAATTTTAAAATTAGAACTTACAATCTAGCTTAATAAAACAATAAAAATAAGATTCAATCAAGAGGAAGAGGGCAGACTTTGACTACTGGTCTTGTAAGTAGGCCTCTTTTGGTCTTTAAGGTCACAACCCGGATAATATTGTCCTTTCCGGGGTGGATTTGGACCACTCGACCTAGGCGCCATTCGTTAGGTGATAGATTAGGTTCAATGATTGAAACGAGTTGACCAATATTAGGATGTTTGTGATCATCCTTAAACCACTTAACCTTTTGTTGAAGCGTATGTAAATAATCACTCTGCCAAATACGCCAAAAACTTTGAGAAAGCTTTTGAAGTAACTGCCAGCGTGTTCTAGGATTCATATCTTCAACGGACGGTTCTGGTAGAGCTACTAAAGGACGTCCTATAATAAAATGACCGGCCGTGAGAACATCAACTTCGCCAGGATCAGACGATAATTGACAAATCGGTCTTGAGTTCAGCATCGCTTCAACTTTAGTTAAAACTGTAGTTAGTTCTTCAAACGTCAGGACTTGTGAGCCTATGACCCTCTTGAGATAATATTTAGTAGATTTTATACCACTTTCAAAAATGCCTCCAAAGTGAGGTGCTGAAGGTGGATTTAATTTCCACGAGATTCCACGAGACGTTAATTGATCGGAAATATCCTGTTTTTTATCTATCAATAATTTAACCATTTCCTCAAGATATCGTTTAGCGCCTACAAAGTTAGTGCCACAATCTGTCACAATATGTTGACATATTCCACGTCGAGACACGAATCTGTCTAGGGCGGCTAGAAACGCTTCTGTAGACAGTTCAGATACGAGTTCTAAATGAACTGCTTTTACAGATAAACAAATGAACAAGCATATGTAAGCCTTACTGACCCGTGCGTTACGTCGTCTGTTTTCTTTTATAAGAAAAGGACCGCCAAAATCAATCCCTACCTGTTGAAAACAGTAACCTTGTTGAGATCTACAAGGTGGCAGGTTGCCCATAGATGGCTGATAGGGTATAGGTTTGACCCGAAAGCAAGTCACACACTTTGTTAAAACAGAACGAATAAGATTTCTAATTCCTAAAATCCAGAACTTGCGAACAATTAGGGATTGTAACGTGCAAGGTCCACAGTGCAAATACCGTTTATGATAATAGCTAATAATTAATTGAGATAAAATAAATTGTTTCGGTAACAAATATGGATGTTTTGTGTGCTCAGGTAAGTTGAAATTGGTAAGTCGTCCACCCACTCGCATGAGTCCTAGGTTATCAATAAACGGAGACAACTTTTGTAAGTATTTAGGTAGAGGCTTCTGCGATTTTAATTTAGACATCTCTTGATTGAAGCTGCCCCGTTGGACATATTTAATAAGGCTAAGTAGAGAGCACTTTACCTCATTCGTAGTCAAGTGACCTTTCTCGCGTTGGCTTGGTTCTTTGCGCAAATTAGAAATGAAGCGAAAGACCCATGCCAATATTCGCTGTAGTCGCGATAAGGATGAATACCGATTTAATAACACCTTCATAATGTCTTTATCAGATTCCCGAGATTGAGCAATCAGAGTGCGTGTTCTCAACTCTGGCAACTCATCCTGGGGCTTACACCGAATTTGAGCTGGCCAGTGATCTGGACTACTAAGCATCCAATCTGGTCCTGACCACCATCGCTTACAATTGACCAATTCTGCACACGAGAGACCTCGGCTAGGAAAGTCAGCAGGATTGTCCTGAGTCGAGACATGCCTTCAGGTAGAAGGTTCAACTGCGTCAGTTATTTTAACTACTCGATGCGCAACAAAAGGTTTCAATTTGTATGGCTCTGTATTGATCCAAGCTAATACAGTTGAGCTATCAGTGTAGGCTACAATATGAGATATATTTATTTTCGAAATAAGTAAAGTTTGCATGTGTTTGAGAGTACGTGATAACAAGAGCGCACCGCACAACTCCAAACGATTAACTGTTAGAGGCTTAATCGGAGCCACTTTAGATTTAGAAATCAAAAAAGAAACTTGGTTTTGATCATCGATACTTGATCGGAGATAGACACAGCACCCATATGCTTTGGTTGATCCATCGCAAAACCCAATCAACTGGTGTGTAGCTGTTAAATCAATCACGGTTTTACGAGGGATTTTTATCGATTTTATATTAGACAAGTCAGACACAAATGAAACCCAATCGTCACACAGATTGGCGGGCATGATTTCATCCCAAGACAATCCAATACGCCATAAGTTTTGAAGAAGTAGTTTGGCTAAAAGAATAAAAGGTGAAAGCCAACCCAACGGATCATAAATACGAGCTACGTGGGACAGGATTGAACGTTTCGTAAACTCCACATTCACAGGAGAGACGGAGTAAGTGAAATAGTCTTCCGCAGGATCACATTGAACTCCCAAAACCTTAAGCGTTATTGAACTATCATCAGAAAATGTCTTCGGACACTGACAATCGAAGGACTGACTGAAGACACTTACGCAAATCTAGCTGAGCACAATTAAGAAGATTGATTAAATCTTCTTTAAGCTGAGAGGCTGCTTCAACTGAGGAAGCACCTGTAGTAATATCGTCCATGTAAATATGATGCCGAAGAGCTTCAGCTGCATGAGGAAACTGATCACCGTGATCTGCAGCTAACTGATGTAATGTTCGTATCGCTAAGTACGGCGAGCTTTTGACTCCGTATGTGACCGTACGAAGTTCAAATTCTTGAACAGGCAAGGAAGGGGATTCACGCCATAGTACGTGTTGCCACACTCGATCCTCAGGCCTTATCAAGATTTGCCTGTACATCTTAGATATGTCACATGTAAAAACTATATTATGGATCCGAAATCCAGTAATAATGTCAACCAAATCAGCCCGTAACTTCGGTCCAGTGTAAACAATATCATTTAAAGATAGTCCATTAGTCGTCTTGTGACTCGCATTGAATACAACGCGAAGTTTGGTCGTTATGCTTTCTGGACGAATCACACAATGGTGAGGAATGAAATATCTACCAGGGGTAATATCCTTTCCCACTGATTGCATATGATTAAGCTGCTCATAATCACGCATAAAATCGTTATAAAGTAATTTAAGATCTGGTTGTCGGCAAAGTTTTTTCTCAAGATTTATAAACTGCGACAAAGAACTATTATATGAGCCTCCCATATAGACAGACGACTGCGTCAATAAGATAGGGACTACATATCGACCGTCCGATTCTCTATAAGTTTGAGTGGAATACAGGCGTTCGACCTCCTCATCTTCTGGAGCAGGTATATGTTGATGAGGCGGTTCCTCGACTTCCCAAAATCGTTTCATCATCTTCTCCAATGAATTGGTTGAAGTAATTAACGAAGTGCTAACCGATTTTACCGGACTCTCCACATTGGTGGGTCCTGAGAGAACCCACCCAAAGACGCTATGTAAAGCAGCAGGATAGCCGGGCTCTGGTTGAATGACACGGCCGTCATAGATGTGATGAAATACTTCAGCACCTAGCAATAAATCAACATCAGACGGTTTGTCAAAGTCACGGTCCGCTAATACTAAGTGTTTACAACAGTCTCGAACCGCTAGAGGAATATTAGTGGTTGGCATTTTGGAAGTAATGCTATCGATGACTATAGGATTAATATCAAATTGTGGGTCATTCGAATCACACGGGCGTATAGAGCATTGAGTCACTCCCTTGACTTGACACACAGACTGTTGTCCAAGTCCAGCCACAGTTGTGGTGCATCGACGTAATTGAAAACCAAGTCTCTTTGCGCATTTCATGGTGATGAAGCAGTCCTGAGCGCCGCTATCGATGAGCGCTCTAACTTGATGGAACGTGCCACTAGAGTCCTGCACACGCACCATGCTCGTCAAGAGCAGCACCACGCACGGGCCACGAGCCTCTCCCACGAACGCACTCGTGTTAGTGTGGGCACTACTCGAACCGGTGGTCACCGCGGTCGGTGATCGAACTTGGTTGTCGATGTGTACCAGAGTGTGATGATTACCACTACAGATAAAACATCTCATTTTTGAGACGCATTTATCAAGAGAATGTTTTCGTAAACAGTTGATGCATAAATTACTTTGTTTGACAATATTTATTCTAGCACTGGTGTCCAAAGATTGAAAAGTGGGGCACTTATAGATACTGTGTGCTGCGCCACAATAATAGCACTCTAGTGAATCCAGCTGCTTCGAACTAGTAGGCTTAGACTGAGTAGTGAGCACGGAACGTTTCAGGTTCGGTGCCCGCGGTGAAACATTCTTGATCTGTTTACCGCCTAAAAATTGAGAAGATCGCGCCCTAATGTCAACACTAGCATTTATTTCTAAAACTTTTACATAGTTTTGAAGAAACTGCATAAGACTTTGAAAAGAAAGAATTTCCGATTTATTTTCAGATTCGAAGCGATGGCGCGTATCGGAGTCCAGTGCGCGAAACGCTGCGTTAAATAAAATAAAATCGCCTAAGTCATCTAGCTCTAAGGCCTTAAGGGCATTGACTGACTAACAAAGAATATTAGTATATGTTTGTAAATCATTGAAATTAGGAGTTTTTAAATAAGGATAGTTATTTATTTGATCTAAATACGCCACTGCTAAAATGCGCTTATTTTGATAACGCTTAATAAGTTCATTGAATACAAGCTCATAATTATCGGAAGTTAATTTTACCTTCTTTGCGATCCCTAAAGCGGATCCCGATAAACAAGAAATGAGATAGTGAAATTTAGTAATATTCGCGATTGATTTGTTATTATGAATTAACGTTACGAAAGTGTCGTAAAATGTTTGCCAATTCTCAATTTTTCCGTCAAACTTCAGAAGCTCAATTTGTGGCAGTCTAGCTTGTACCTTTCCCGCGTCAGGCGTAAAGGTGTAGTTAACGTCAGCGGAAGTTGGGCTGCTGCCTCGTTTGCGCTCCGATAAGGACATCTCCGCGGCAAAACTTAGAACTTCATAGTACATATCATCAAATGCAGACAACGCTTGCATATCTATTTTTTCTTTAGGAAACAGTGCCAGTTTTAACGAATTAATTTTTTCCGTAAGCAACACATATTCATCACGAATGTTCTCAATTTTAAGAAACCTAGATTTAAATTGGCTAACTTTAGAAGAACTGGAGTCTTCCCGTATTTGAGTGGATAAATCGAAAAGAGTTTGAATAGAACGAAAAACATACCTACTCTCGCTGTGACGTATAAAGTTTAAGTTTCATTTCTTCTTGCGACATGATTATAAAATAACAGCGAAAAATTAAATATGAATGCCAAGTATAATTATTAACGACAGATATTTAAAACAATATTTAAGTTTCTCCAAACTAAATTAACATTCAAATACTGAATTTAATGTTAACGTTTTTTAACCATTTGAATTAGATAACAATTAACAAACGACCCAACATTCATAGATATACAAGCATTCATACTTAAGTGCTATCATTCTAAGACCAAATTGATCATTTCCATAAACTGATTTAGTAATTTTTTCTAACAATAATTATAAAATACCCTCAAATTATAATAATTTTCAAAGCGTAAGACTATCAATGCACATTCGAAATAAACTTAGCAATTATAACGCAACCAAATAAGATAAGTCTGCAAAGTCTGAGCATTACGAAACACTTCCCGAGCATTCAAGTCTAGCAGGATTATAATTGAAATGAATTAGTTACTTTCAATTATAAGAAAAATAGATTAAATATCAAAGTTTTCCTTAGAAATTGAATTTGATATTATCTTTATGAGGAGCGGACTGTATAAAAATAGAAATCCATAGGTACCCGGATCGTATGGACCAGAGATTATGTTACGGCTTGAATGTTTCGCAATGTGTTTCGTGGGTGGTTTTGGGAACCAGAGAACAACCAGACCAAGGGCTGGCTAACCCGATGATCCCAACCGGGAAGTAAACGAAGATAGCTTTAGAACTGGGTAGATAAGGTAAGGATACTCACAAGACTGGAGCACTCATCGTGGTTATGGTGAAGTCTGTATATTTAGGCTGAAGTTCTCGTGTATACACAGATACCACACTGCACTTCGAATGTATATGGACACGAGCAATTGCACGATAGTCTTACAACTTATTTATTGGTTATTTTTAAACGAGCGGTAACGAACACGTTTTATGCGTGCGCGGCCATCTTGCTTCTTATTTTTCTCGACGAATAGGTGGCGCACCATTCTGAGCAGTGCGGATACGGGGGAGGCGGGAGGATAGGAAACACTTAGGAAAAGGATGTTATATCGGGACTGTTCCGAAGCCACAACACTATTAATCTTTAATTAAACAATTAAGGTGATAAACGAGCACACCGTCCACCTCTTTCTAAGTGAATGCTGTGGCCCATAGACAATATACATCTTCACTTGTACATCCTTATGGATTTTTGATCAATTATATAAACGTTACGAAATTATATTTTCAATATCTTCACCATCGTTACAGCGTTTGAATATTCAACTGCTTAACAATGGTCTAGCTTATAGATATGTGCCATATGTGCCAGGTGGAATATATGCCATAGTCGCCAGGCTTGGCGGGTTGGCAACCGCAGTTTTTATTTAATTTTATAGATAATTTATTCATACTAATAACTGCAGAATTCATTTTGAACTTCCTAAAGACTCTCGTGTTTTTGTGATCTGGATTTTGGATAAAAATAATTTTGAATAAGGAAACAATACAACAACTTCTCACCAACAAATCAAAAATTAAATAAAACAACTTTGTCGGACTTTCGTTTTCATTTTTATTAATAGTTTCGAATTCTTGGCGGTACCAATGGTCACGGGAACGCAGCGGCGTATAATGTGCAAGAAGAGATAGACAAGTTACGCTGGGATATCATAGAATTACCTGAGGTCCGAAGAGAAGAGAGTTATATCATCAGAATGAAGACCACCTGCCCTAAGGAATTATCGGATTTAACGTACACAAGTCTCTCGTTAATAACGATATACCTATACCTTATACTCAGAACCACTAAAGGATATTTGTTGAAAGTCATCCCGGTTTATGCACCAACCTCGGCAACCCGTTGAGGAGGTGGATCAAATGTATGAGGATATCTCTAAAGCCATCCAAAACCCACCACAATACACTAATACACCCCCGGTGTTAATAACAGACTGCAACGCTAAACTTGAAATACAATAATTATTTCGACTTATTCATAGAGTCGTTGAATACAGTTTTTAAACAATATTGCATAAAAAAGTGACTTACATGACTGTACTTATGCAACGTGTACAGAATGAGACAAACAAAACTTATGGATACACAAAAGCTTCGCTACAATAACCGATAGATAACAAAGAACGTATCAAACAAATATAACATACGTGTAGTTTCTTCTATGCGAGGGCATGATGTTCAGATATTTTAATGGGATCTTTCATACTGACGTTGTTAAAAATAACTAAAAGAAATATTTTCATTAACAGATATGCGTACGTTAACATTTTGTTACTATTGTAGCGAGATCATTAAAATAACGAAAGAAATGTAGAAATAATTTTAGCAAGTACGTCGTTAATAGAATATGGATAAAAATGCCGCCATTTTTTTCGTACGTAAAAAAAAGGTCACTGAAAAATCAATTATAATATCTTTTTCATTCTAGAAATCAAATATTTTTTCTTGGAAACTCAATTATTTTTTTTAATTTATATTTCTCCGTGGCTACTCAGTAGAGTATTTAAGTTTTATCTCAACGATCATTTGTTCTGTGTCTGGGTGTAATTTATCTATAATATTTATGTATTTAGAAATATATAAGTATGTTTATCAGTTGTCTAGTACCCATAACACAAGCTCTGTTTAGCTTGGGACTAGATGGCGTTGTGTGATGGTTGTGGAATATTATTATTATTTTTGGGGTATCTGTATAGTTTTCTCATCTGGTTGGTTTCTATAAATATATAATTATAAATTAAAATGAAAAGATAAATATCAATAAAATAAAAATTATTATTATTATTATTATTATCTTTCAACTTTTCTTTAAAAATGTTTCATAATTTATTTTGTTCATTGTTTCCTGAAATTAATGGTAAATAGAACTTATTATTTCCTTTTTTTATATGAACCGATCAGAGAAAAGATACCAGTTAAGTTATTTTACATGGTAAAGCCATGCTGCAGTTATATTGTGGTTGTAGCACAAATAGGTCGGCTCGACCGGGGAATTACCTCGCTATCACAAAACCAGCGAGAAATAGCAGATTAATGCTGCTGTGTTTTGTATGGTGAGTGTAGAGAACCAGCAGATCCTTTTTACTGGAAATGAGGATTTCCATTTCAGTCCTCCGGGGTGACGACGCAACTGAGTTTTGATTCTTAATTGACGATAAAAGAAGATTTCTATAGACCATATCATCCACTTAACGTCTGGTGGACTGTGTACTCGTCTGTAACACATATTACGAAAAAATTACTCACCATACGAAACACATCAGGATTAATCAGCTATTTTATGCTGATATACTGCGAGAGCGTAGTTCTACCCCGGTCGAGCCAACACGTTGGTGCTAAAACCACAGTAGAGCTGCAACATTTTTTAACCATGTCTAAGATATTAGTTAAAACAAACACGTTAAGCACCTTGAACATTAAAAACGCATTTTCGGTAGACATATGCCCCTCTCTTCGTTAGGCAGCGTGTGATTAATAGTGAGTGAGGTGTTCGCAGGAAACAGAAATAAGTAGGAGCGCATGTATATTTGCTTTGTCGATTGGTTATTTACAGAAATTCCTTTTTGTAATTGCTTTTACATTGATATTTATAGTATCTTTTAAAATATTGTTTACAAATATTATATAGTTTTATATTTTTATTATTATTATAATCAGCTTGACTTTGTATATAGTAAAACAGAAATGTCAAAAAAACGTACATTCCACTAGATGGTAGGTAGCTGTCACAATCCATGAATACCTGCAGCCAACAATAAGCAAGGAAGACTAGAGATGCGTTCTCACCTCTCAGGACTAAGATGGAATGTACTTCAGAATACAGCAATGCTGGTACTGATAATTTTCGGGAGAAATAGACAGGAATAAATTAGCTGCAGCGTAGCCCTACCATATTAAAAGCATACATTGAATACCAGCGTGAAATAGTAGCTTAATGCTGCTGTATTTCGTATGGTGAGTGTAGAGAACCGGAAACCCTTTTTACTAGAAAAGAGGCATTCCATCTTAGTCCTCACGGGTGACAACGCATCTGCATTTTGATACGTAATCGAGTATAGATGTAGATGTCTATGAGCCGCAGCAACCACTTACCATCAGGTGGAATGTGTGCTCGTTTGTCACCCTATCCTATAAAAAAAATATATGTATATATTTCATAAAAATTAACCTTTAGCTAGTCGTGCCAAAATAATTACACTAATCGTATTAGTCGCGTAGACCCCTTGTGAACCGCATGGTTTACTTATGGGAAAAATTTACAAATATTGCTATAGAAATTTTAATTATTTGATTATTTTAATCCTAAATCATTTACGATTTTATAGTTCAATGTTTTTTTTAATTTCCATAGAAAGTTTATAAACAGGTGAAAAACTTTTTTATTCTATTTTCAAAATTTAAAAATGTAAATAATAAAACAAGTGAAAAAACAAAATTGTTCTTAACACTTAATTTGGCAGATAGCAAAAAGATTAAAATTAAGTAATTTAATTGTTATTAGAAGTTGATTAGTGTATTAGACGTCCTATATAATTAATAAAAAAAATCTAGCTGTGCTAATTTTTGAGAAAATTAATGTTCGGCACGACGGACATTGCGTAAAAATATGTAGTAATCGACTAAAAATTATGTATGTCTGATGTGACGGACATTGCCCAATTATGGAAAATAAAACTATGAAATTAATTTACCAAAAATTTTTAATACTCCAAAAGAAAAATAAGGCACAAAGAACTTACAAGCTAATTATTTTGTATGAAAGTTTAAAAAAACAATTGCGGGCATTCTTCCTGTGACAAAGCATAATCAAGTATTGCATTTTGTGCAATACACCACGGTTTTTTTCTGGCAGTACCGGCATCTACTTTCTTCCATGACTGATAGAAAGTGGCCAAAATTGTCGTATTTTATTGGACTTGATGGAAGGGCTACACGAGGCTTTTTTATCTTAGAACTGGCTGTTGCCTTCCGGTTTTTACAGCGCATCTCTCCTATTAAACTTTCATAAATTTAGAATCTGAAAATTTTCAAAGGCATTTTGCGTCTTGAAATTCCTGCGTTCCTTTTTCTCCATATCAACCAGGCATTGTTGATAAATATATCTAACAATTGTGCGAAAATTTCCAAATACCACCTCCTACTTTTAAATGGTGTTTTAAAGAGTGATATGAGCATATCGGCGAGATCTACACCACTCATATGCTGGTTGTACTATCGTACAACTTGCGGACACACACTTTCTTCTTCTCTTCTTTGCTATATCTTAAAATCTTTCCCACTGGCTCACTTGCAACATAGGAACTTATCAAAGTTACAGCCTTGTTATCGTTCCACCGAACTACAGCCAAACGACCCTTATTGCAAACAACCTCTGCGTAAGTTCCTCTAGGTTTCTTTTTCATCTCTTTTTCAGTTAGCATTTTTTGTTCAGCTCCTCGTAGACGATTGTTTCGAATAGTGCCTAAACAAAAAATACCGTTGTTTTCCCGCAAAAAATGAAACAGTTCCGGTGATGAGAAAAAATTATCGCAAAAGATGATTGCTGGCTTTTGGTTGATCATTTGGCATAAGGCAATAACTACTTGAGCACCAAAACCAAGGGTTAATTCTTCTTCAGAAAACGTGTGGTATCGAAAAGTATCGTCTCCCGCGTATATAACGAAGTCGTAAATAATTCCCGATACACCAGCTCTGACATAATTTTTAAACCCCCATTTATTAGGTTTGTCCTTCATATACTGCCTTCTTTTCCCAGCCTTTGAACCTTTATAAGCTATCATCATCTCGTCAATGCTAAACTTTCTTTCATTATGTTGTAGTTTCAAAATTTTGTTTAATTTTCTCAAATACTGGTCGTATCTTATAATATCTATCCACATCCTCGATGTTATTGTCCGCAAAATGTAAATAGCGTCGGATCAGCTGGTATCTTTTTAAAGACATTATATCGGCCACTTTGTCATATCTGTATTTTTATGACCAGTAATCAAGATATAAAGGCATGTCAACAATATCCATTATAACATGAATGGTTAAAAAATCGCGAAACTCATCTTCAGTCAGTTGAATTGACTTACCGGTTTCTTGAAGAGAGTAGAAATTTGTTTGGTCAACAATATCACTTATTATGTCATTCGAAAAAATAATTCAAAGTATGACAAAGGTGCAGCACTGGGTTCAGGCATATCAACATAATCCATATCTTCTTCTTCTGCGCTTTTTTCCAAGTATACGTCAATTGCACTTTCTTCTTTATTCGTTTTACCCTTTTTGCAGCTGATGGAGTTGGTTGTTTTGATCTTGTTTTTCTAGATAATCGTGGAGTGATAGATGTGGATGGTATTGAAGATACAGTAGGAATGTTAGATAGAAGCGAGGGAATGTTAGATGGAATATTCTCGTAGTTAGATTCTCGTATTTCTTGCAGGATTGGTGTTGATGGAACTGTATCTAATAATGCTTCTTCTTCTGGTTCATATTGGGTATCAACAGGGTTGTCATCAAATGAGGAATCTAGGTTAAGATTTTCAAGCGAAGATGCAATGGATGGTGCAGAAGAGGATTCACAGTCAAACTCATGATGAGAATGTGCAGGAGAGGTGTTGAGTCAAAATCAATCTGAGGCCTGACATATACATTTTCAGGTTCAGAATCTGAATTATCACTAGCATCGGAAGGGGCATGCTCTCGTGGAACCAAAGCCAATATTTTACTAGCACGAGTACTCTGTTGACAAGCAAAAGTGAATCAAAGTAAGCAAAAAAAAAAAACGCAAAATATAAACCAAACAAACAGCGTTAGTAATTTGGCAATGTTCGTCTCAGCGAACATAGAAACAAAATACAATATCTCTATGCATTTGTCAATGTTCGGTGTGACGGACAACGAGTTTTTGGACCCATAAAACAAACAAAATAACCATAGATTGTCAGTATTTGTAGCTTATCCCTTTTATAAACATATATGCTAACACAAAAAAAAAATGTTGAAAAAATTGGTTAAAACAATAAAAAACAACATTAAATACCTTGAGAAAAAGGAGGGCCGCCTTTTCGTCGACATGTATCATGAATGACAGTTACGGTGTTGCCACATTCATATATTTTTTTCTACTAATAGTTTGCAAATTGCCAATAAATTAAATATAAAAATAATAATTTGCGTCATAGAAAAAATATTCGGCGGGTTTATAAGTTAATGTTCGTCACACCATACAAAACCAAATTAAGGGTTAACTAAAATTAAAATATTTCTACTGGTATTAATTAATGAAACGGGATAAGATTGTTTCTCTTTTTAAATTTAACGTGCTGTGTCAGCTTTAAGTGTCATATCATGTCGTCATTTGAGTCATATATATTATATATTTATAACATCTAATATATTTTATATATTATATAATTTGTATATAATTATATTATATAATTGATAAATTTTCACCTAGCACGTCCCTTTCCGACTCTGCCATTCACTTCTGCAACATAAATTTTCTTTGTCACTCTTTCCTCATTCATTCTTTCCACATGACCAAACCACCGAAGCATTCCTTTCTTAATCCTGGTCGCAACATCATCTTGCAAACCACACTCTTCTCTTATTATACAATTTCTTACCCTGTCATTCAGATTCAGCCCGAACATACTAGTTAAAGACCGCATTTTTACTGCGTTCATTCTACTCTCGTGCTTCTTCTGCCACACCCAACTTTCACTACCATACGTTAAAGTAGTTTGGGGGATAAGTCGCTCGCGTCCGTAGGCTTTGACCACCTATTCCTAGGCTCACCCTAAACGTGTCCCCCGGATGGTGCTAAATGAGCGACGAGCCGATAGCACAGACTCGGCTCCACGCCGTGGTAGCGGCGTAAAATATACTACCCCATATTTTGCACCATGAGGAACCAAAGAAAAGAAATGGCCCCGAGTTCCCGGCGCCCCTTGAATGCGGCAAGGGTGCGAAGTATCTCCGGGAGGAAAACCGGCGACAAGGTTCGCCACCCGTCACGTTCTGACTCCCAGAGAGGCAAAAATTAGATTGCAGAGGTCCGTCTGGCTACGTTGAATGAATGTGGGGCAATGATTGATAAAATAGATGAAGTATGCTATATGATGTATGATAGAGGAATAGATGTATTATGTCTAAATGAGACGAAAAGGAAGGGGAAGGATGTCACTGCACATGGCATGTATACCGCATACTGGTCGGGTGTAGACGAGATCGAGCGGGCATGCCAGGGATTAGGTATCATCCTTTCAGAAAGAATGGGCCAATGTGTGAAAGAGTATGAATGTGTAAGCCCAAAACTACTATGGATACGAATGAAAGTGGGCTTAAAGAAGTTGTTTGTGTTAGGGGTCTACGCCCCAGACATGTCTAAGCCCACTTATATCCGAGAGCAGTTTTGGGAAATGGTAAGGATGGTGTTAATAACGTGTAAGGGAAATGAAACTATTTTTATGCTAGGAGATTTTAATGGAAGGGTTGGGGTGAGGAGGCTTGGTTATGAAAGGTTATTGGGAACGTTTGGTGATGAAAGTATAAATGAGAATGGTGAAAGTCTCCTCACCGTATGTATGGAAATGAATATTTTTGTGACGAACACTTGCTTTCGCCACAAGAGGATTCACATATATACTTGGGAAAGAGGTGACGATAAACGTATGATAGATTTCATAATTGTGGATGAAAGATTGAGGGGCGCAGTGGTAGATACAAGGGTTTACCGGGGTTCTAACGTAGGAACGGATCATTATTTGGTTTTATTCCGAATTAATGGTGTGTTCAGTCGTTGTCGTCGCCTTTCTGTTCTCATAAGCTGCGTTACAGCTTATGAGAACAGAAAGGTTACAAAACGAAGATGAGAAAAACAAGTTCAAATGTAGACTGAAAGAAAATATAAGTGGTTTGGATGAATTATGTATGAAGGAGTTAAAATTGGAGAATGTATAACAAAATGTAAAGAAAGGTTTAGTGGATGCAGCTACCGAAGTATGTGGTGTTAGTAAGAGAAAGAATGAAAGGAAAAATAATACGTTATGGTGGGATGATAAGATACGTATGGAAGTTAAAGCAAAGAAGAGAGTATGGCTAGATTTACTAGCAACAAAGGCTGGTATTTCTAGCGGTACGAATGATGATATTGAAAGAAAAAAGGCAGTCTTTAGACATTTAAATAAGGGAGTAAAATAAGTAGTTGAAAGAAAAAAGCAAGAAAGAACGGATAAGAATGATAAAAGAATATCGGATAATGTTGGCGACGCGCCTATAAGAATATTTCAGTTTATTAAGTCAACCGATGACGAATAACTTTTCAAAGACTTATTGTCCAATAGAAATGTTCTGATAAGAAAATGCTTAGTTAAATCTTAAAGAAATGTCGAATTAATGATATAAAGGTCTTGGGTTCGACTCCCAGGCCGGACTAGTTTACTGTTTTCTAAGTAATATCTTTCAATAAATTCACATAGGGAATTTATGATATAAATTATGTTACCGGATTTGTTCCCCGGTTTAAATCGTCTTTCCGACGATGTAAATTCAAAGGAATATTAAAGTGTAGTTAGAGATCGGATTTGTTCCCCGGTCGAGATGATCACTCTGTGCATAAACAGAATTAACGGAAGTTAATTGCATAAGTATTGCCTTGTATAAATTTGATATGTTTGTACGAAAACAAATGCCTATTTGTTATGATTGATTAATGAAAACATTCACTTGTATTGTTATCTGACAAGAAACATGATAACTGATAAGAATCTTATCAGAGATAGTTTCCTACAGTTTGAAAATTGTGTAGAAGCACTTATTTATCTAATATTGTTAAAATTAGTGTATTTCAGACTTTCATTTTTTCTGATAGCCGACAGCCGTGCAAAGTTAGTTGTTCAAATAGTGTGAGTTCACGGAAGCACGCTGGCCACGCCCTTAGGAGGCCGAATATGTAAAAATTTAAAATGTTTGTAATTTCAGCAATTTATGTAAAAATGACTTGTAAAACATTTCAGGTTGATTGTACGTGCTAAAAAGGTGAATTCTGTGTTATTTTTATGTGAAAATTCCTGTGTATAAGTGAAATAATGATAGTTTTGTATAAGAAATTTAAAAGTGTTTTAAATAGTGAAATAAATAGAGAAAATGTAAATTAAACTATTGTATTAGTTAACATATGTATAAATTCAAGTGGGAAACATTGTTTTAACTTTCTGTGTTAAATATTTAAGAAGTTTGGATTTTGAATTTGTGATTAAAATAGGCATATTTTGTTTTATAAATTAAAGGATTTTTGTGATACGAAAAAATAATATATATCATGGTGTAGATATTGTTTTGTGCTATCTAAATAGATAACTTGTATTTGTGTATGATTTATGTGAATAAAGAAATTAAGTGAAACGTGAGAGAGTAATAGTACAAATTCATGTTATTAAGTTGCGCAGGCACGCGAATGGCGCGGCTCACTTTCGCGTATAGTTCTGGGGGTAGCTTAGTGAACGGGTTTTATTGCAATTCGTTCGGGGAATTAGTTCGGAAAAATAAGAAAATCCTTCGGGAAAAGTGAAGAACCAGCAGTCAAGAAGAAAAAGTGTAGGGAAGTGATAGGGAAAAGTGGTTACTCTCTCACGGAACGGTTTGAAGATAATTGCTGTTTTATTCCCAAGTAATTCATCCCTAAAGTTATACAGTCCACATCGAAGAATTAAGGCGTCGGGACCGGGACGACTACGGAAGACCCGTAATCCCCGTCTGAACCTACTTGCTGAAAAAGAAAGAGGTTATCGCCCTAGTGTGTTACTCCGTTGCGGAGATCACATACGTTGTTCCCGAACCCAACGTAGGCGTTATAGGAGGCCGGATCGAGAGAAGCCTCGATTCCTCCCTTCTGTTTCTTTATCGAACGTTCCAGCCCGTCTGGTTCGTTTTAAATTGGTCCTTCCGAACCTGTTTCCTTTTCAATTGGTCCTTCGAGCCGGATTCCTTTTCAATTGGACCTTCGGAGCCGGATTAAAAGGACCACCCGAACCCCGCCAGCTGGATCAAGGAACCAGCTGTGGACTGCTGGTGTTGGAAAAGAAGACCTTCGGAGCCGAGTGAAGATCAGCAATCGAAGGAAGCCGGAGGTTTGAGCTGAAGCAATAGGACCAAAGGCCAGAAGACCAGGACGTCAGCGCTGAAGGACTGGACCTGGAACTACCGGAAGAAAGAAAACCGGGATTGCGGCCTGGGGCGTGTGCTCGCATGGGGCACGTATCGCAGCTGGGCGCAGGTGTCTTGTGAAGGCACTCATCGTGGCCAAGCAGGGCTTGGCATTTTTCCTGTCGGGCAAGCGTGCTCGGCATTTCCTGTCGGACGACCGTGTCTGGCATTTTCCTGTCGGACGACCGTGTCCGGCATTTCCTGTCAGGTCATCAGAGGGTGCAAGAAGAAGCATCCACCGCTGCTGCTGCCAGGCGAGGGTGCGCGCGGGCACCTGACTGCATCGCGGCTGGAGGAGGGCGCTCGGACGAGGCGTCACCGGCAACTGGGCGGCGAGCACAGCATACATCCCGACCACCTAACGGTGCCAAACGGTTGGGCTCTGGCACAACACCTTCGGGTGGAGCAGTTCTCTCGAGCGAGACTGCGCTTGCACTACCGCTCGACTGTTTCGTCATATTCCTTGGCGGGACAGTTCCTAAACCTTTCCTCCATTCCATTCCTGCACGACTCCATCCCTGGACGGCTCACCTCGGTAGGCCCCGTCCGGGATTGATAGGGCTGATAGGGCTGTTAGGGTGGTAGTAGGGTTGTAGGGTTGGGAGATAAGGGGGGGGAGGGGTAGTGGTGTTAGGTTGGGGTGTAGAAGGGTTGTAGGTAAGGGGTTGTAGGGACCGTAGGGACATGATTAAAACTACTTTTACGGATTTTATCGCGTTTATTTTTACTTTTTATTTTTAATTCCCGACGTTTCGGGCGCTTTCCAGCACCCATGGTCACGGGGGACTGAGATGACTGACGTCCCGATGTCATTGTTAAACCCGGAGTACCTTCAGCTTTTTAATTATTGTTTATGGTCCGATCTCTCGATCTCGATAATAATTAAAAAAGCTGAAGGAACTCCGGGCTTAACAATGACATCGGGACGTCAGTCATCTCAGTCCCCCGTGACCATGGGTGCTGGAAAGCGCCCGAAACGTCGGGAATTAAAAATAAAAAGTAAAAATAAACGCGATAAAATCCGTAAAAGTAGTTTTAATCATGTGTAGTGTTCGCGTAAATATAAGAAATCATTATGTTAACCGTAGGGACAGTTAGGGACCGTAGGCCAACAATCACCTTCCTGCAAGATGAAGAAGGCACAAGACCAGACAGGGAGAAGCGAAGGGAGCAGGACAAGGACAGGGCTCTCAAGAAAAGCTAAAGAAGCGGAACTATCTGGAGCGACCACAGCTACTGCGTCAAATGGAGCAATTCCTTCAAGTGGAGCCACCACCGACACGTCCACATGCACGTGGGACTCAGGGACGTCCATGGCAACGACGAGAGTGGTACGCAGGCCAGCACCGCACAACAATCCGTTATATCCAGGAGTGAAACGGTGGTCGAAAAAGTAGGTCAAAGGACCGAAGAAGCGGCATCGTCAAGGACAGTGATCGGGCACACTAGTGATAAAGGGTCACAGAGAGGTGATAGGTCATCGCGATCGGCGAGGCTGAAAGCCGAATTAGAGGCGCGGATTAAATTCGAACGCTCGGAGCTCGAACGAGCGCAGGCAGCTGCTGCCTTGGCCAAGTCTCAATTGGAGTTGGCACGACTCAACCGAGAAGAGGAGATCGACTCGAGTGAGGATGATGAACCTTTCGTAAGGAGTTGGGTTCAGCAGACCATAATGAGCGCGCCGGTTAGTGTAGCACAACCCGATATTACTGATAAGGAAGCGTGTAAAGGATCACGCCGCAAAGGGGCGGAGATCGAGCGCAACCAAGGAAATGCATAGAAAACACACGCGAGTGAGGTGTCAGAATTGACCGAAGCGATTGTGAGTGCAATAAAAATAGCGGGTAAAGATAAGTCTTCCCAGATTCATTTCCTCCAGGAATTACCGGTGTTCGATGGAGACCCGGGTGAATGGATAATTTTAAAAACGGTGTTTGAAGACACGAGAAGCCAATTTTCAGGGGTGCAAAATGTTGCACGCCTTAGGAGGTCATTAAAGGGCACCGCTAAAGAGGCGGTAAAGTCGCTGTTATTTACTTTGTGTGAACCGGAAGAAATAATGAACGCTCTCGAAAGAAGATTCGGTAGGGTTGAGATGCTCATTCTAGCCGAAATCGAGAATGTAAAGCGTATGCCAAGATTGGCAGAAGATTGCCGGAATATAGGATCTTTTGCAAGTCGTATTACGAACGTGGTTGAATTAACCACAGTATTTGTACTCACCGGAGTTAGTGAGCCGCATAGTGGAGAAACTCGGAACTATGATTAAATTTAAATGGTTTGAATATCGAGCTCAGTATCCTTTGGAGCCAGAGTTACAGAAGATGGCCAAGTTCTTAAATTTATTAAGTGAACAATTTGGAGCGTCCTTAAACAATGAAAATGCGCCTGAAAAAAGGAAGCGTCCTGAATTCAGGAAGCAAACTGTACACTCTGCAAAGGGAGGTGTACGCAGCTGTGCCGTGAGTGAGCGCTATATGCGCCGAAGTAATTCGAGCGAGCGTCTAGAACGCCGAAAAAGTAAAGGGCACAACCGACAAGTGGTTATGACAACCCAGGATAAGCCTGTAAGTCGGGTAACACATAAGTGTGTTATATGCAACAAGGAGCACTCTATAGTGAGTTGTTACAAGTTTAAGGACATGAATATTCGCGAGAAATGGGAAGCGGTCAAAAAAGCGAAAGTATGTTTCCAATGTTTGTCACCTAACCATAGGAGGTTAGAGTGCAAAGCGAAAAAATGTGGTGTAGAGGGATGTAGAATGTCACATCATCGAATGCTACACCGATACCCCAGGAGCCAGAGTTACAGAAGATGGCCAAGTTTTTAAATTTATTAAGTGAACAATTTGGAGCGTCCTTAAACAATGAAAATGCGCCTGAAAAAAGGAAGCGTCCTGAATTCAGGAAGCAAACTGTACACTCTGCAAAGGGAGGTGTACGCAGCTGTGCCGTGAGTGAGCGCTATATGCGCCGAAGTAATTCGAGCGAGCGTCTAGAACGCCGAAAAAGTAAAGGGCACAACCGACAAGTGGTTATGACAACCCAGGATAAGCCTGTAAGTCGGGTAACACATAAGTGTGTTATATGCAACAAGGAGCACTCTATAGTGAGTTGTTACAAGTTTAAGGACATGAATATTCGCGAGAAATGGGAAGCGGTCAAAAAAGCGAAAGTATGTTTCCAATGTTTGTCACCTAACCATAGGAGGTTAGAGTGCA
Source organism: Parnassius smintheus behrii (assembly GCA_036936625.1). Taxonomy (NCBI): domain Eukaryota; kingdom Metazoa; phylum Arthropoda; class Insecta; order Lepidoptera; family Papilionidae; genus Parnassius; species Parnassius smintheus. Next base: position 30,841,619 of record JAUPFT010000030.1, on the reverse strand, counting down.
AAGCGAAAAAATGTGGTGTAGAGGGATGTAGAATATCACATCATCGAATGCTACACCGATACCCCAATGAAAAAACCTCGCCACAAGGGGACGAGGGGGGTAAAGATGCTCAGATTACAACTGTTAATACAGTGAATGCACTGGCATGTGCATACTTAAAGATTATACCGGTCGAGTTGTATGGACCTAAAGGAAAGGTCAAGACAACAGCTCTTCTGGATGAGGGATCGACCATGACACTCATAGAGGAGTGGATGGCTCAGAAATTAGCGCCTCGCGGACGTAAAGAGGGACTACGTATCGAAGCCGTGGGAGGTAAGCGAATTAACGACGACAGTTCGTATCGCTTAAACGTTAAGATAAAAGGCATTTACTCGAGCGACTTAGAAGAGATAAGTGTACAAACAATTAAGTCACTTAACCTTTCTCCTCAGTCGGTAAGCCGAGAATTATTGCAACGGTGTTCTCATTTGACACCGATTAAGGATGAGTTGATGTATGAGAGGTCCAAACCTACCATATTAATTGGTCAGGACAATTGGCATCTCATAGTTACTCGTGAATTAATTTCAGGAGGTAAGAACCTACCTGTAGCATCGCTCACCAAACTTGGATGGGTTTTACATGGTCACATATTGGGTGGTATTAAACCAATTAAGATCGTTAACCACATTTCCACCAAGAAGGAGGAAGATATGGATAAATTGATCAAGGATTATTTTAGTTTGGAATCACTGGGAGTGTCGGCTAGAAAGCCCGCGAACGACCCAGAAGAACGAGCTTTAAATATTTTGAACAAAACGGTACGTCGTATACCTAATAATAGGTACGAGACTGCTTTATTATGGCGCACAGACAATGAGTGCATGCCGTCGAATAGAGCGCAGGCTGAAAGTCGCCTGTTAAAATCGCCAAAGGGCATAAATGCGTTAAGAAAGCAAGAACCGTTAAGTCTACCCGACTACGGACGATTTAGCAGCATTAAGAAATTCCTTGGGGCAACTACACGCACCTTACAAGCGGTAGAAAAATTCAAGAGTTTAAGAAAGTCGGTTAAAGGACCCGACAACGCAACCGAAAAGTCGGTTATGTGTTCCAACAAAGTTTTAGCAAAGTCGGTTAAAAGACCCGATGGCGCGTTGGACATAGCGCTCTTGAAAAAAGCGGAATTATTAATTTGGAAGTTCGTTCAAGACGAGTGTTTTTATTCGGAAATAAAATGCTTGAAAGCAGGCAAAAGTGTTGAAAGAAGTTCACGCTTAAGTAAATTATCTATGGAAATAGGAGAAGATAACTTACTCCGTTTAAATGGACGTTTACCTTTCAAGTCTAATTTGACCGAGGAAAGTAGAAAACCTGTCATATTGGACGGTAAACACGAAATCGTTAAAATGATGGTTAGAGAAGTTCATCATCATTTCGGACATGCCAATCACCAGACGGTGATGAATGAGGTGAACCAGAAATTTTATGTCTTGAACTTACGTAATTGTTGTAATTAATTAAAGTGGTGCAGGACATACAGATCCAAACCGCAGAACGTGCCACAAGGAAATATTCCTCTGGAGAGAATAGCTCATGAACCACCTTTTACATGCTCAGCTGTGGATTATTTCGGTTCTATGAGTGTGACTATAGGAAGGCGACACGAAAAACGTTGGGGTGTTTTATTCACGTGTCTGACTACCAGAGCAGTACATCTGGAATTAGCAGCCTCGTTGACACCAGCGTCAATGATAATGGCGTTGAGGCGATTTATCGCCAGAAGAGGAAAACCAGCCGTTATATACAGCGATAACGGGACAAATTTCAAAGCTGCGAATAAAGAATTATTGAAAGCATGCGAAGAATGCCATGAGGGCATGAAAAATGAGTCATTTAAGAGATATATCAAATGGAAATTTATACCTCCGGGAGCACCGCACATGGGTGGCGCCTGGGAGAGGTTAGTAAGGTCGATTAAAATTGCGTTGACCGCTACGCTCAGAGAAAGTAGCCCACGAGAGGAAATTCTACATACGTTGCTTTTAGAAGCAGAGCACACAGTAAATTCCAGGCCTCTGGTAACATTCAGTATGGATAGTCCTGATGAGGGTTTGACACCCAATCATTTTCTTTTGGGACGCTCATGTGGTGATCGACCACCTGGATTATTTCTAGAGCGGCATCTGACGGGTCAACTCAATTGTAAAGCTGCACAGAGGTTAGCCGACCATTTTTGGAGAAGGTGGCTGAAGGAATACATGCCTACCTTAATACCGCGAATAGGTAATAACGGAAAGTTCATGGAACCTAAAGAAGGCGATATTGTTTTGATAATAGATCATTCGTTGCCACGAAATACGTGGCCGAAAGGCAAAATTAGTAGAACGTTACCGGGACCAGGCGGTCACACCAGAGTGGTTGACGTCATTACTAGCACAGGTATCTTGAGGAGACCTACATCCAGAATAATAGTCCTGGTACCCGCGACGCCTCCCAAATGATGGTGCTAACGCACGGGGGGGGGGGGGGGGGAGATTGTTGGTGACGCGTCTATAAGAATATTTCAGTTTATTAAGTCAACCGATGACGAATAACTTTTCAAAGACTTATTGTCCAATAGAAATGTTCTGATAAGAAAATGCTTAGTTAAATCTTAAAGAAATGTCGAATTAATGATATAAAGGTCTTGGGTTCGACTCCCAGGCCGGACTAGTTTACTGTTTTCTAAGTAATATCTTTCAATAAATTCATATAGGGAATTTATGATATAAATTATGTTACCGGATTTGTTCCCCGGTTTAAATCGTCTTTCCGACGATGTAAATTCAAAGGAATATTAAAGTGAAGTTAGAGATCGGATTTTTTCCCCGGTCGAGATGATCACTCTGTGCATAAACAGAATTAACGGAAGTTAATTGCATAAGTATTGCCTTGTATAAATTTGATATGTTTGTACGAAAACAAATGCCTATTTGTTATGATTGATTAATGAAAACATTCACTTGTATTGTTATCTGACAAGAAACATGATAACTGATAAGAATCTTATCAGAGATAGTTTCCTACAGTTTGAAAATTGTGTAGAAGCACTTATTTATCTAATATTGTTAAAATTAGTGTATTTCAGACTTTCATTTTTTCTGATAGCCGAGAGCCGTGCAAAGTTAGTTGTTCAAATAGTGTGAGTTCACGGAAGCACGCTGGCCACGCCCTTAGGAGGCCGAATATGTAAAAATTTAAAATGTTTGTAATTTCAGCAATTTATGTAAAAATGACTTGTAAAACATTTCAGGTTGATTGTACGTGCTAAAAAGGTGAATTCTGTGTTATTTTTATGTGAAAATTCCCGTGTATAAGTGAAATGATGATAGTTTTGTATAAGAAATTTAAAAGTGTTTTAAATAGTGAAATAAATAGAGAAAATGTAAATTAAACTATTGTATTAGTTAACATATGTATAAATTCAAGTGGGAAACATTGTTTTAACTTTCTGTGTTAAATATTTAAGAAGTTTGGATTTTGAATTTGTGATTAAAATAGGCATATTTTGTTTTATAAATTAAAGGATTTTTGTGATACGAAAAAATAATATATATCATGGTGTAGATATTGTTTTGTGCTATCTAAATAGATAACTTGTATTTGTGTATGATTTATGTGAATAAAGAAATTAAGTGAAACGTGAGAGAGTAATAGTACAAATTCATGTTATTATGTTGCGCAGGCACGCGAATGGCGCGGCTCACTTTCGCGTATAGTTCTGGGGGTAGCTTAGTGAACGGGTTTTATTGCAATTCGTTCGGGGAATTAGTTCGGAAAAATAAGAAAATCCTTCGGGAAAAGTGAAGAACCAGCAATCAAGAGGAAAAAGTGTAGAGAAGTGATAGGGAAAAGTGGTTACTCTCTCACGGAACGGTTTGAAGATAATTGCTGTTTTATTCCCAAGTAATTCATCCCTAAAGTTATACAGTCCACATCGAAGAATTAAGGCGTCGGGACCGGGACGACTTCGGAAAACCCGTAATCCCCGTCTGAACCTACTTGCTGAAAAAGAAAGAGGTTATCGCCCTAGTGTGTTACTCCGTTGCGGAGATCACATACGTTGTTCCCGAACCCAACGTAGGCGTTATAGGAGGCCGGATCGAGAGAAGCCTCGATTCCTCCCTTATGTTTCATTATCGAACGTTCCAGCCCGTCTGGTTCGTTTTAAATTGGTCCTTCCGAACCTGTTTCCTTTTCAGGCAAATATAAAAATGTTCTGGAACTTGTAAGAACTGCCAGGGGACATTAAAAACAGTCTATGATAAATGCTGTAACAGACGAGAATGGCTATATTCTGAATGATGAAGTTTTGAGTTTAAAGAGATGGAAGGAATATTTCGAAAGCATGTTTATAAGTGAGGAGACAACGTGTGTACTAAGTGAAGTAGAAACTCCGAAAGAAGAGGAAAGAGGTAGCGAGATAAGTATGGATGAAATAACAAAAGCAATGAAAAGCATGAAAGCACGTAAGGCTGCCAGATATGATAGAGTTTCACTCGAAACGCTAAGGGCTAGAGAGGAAGTGGTGGCAGGCCTGCTGCACACCTTGTTTAATTTATGCTGGGAACTGAAGCGGGTACCGGTAGACTGGTGCAAATCCGTGATAGTCCCAGTATATAAAGGAAAAGGGTCGCTACAGGACTGTAAAAAATACCGTGGTATCAGCCTTCTTAGCATTGTGGGAAAACTGTATGCTAAGGTACTGATTGAAAGGGTCATGAAAGAAACTGATGGAAAAATTTGGGATGTGCAAGCGGGATTTAGAAAGGCAATGGGATGTACAGATCAAGTATTTTCCATGCCCATGATCGCGGAGAAGTTTTTGGCCAAAAACCAAAAGGTTTTTTGTGCGTTCATGGACTTGGAAAGGGCCTATGACAGAGTGGATAGGGATGTGCTATGGCAATCACTGAACTCATTTGCGTTGAGCGCTGGCTTGATACAGGCATTGGATACTCTTTATAGGGACTCTAGTGCTTGTGTTAGGATCAACGGGGTTTACTCGGACTGGTTTGACATCAATAAGGGTGTCAGACAAGGCTGTGTGGCTTCCCCGTGGCTGTTCAACCTATTTATAGACAGTTGTTTGCAAAATTTGAAAGTTGAAGAATGCGGATTAAAAATGGGTGAGTTAACCGTCAAATGCCCTTTGTACGCCGATGATCAAGTTATTCTTGCGTCGTCGGCGGCCATATAAATAATGTGACCTCATGCCCCGTACACGTTTCGGAAAAGTTCGGAAAACCCCGTTACAAGTAGAATAGGTCTACGGTTTTCACTCACCTACGAAATATTAAATTACTTTACGATGGTATTCTTTAAGAGCGTGGTCCTTCCCTGGTCGAACCATCTCATTTGTTCTAAAACCATAAAAAGTTGCAGCGTAGCTCCACCATGTATAACATCTGTTTAAGCATTTATAGTGATGAATTACTTTGATATGGACAATGTTTTAATAATGTTACATTTGTTATAGTTATTAAAGACCGGTTTCTAAGAATTTCTTTTTTCTTAGCTACTTTGAAACTGTGCACAGTAGCCGTTCCTAGGAAATAAAATGTTACGAGCTTGAGGTTCGTGACAATAAAATTGCCGATAGAATTACCTAAATTACCACTTTAATTTACTTTACACAAATTAAAGTTAAAAACACTAATAATTAAACACACTAATTCACTTAATTCCGCTCCGCAGCTTCGCTTGTGTCGCCGAGTTCAACTCTGCCCCGATCGCATCTTGCAGCGCCTATTTATTTAAATTAGCAAAGAAATATCCCGAATATTCAGGTAAATGCGCGCAAAGGGACGAGTGTGCGAGTATAGACTTTCCAGAAACTTAGTTCTTCGGATGGCGCTGTCGGTTGAGAGATCTGTGATGTCATTTTCTGCAACGCTCTACTCGCTCTCGTTCCTGACACTAGATGGCGCTAGTATATCGTCGACTTGAGCGCGTAACACTGCCCCCTCCTAAGACATGCTCGTCCCGAGTATTATCGGCCCCATAATAACGCGCCAAGCGATCCACATGGACGATCTTAGGAGTCCCTCTTGCGCCTTTCTGTAACGGCTCTGCAATGTCAAGGGCTCTCCTATCCCGTGGTGCACCAACAATGTACAATTTCGGTGCTCCTCTACTACGTGTCTGAGGTCCCCGCACGGCCGCACAACTTGTACATGTACGACACCAATCCTCGACATCGTCACGATAATGGACCCAGTAAAACTGTTCTCGGACCTTCAGTAGAGTTCGTTTAACTCCCAGATGGACTCTTGAACGACCAGTATGGCACAGCCGTAGAACATTCGGCACTTTAGCTTTAGGGACAACCATTTGCAAACGACAGCTGTCTCCTCGACCATTGTCCCATTTACGGCACAGGACTCCATCCTGAATCAGCAAGCTGCCCCATTGGGCCCAATAGCTTTTCGTGGTTAAACTCATCGCTGAGACGTCCCTCCACTTAGGTTTGGTAGCACAGGCCTTCAACCATCCCAGAATCGGCTTGATGTCCGGATCTTCCTGCTGTGCATGTCGTAGGCTGTCCTTCCACCCGTTGCTGAGGTGGTCTGTCCTGAGCATCCTCACGGATACCACTTCCTTACTCTCTTGCCTACTACAATGGTTGCAATCTTCAGGACAAGGTCTTCTTAACAATGCATCTGCGTTGCCGTGAGATTTCCCGCTGCAGTGTCTGATAGTAAAGTCGTATTCCTGCCGCTGCTGGGCGGTGCTGTTAGCCGCACTTCCTTTCTGAGACCGTTTACCTTACCTTCCTAGGGTGTGCTTAGGGCAGCTGGATCGAAGATGGCCGCTTTCCCCACAGCCATAGCACCTAGGGCTGTATCCTCTGTTGCGGTCGCGAACTGTAGCTGCTGCAACCTCCCTGACGCGATGGGAACGATGATCCTGCCGCACGGCTTCTACCTCCAGTGCATGGGCCAAGGCGTCCTTAAGCGTCTCGTGGTGCCCGAGCCTCACAGCAGCTCTGACTTCCAGGTCACGGATGCCGTCGATGAATGTCTGCACCAGGTTCCCTTCAATGAGCGCAGGTACAGACCGGTATGCTTTTCGCACCAGCTTCTCCACCTCTAGAGTCCACTTCTGCAGGTTTTCGTTGATGCGCTGCACGCGATCTTTAAGCTGCGCACGAAAGACGTGTTCCAGGTGAGCGTCGCCATATCTCGCCTCCAATGCCTCAAGGAGTTGCTCATAAGTCACTTCCTTACCGGGAGCTTCCAGAACTGTTCAGGCCTGGTCGCGCAGGCCTAGTGTGAGAGCAGTCATGGCCTGGCTTTTATTCCAGCCATTGGCCTTCATAACAGCCTTGAACTGGATCTTGTAGGCTGACCAGGAAGAGGTACCGTCGAACGGCGGCACTTTGAATCCACGTAGCGAAGGTGTTGTAACTACTACGGGAGCTGTTGTTCCATCACCTAGTTTGAGGTCGTCCAGCGTTTTCTTCACGTCAGCCACCACGTAATCAACTCGATTGTTCACTTGGTCGATTTGGGTTTTAGCTTCCTTGATTTGGGTTTCAGCTTCCGACAGGCGGTTGTCATGTTGAGCATTCCTATCCTTCACCTCCTTTATCTCTTTCCCAAAGGTAGCATGAAGGTCCTTAATGAGGAGCATCTGCTCTTCCGACCGGCGGGCCTGTTCCTCTTGTCGGCGGGCCTGCTCCTCTTGTCCGCCCCGCAGCTGCTCTTCCAATCGGCGGGCCTGTTCCTGCAGCATCGCCATCAGAGCACCTAAGTCAGGTGCAGCAGATGTAGGAGCTAATGATGGGCCCGCAGCCTCCGTGGCTGGCAGTTGTCCCTCCGACGTCTGCGCCGTTGCACCACCAAATCTCCGCTGGTCCGTCTCATGCTGGCGTTGACTGCGGGTACGGACACCCTCAGTTTCCTCCTTAGGTAAAATCGGCATGATTTTATCCCACTTCTGACACCAATTGTTACGAGCTTGAGATTCGTGACAATAAAAATTTCAGATAGAATTACCTAAATTAACACTTTAATTTACTTTACACAAATTAAAGTTAAAAACACTAATAATTAAACACACTAATTCACTTAATTCCGCTCCGCAGCTTCGCTTGTGTCGCCGAGTTCAACTCTGCCTCGATCGCATCTTGCAGCGCCTATTTATTTAAATTAGCAAAGAAACATCCCGAATATTCAGGTAAATGCGCGCAAAGGGACGAGTGTACGAGTATAGACTTTCCAGAAACTTAGTTCTTCGGATGGCGCTGTCGGTTGAGAGATCTGTGATGTCATTTTCTGCAACGCTCTACTCGCTCTCGTTCCTGACACTAGATGGCGCTAGTATATCGTCGACTTGAGCGCGTAACAATAATAATAGACATTGTAGTGCACAGCAAACTTCTTTTGAGGTTTTTATTGAATAAGAGTGAGCTTTTTAATAGGAATAGGATTGTTGATATTATTTTTGCAAGGCATTTCCTACTTTGTGCTTGCATTTATTACCACAGAAAATTTTATTTATTATCAATAAAAAACATAATAAACCGTGTAGTGACGGTGTAATAATATCCACTACCCCATATCGTTTCGCGGGTGTCTTAGGAGGTGACTGACATAGGGAAACAAACCGGAAGATTTATTTATTTATTTATTTAAACAATTTTTATTTTCCCTAGCCAATTATAATTCTTACATTATAACCAATGAAGATTAATCAAAATATACAGCTATTATGTACGTTTCGTTTCCCGGCGTGAGATGTTCACGAAGCTACGTCGCTGGACCGGGCTATAAAAGTCATGCAGATCGGTGCGCGCGCGTGTCACGTTTTTATCTGAGTAGGCTCAACAGTATGTTGGGCCGACACAGTGAAATGCCCCTTAGAAATAAGCGTACCCTTTATAAGGTCTGTATACGACCAGTCATGTCCCACTCGGGCCTCGTTTTTGCCCTTGCCGACCCTAAAATTATTAATGAACTCCAAATAGTACAAAACCTTTTCTGTCGTCGAACTGCGAACGCACCTTGGTACGTCCTTAATGCCGACCTTCATCGGGACCTAGAGCACCCCACAATTCCACAATTTCTCAAAAAACTCTCTGAGAACTTCTTCAAAGCCTCAGAGTCGCACTCCAACCATTTTATTCGTGAGGCAGCTACTTATGCAGCCCCACCCCCTTCTCGCTATCGAGTCCGCAGGCCGAGAAACTCTCACTCGGACCCGCCTAATAAACTATCAAACGACCTGAACTGCCTCTTGGCGGCTCAGGCCAACTCTAATTAAATTAAATTATTTATTCATAATTAATTTGCCTTCGTAGGCACTCGCTCAGCGGCTCGTAGCCGCCTGCGCTCTCTTTTCCCAAAAGAGGGTTGCTCACGATACGGCACAATAAAGCTTAATCAGCCAGTTGCCAGTCCCTAAAGGCGGTTTTTAGAGGGTATCATTTAGGTTTCCCGGTAGGATGTGAGTCCCTCATAACCACGGTAGACCGGCTATTGTGATATGCGTAATGCATTTTCCGCCTCCCTACGAATAGGGTAGCCCTTTAATAGATTCGGGCGCAAAAAAAATGCGCGTGCGGTCGACGGATACGTGACGATAACGGCGTGTAGACAATGTGGCGCTGAATGATATTTGCGACTGCTTCTTGTTTCTTTATAAGAACGTCAAATTATCTATATGCAGTCCGCAGTATCTCAGTAGCCGGGGATAGCTAGGAAATAAATGTTTTTTATCTTCGCCTTCCACGTTACGGTAGTAGCAGAGTATATATTATTTATTCCCGTTTAGGGTTGGTTAGTCCGGCTGCTACAATGCCATAAAAATCTTCACAGAGTTCGAAAAATGAGGCCAGTACCCTGCAATGGAACGTATTTGGATTGTAATTCTCCTCTCTTACTTCCTCTTCTTTAAGAGCTTGCTCCTCACCAAGATATTCTAATGTCGCGGAGGTATTTCTAATAATAAATTGCTTACTCACAAACATCAAAACGTGAAAAATGTATTTATATGCTTTAAAAACACTTATACCACGCAGGATTGAAACTCGGCTGCTGAAGCGTTGTAGCCGAACGCTTTCTTTTATATCAAGACGTTTTACTTAATGTGATAAAATTATATGTTTTTCTAATATTACACATAAAATTCTAATATTATTATTCTATAATATCTCATTATTGTTGTAAGAGGCGTTAGTGGTCAGTGATAGAGGAGAAAATAAACGGCAGCGTTCTCCTGGTAACTACTCGAAATAACAAATGTTTGCAAATATCACCTCTGTGAGGCAATTTTACAGGGAAGACTATGTCCCGGAGTGGAATTTTGATAAATTGTAATGAAAAAACGAATTAACAACAGAATATAATTAAAGTAATGTAAAACTAAAGCACAATATTTTCGACATGCTTAATATAATACAAGTTTTACTTTACGATGTTAATAAGAATAACATTGCTGTACTCCTCACCCCAAAAAAATTACATCAATATATATATATATATATATATATATATATATATATATATATATATATATATATATATATATATATATATATATATATATATATATATATATATATATACTGCAATTGTTTTAATGTTGTTGTCGTTGATGTTTGCTTAAGACCGGGTCGCTGCGATTTAAAATCAAAGACAAAATACGAAAAAATCTTTTTTGTGCTAGTAATTCTGTATATTACACATTTATAAACAAAATTAAAGGAAATATGTAATACTTCTATTATTCATAATACGAAAAGATAATATTATATAACTTTATTTTGTCAATATAGAGGTTTAATTTTTATAAATTTCATATGTGTACGAGGGAGGGTACACGGGAGGGTGATCGGGAATAAGAAAAACCACATGCACGGTATAGCTAAATTGTATTTTATTGTTTTTCGAAGTATTCTCCGTTCAACTATATGCACTTTTCCATTCGTGTTAACCAAATCATTAAAACAGTAATTCCAGTCTGAAGTAAATGTTGACAAAATGGCTGATTTGTACGCTTCCACAGCTGCTTTGGAGTCTTATATATTATGTATAAGTGGGTGGGCAGTCGGTTCAGTCGGACGGGAGGGTTGCGCGCACGAGAGCGCGGGTGAGTTCCTTATTCCAACACACTACCTTGTTTTTGCGTCAAGCAAATACACATATCAAAAATATTTCTTTTGCTTATTACAAGCCAGTACTTAACTATAATCCCACGTTGAGGTAAGTGGTGATGAAGCCTTAGATGGTAAATCGGCCTGTCTTAGCGTAACAAAAGTCCATTCACTGTTGCCTTGAAGATGCCCAGACTGTAATCGGACGGATAAAACAAACACCGGTATATTACTCCACTTATTTACTGTACGCATCGTGAAAGACGAAGCAACCGCTTAGATCAAATTTGTGAAATGTCAAAAACTAAGTGGCGAAGACCAGCCGACTCTTGTTTGTCCGATAGTGGAAAGGGGAGCAAGTATATAGAATACCGTGAGGCTGGATAGCCTACTCTTTCATTTTTATACAGTAATGGTGATAATATACTATTGTGTGGTGGCGTAGTAGTAGAATTCGTCCATTCTACTAAGAATAGGAGTTACAATCCAGCACGCAGTCCAACTGATAATAAGTGAGAAATAGACTTCTACATCTATCCTCTATTAAGAATCAAAATGCAGATGCGTTATCACCTTAATGTTATAACGTGTTATTTGTTGTATTGTGGAATTACCTGAAATCTGGAGAGTTCATAAAAGTTTGTTATATTGTCATTCAGAATTATTCGTTACTGTTCACTGGAAACTTACGAACAAGAACAGGTGACGAGTCTACTGTAAAGAATTTAAAACAAATTATTCGACGCGATGTCTGATAGAGAAATATACTATTCCGAGAAATATTATAACGAAGAACATGAGTGAAGACATGTTGTACTATCTAAGGAAATGGTGAAATTGGTGCCAAAAATTATCGTATGTCTGAGCAGGAATGGCGCAGCATTGGTGTGCAGCAAAACCAAGGCTGTGCACACTATATGACACATCAACCTGAACCTCATGTCTTACTATTTAGAAGAAAGAAGACAAGTCCACCAGAGAAAAAGTAAAGTTTGCATAATACATTTATAAGATGTGATTGTATAGTCCTGTCATGAAATTGGGTATAGACTGTTAAGATTGCTCATAGCAAATTTTAAATTCTTAAAAAGTTGTGGGAAACAGTTCTAACATTAAATTTAAAAAGCAATTCAGCCAAAATAATAAATTTCTTTATATATCTGTATGCCTTGAGGCAAAAATTAAAAACATTATATTTTTTAATCAAACCTCTGAGGACAAGTACAGAACGCTTTGCTTTATGTAAAAAGGACTTAAAGCTCTCTACACTCACCATACGAAACACAGCAGCATTAAGCTGCTATTTTAACCTGGCATTCTGTGAGAGCGTGGACCTTCCCGGTCGAACCGAATCATTTCTTGACCACAATATAGCAAGAACAAATGTAAATGTCTATTGGCCACAAAATCCACTTACTGTTAGTGGGAATGTGTGCTTGTTTATAACCTTTATTTTTTTTAAAAAAAGAAGTTCAGATTTACAATTATAAATTATTAGAGTTATAAATTTATTAGTATAAAAAATCTTTTATCGATAGAAATTTCGTAGTTTTGGTAAATTGTTTTCATCATTTTATATACGTAGTAAATTGAAATAATGGAAATAAGATCGGCGCTAGAATTGTTCGTAATGAAGATAAATGAGTGGCGTAAGGATCCATTGTTACTTGTTCACTGTCATCAATGAAATCCTTTGTTGTTAACAAGGCAGAACTTTCTTGCTGTATAACATGCTTTGAAAGTAGAAATATGTTCAATATTTTGCACACTTTCCGATCTTCGTCTTTTTTTTTTACTTATATTAGCAATTCGCCCCGACTTCGCGCGGGTGATATCTGGATCCCGATAACAGTGCCACCTACCGGGTATAATCAAAACCATTCTCGAATCAACTTAATCACACGCAAAAAATTTCTTTAAAAAAATTTGGTGTCACCGTTTAGGAGTTCTTACTCTCATTTCTTACTCTCACATATATGTATGTGTGTGTGAGTTAAGCCAGTGCTTAATTATAATCCTACCTGGTGGTAAGTGATTATGCAGCTTTAGATGGTAAATCGCACTGTATAGCGTATAAAAACTATTCGTTCTTGCCTTGTGTAAATTGGAAGATTAACAGTGCCTGATTATTGTAGTCTTTCGCTTTCTCAGTGCAAAGCGCTGATGATGTTTGAAGCTCCAGATGGTATATTGCACTGTTTAATTGTAATAAACCAGTTTACTCTTGCCTTGAAGACGCTCAGTTTTAATTGGATGAGTGCCGTGTTGTAACTCCATAAGAGAACCATCAGCCCTTTTCATCTCATGGGTGTTACATCTAGTATTAAGATAGCCTCTTATCTATCCCATTTAATATCTATATACCTCTCTGGAAAATTCGGAAAAATATTATAACTTTCACTAGATGGCAATTTAACCCTCTCGATTGCACCAGACATAAATACTAAGACTGATGACACGAAGCAACGTCTAAGGTTGAACAACTTAGACGTTGCTTCGTGTACTACGGATGTCTATCCGTCTGCTAAGCGTCATGATTAAGGACCATCCTACGCACAATAGAGAGGTTCATTTCCAGCAGTGTACTTTTAAGTACTGATAATAATTTTGTTTCAGGAGAGGCGCAAAACCTTATTAAGTGTCGACCTCCACCCATGAACAACTGCTACGCTGCACCAGGAGGATTGCATGTTTAAAAAAAAGAAGTAAGCTCGAGTAGATGATGAAAAAAAGAAGGTTGAGATGAACATGCAGCAGCAATAGACGCTGACTTTTAAAAACTCCAAATGAAGCTTTCATGTTATATCGGTCCTACTTGCTAATAAGTTAAAATAGGCACAATATTGTGATGATAACACTCACTGTATGAAACATGCAGCATTAAGAGGATTGTGAAGCTGTAAGTTTTCGTACAAAAAGCGACAACGTTTTCCCACCCGTAAACATAGTCTAATTTTCATAATTTTTGGAAATATTGTACAACAAAAAACTATGCCCATACGTTTTAATTTTAAAGAAATATTACGTACGATGTATAAGTTATTAGCATCTAAATATCTATATTTTGACTTAAAAACTTCCTCGAGACTTTTTATTTTTTTTTTATTAAACTAAACTGATTTACTAAAAAAACCTACAGACCTAGAATAAGGTGTACTGAATCTAATGAGACCATAATTATCTCGTTTCGTAAAGGTTTAGGGGGGTAAAAATGTTATCGATCGAAACAATATTTCAATAAAGAAATGTAGGCAATTGCTTTCAAGACTTGCAACTCTCTCTATCACACTTATCGACACTTATCGATATACATATATGTATAGATTTGACGGCTACGTGGCATAGTAGCTTTGCAAGGAGTTATAGCGCTGAGAGCCGCGTGTTCGAATCCAGCACGGTACAATTATTTGTATGTCCTACAAGTAATTGTTCCGGGTCTGGATGATTTTCCTTGTGCAATTTATGTATGTAAACTGCCTTCACGATACAGGAGAAAATCCTTGTGTGAGGGTAACATAAAGAAAAATTAAAAAGATATTATTATAGCCTAAGGAGAAGAAAGTAATATCGAAAACCTACACAAATAATACTTCCTACGAAAAAATTAATATCTGTGAATAACTTCATTGATTAGGTGTTTAGTCTTTTTATTTTAGAGACTTTATTGAATAAGGACTGTAACTTAAAAAGATTTCGAGATTACACTTAATTAGGTAAGTGAATAAATAAAAATGTAACAACTTATGGAAATATTTTTTTGCTACTACATATTTCTTTATTACACTCTTTCTCCAGCTGCCATATTTCGAGATACTTGAGGGTCAATCGGTGTTGGTAATAAACGCTGAAAATAAAATGAGTTATATTTTGGCTGCATTTTTTCTGTCCAAAAGTGGTAATCGTACTTAATTTTTTATATGCCAAAACATGTGGCGTCCATACTACGAAAAAACAAAATTGACTATCAGTGATATGTAATTTTCCCTGGACCTAATAATAGTAATCATTTTCTTTTTAAAATAATCTTTCCTTCTCGCATCAAACAAAATTTAATCTTTTTTTCAGTTACGGCCTCCACTGGTGGCATATTAGAAGCAGAATTAGGACATTTGACTTCGATTAGAGAGTCATCTCCGATAAGTCTATCAGGACTTGCCTTAATAATAATTGTCTTAATCAATAAACAGTCCACACACCGAAACTTTCAAATTGGTAGTTGTGGGAAATTTTCGCATGGCCTCCGATTCGTGTTAGTTTCCATATTCGGTTGCCGTATTTGCGTTGAAATGAGTATACAGTAACTATTTTAGTGTTAGTGTAGTAGTAGTTTAGTGTTAGACAAACACGAATTATTTGGGCAAAGTTGGCAATTTTTCCAAATTTATATCAAATAATTGTCTCTTTGACCTCTAGTAGCCAATTCTAATTCTTTTATTTAGTACTCGTTTTTTTGCAAAGAAGCAAAAAACTCTTTTTTCTTTTTCTCAAAAACATCATTGGCACTGATTTTTATGTCATTCTAATTCTTTTATTTCGTCCTCGTTTTTTTACAAAGAAGTAAAAAAACTCTTCTTTCTTTTTCTCAAAAACATGATTGGCACTGATTTTATGTCATTTTTGATGTTTTTAATTTTTTCCGCGTCAGTGATGTCTTCGTTCTTCCAACTACTGTTTTTCGAAAACGCAAAACATTGCTCTCAACTCTTATTCTTATAGGTACTGGTACGTAACCTTATTTTCTGTTTTGGAACAAAAATTTCTGAAAAGGGGATTTTTGCATTCTACTTTTTTCACCATGAGTTTAGAACCGTACGGCCTAGTAATCCACAGTCCATTTATGATACCAGAGTCGCCATCGCCAATCAGCATGTAATATTTAACACCATATATTTATTTTTATTATTTATTTATTTAATTATAACCTTTTTTTAATTAATTTTATTTTTATTAATTAATTAATTTTTATTAATTTCAACGCTTCTTTAGAAACCCTCCACTATTATGCCTTCTTTCATCGATGTAGCGCTGTAAGACCTCTATTCATTCAACGAATATTAGGAGTAGGTACATCGTTCCTGCATATTACTGTCCGGTAATTTTTTGTCAAACTCAGTCACAGAAAAATAAATAGAATGATAATAGTTTAAAATATATTTTACGGCTAACACAGACAAAAATCACAGACAAATGCTACTTTACTTTTAATTCGGTTCATTGTTAAAATTTTGATTAGTAAATCATATAATAGTAATTACAAAAATCCTGGCTTTTTTGATATTCTATACAATTCTATCGAGGTTTATATGAGGGTATATGAAGGTTTTATTGAAGTCCCAAAACATTGATTATTATTAATAAGTAGTTATTTAAATAATCGCCAAATTGGGTATTATTTAATAATGCTTATGACTTTCTAAATATTTTGACCATAACCCCAAGATGCCGTAGAGAGCCAGCATATTTACAGGCTATGAGGCATTCCACCTAAGTCCTCAGAGGTGACAATGAATTTGTAACTTTCTTTATTTAAATACAGAAAGTTACAAAGTTGACTGCAGATGTACATGAATGTAGTAGCTACTTACCATCAGGTGGACTGTTAGCAAGTTCCCTCAATCCGAAATCTGAAATGGCGGTTGACAAGAAAGGCTCTGATGATGTGAGTGAGGCTATCGGGCATGTTGAGTTAGCTGTACAAGCTTATAGAGCAAGCCATCGTGCTAAACCTTGTCGAACGCTTTGGCGACATCGAAGAAGAGGGCACCGGTGTTATGGATTCAACCGTTACTCCTTGAGTGGGAGAAGCCTTCTAAGATATATTCCGTAAAGCGATGGACACGAGTGTACGCGTCTGAAACCAAACTGTTCGTCAGGAACAAGCTTGTTGGTAAGGACGTATTTACGTAGGTGATTTAATATTAAAAGTTCGTAAACTTTCCCCAGTGTGCTGAGGAGACTAATGGGTCTGTAGCTAGAGGGTAGGTAGCGCGGTTTCCCTGGTTTCGGGATTCCTATGACGTCTGCTTCTATCCATGCGTCTAGGAAGGAGCAACTTGAGAGAAGGGCGTTGAAAATGCCTACTAGGAGGCAGATCAGTGACGCCGAGAGATTTTAGTACCCTGTTTCTAATGCCGTCAGGGCCGGGTGCTGATTTCTTTTTGAGCATTTTGGTGGTTTCTGGGACTTCGTCGACAGTCACAGGATCTGAGTAGTACAAACCTATGCCTAACCTCCGATTCAACCTCTGCAAGGTAAGCGGGATCTATGCGTTCGCTAGAAGGAGTGCATTGGCTCTCTAAACTGCCCCCGAGGCATTCGGCTTTTTCAGAGTCGTCAAATGTGAGATCAGGGTTTCTTGGTCCTATAAGAGGTGGCATGGGTGAGGATTGTTTTGCTTTTAGAGCTCAAGTCAACTGCCAGAAGGTAGTATGGGATGGCTAGAGATCCTCCAGCAGATTATCCCACTTATCCTGTCTGAATTCTGTAATGCGCTCTTTTACTTCGTTTTGGAGATTGCGAAGTTTAAATTTATTTTCTACTGTGCGGTAGTGATCATATTGTCTAAGGGTCGCATTTTCTCTTTCATCAGTTATCATGTAATAGTAATTAGAATTATTAATGCGAACAACATTTTTAACAGACTAATATTATTACTAGACATGTGGTAACATTGAAAATTTTGTACTACCGACTAAAATAAAACTCAATTACAACATATTATTTCATGGTTGAAATTATTTCCATTACATTCATATGGGGTCAAATGTGAGACACACATTATCGAAGAAAAATAGGTATTAAAAATTGGTCCACAATTGATGGAGAAATCAGTGAACATACATAAAACTAAATTTAAGAAAAAACATACAGCCGAACATAGAATCTCCTATTCCATAATTTTATATTTCGGGGAATAAATTTCGGTCTATCACCTACTAATCAAAGTATGATTACAGAATAAATAATATTACGTATGATACCTATGTGCTAATAGTATGTGGTAAGGTATCCTTTCGACTTACGAAGAAAATTGATTTTTTTATCGTTTTGTTGATAAACGCAGTCCACATTTTTTCTCGTCTATAATCTTCCATTCTAAAAGGTATAAAATAATCTTATTTGAATGAATATGATACTCATAGTAATTACAGGTTGAGGGACGTGAGTGAACTGTGTTCAAGTCTGTAAGACAATATATTATAGGGTTCTGAGTGCCCGCAGCTTGAGTTATATGTTACGCGTACCGCTACCGGCTGCATGAAATGAACTTTATAATATATTATCCGACTTCAAAAAAGATGTGCTATATTCGAAGCATTTCGTTTTTTTTTTTTCTTAATTTAGTATTCTACATATATACGTTTCATAAAAAAATGCGATTTCATTGATCAATTATTTGCTCAATAATTTAATGTAATTCTTTCAAACTATTTATAGGTTTTAAAAAATCATGTTTTCTTAAGGGCACTTAATCTTTTTCTACTAAAAGCGATTAATTATGCTCTATATCAAACTTCACATTTTTATGATACTTCTAAGTTGTTTTTATCATCTTCATATTAAATAATTTTAATTGTTTATTTTAATTTTTCATGCCACATAGGGAGACATAATGTATAAATATTTAATCTGTATTATTAAAGGTAATAAAACAAAGAGGACGAGTTCCCCTGTACCTGTAAAGTACGAACTCTAAAAAGTACCTGACTAACTGAATCATTTAATGAATTACTGTCGAATTTCAACAACTGTATTACCATTATTACGAACAGAAAATATTATTTGATTTACAGCAGTTGTGAAGTTATGAAAATTGAAATTAGCCAAAAACTTTAAAACGATCGAAGAAAAGCATTCTATACAAAAAAGTTACAGACACAGTTATAATATAAAATGAATTAATCTTTATAAGGTAAGTTTATTTGAAATTTGAATTAAATATATATACAAACTAAGAAAGGAAAAAGCAAAAACTATTTAGGGATATTTGAATAAGATTTGTCTGACTTCTTCGGGATGATCTTTTTCTTTCAGTCGTTTACTTTTTCAATATTTTTTTCGTCGAAACCGTTTTATTTGCAAATAAATCTTACAATACTCTAAGTATTGTAAGCATTTTTGACATCAAGAATAAAACTTTTTATAAAATCGAAGTGATAAACAATGCAGTAGATTTAAATGACAGCGTGTAGCCTTTTAAACAGCAGTTTAAAATCATTAAATACTTCGAGATTACGGATTAATTCTTCATAACTTTTAACTCCACGGTTGGAAATGAGTATCTCTTATTGAGGATAAGTTTTGGCTTAATCAAATTGGTGGATGGGTTGATTATAGTAGTTTCACACGTATTGCACCTTAGACGATGCTTCCCGTTACCGGCCTGTGTATTGTACTTCTGGAGTAAAAGAGATGGCAATACAACCATCTATCAGAACCTATTAAATTTTTCTGGAATTTATTATATTCGCCTTTTTCGCCACCAATACACTTTTCTAAAACATGTTATATAAACCACTAAAATAACAAATAATAACAGCTTAATTTCCACATACTACTATATATAACGGATAAGTACTCGTATAATTTGACAAAATATAGTAAAGAGTCACATCAAGCAAATGAACTGACCGTAACTTTTCCAGTTTAATTAAATTAAAAATTTTCTGAGCGCTCGGTAACTATAAAGCCGCAAACTTCTCCCGGTCGTCCGTACTTTAAATAACTTAGTAAGCACCAGTATAAATGGAAGAAATGGAAAACTTTCTCAGTGCCGCAGACAGTCATTCCAGTGCCAAATAATATTTGAGATAGTGTTAATGTCAGACTATACAAAAGATAGACAATGTAGTGACGTTAAAAGAATATTCATGATGCCATATCATCCCCCGGGCATTGTAAGAGGCGGCAGAAGGGATCAAACCAGGAAGATGGACATCAACAGTTTTCTTACAACTATAACAAGAAAAACTGAGGTTGCCAACTCGTCTGCCAAGCGTGGCAATTATAATTTTTCCACTTTATGAGGCAATGTAATGGAGCTCTATGATCAACAGTGGACTTGTATAGACTGTTATGATTCATCTTTTTAGCAGCTTTTATAATAATTAGCTGAAAAACTGTTAGCTTAGAAACTAGGCGCATGCCGTAATTTTCATAGTTCAAAAGTAAACCAAGTTCAATTCCTGCTGACCTTGACTTGGCAATTTTATGGCCTCATTTATAGTCTATTCGCTTAGAGTAGATAAACGGAACAGATACAAAGTTTGTTAAGAACGTGCAAAATTGTTACTTATTTTGGTAGGGTTGTCACAGTAAGTGAAAACAAATAAAACAAAACTTTAAATAGTTTTATTATTTAGTAATAGTAATTAATAAGTTATAATAAAATCATGTTAAGCATATAAAATTCAATTTAAATACAAAGTTTTGAATCCATGCTACTTACCGTTAAAGAGTTTTCTTGTAAGGAGACAATGCTGGCTGCAGCAGCAGTTCATGATAAAAATCGTTAAACTATCAAAATTTAACATAAAAATAATAATGAAATATTCAGCAGAACATGTAATAACTGCTGCACCCGTATCCATTTCTAATTTATCCAATTTCTCATTCAATGTTAAAGATATGTAGAATTTGTCACTCTGTACATGTATGTTCTGTAATTTATTTATTTCATAGACTTCCTCCTCAGAGTTACTCTCTAGTTCTATTTGAATTTGTTTTTTCTCCTTGAAACAAACTGATTGTATGTGCCCTTTTATTTTACATGTCCTTCAGTATAGTTTGTCTTTAATTCTACAGTGGTTCTGTGTATGGTTATTTTTCCCACATCTAAAACACTTAACATTTTTATTTGTAACTTCTTGTGTATTCTTAGCAAATGTATTCTTTATATACTTCTTTAATGAAATTTTATATATATTTGACTGTATTTCTGATCCCATTTCTTTAGTTTCAGATTTGGATGTTTCAATAGCTAATGCAATTCTCATAATATCATCAAACTTTGTGGTTGTGTGATGGTTCTTGGAGTAGTCTTTCCTTAATTTCAGCATAACGCAGCCCTCGAATGAATTGTACCGGGAGATGAGTCTCAAAAGTGCTTGCAGTTGTTGCAGATAAAATTGCATTTTCCTCCGATCTCTTTCAACCTTGCCACATAGTTTGCAACTGATTCATGCTCATTCTATATGATTCCCTAGGATTTGCACTAACTAATTGTAAGTTTTTGATTCAGGTTTACTTGGTGCCGTAATATTTTTTAATACTCGATAGTATTTCAGACCATTTCAATTTAAAAATAAATGTAATTTTGTAGTGTCGTCTATAACTCCCTTTATAGTGACGTAATTACGTAATCTTTGTAAATAACTCGAAAAGCTTTCATTTATTTCATCATATGGTTGTAAATTTATGCCACTAACTGGCTTAGTACCTTGCTCAAGTAATACCTTTTGTAAATCAGCTTGCTATGTTTGCATACCTCGCATTGTTTCCATCATTTGCTTCAGTACTGCAGTTATTTGTTGTTCCATTATGAATTTTTATGATGGGAAAAGGGTATTGCGTGAAGCGGGTTATTATCACAGGATATGGAAACCCTGGATAGAAGGAAAAAAATTAGGTGGATGCACGTGGCTTTTTTTATTTACAAGAATGAGGTTAAATAGGCGAGGCACACTTTTAATATATCACTTTTTAGTTTGCGTAGATTCAATCACGTATCTCGTCACCACTATTGTACTGTGTTAAGGGTACTCCTAATTTGGCCCGTTTTCAATAAATTGCCAATTTGGTCGATAAATTTTCGCCTAGGACGTCCCTTTCCGACTCTGCCATTCACTTCTGCAACATAAATTTTCTTTGTCATTTTTTCCTCATTCATTCTTTCCACATGACCAAACCACCGAAGCATTCCTTTCTTAATCCTGGTCACAACATCATCTTGCAAACCACACTCTTCTTCTATTACACAATTTCTTACCCTGTCATTCAGATTCAGCCCTAACATACTCCTTAACGACCGCATTTCCATTGCGTTCATTCTACCCTCGTGCTTCTTCTGCCACACCCAACTTTCACTACCATACGTTAAAGTAGGGACCAACACAACATTGTGAATTGCCATACGTGCCTTTTTCGACACATTTTGACTCTTCACAATAGAGTGCAGGGCCCCATTTACTCTATTTCCCGCATTCACTCGACTTTCTATATCCTTATCATATCTCCCATCCCTACTAAATACGCAGCCCAAATATACAAACTCATCTACTTGCTCGATCAACTCCCCTTCTATTCTTATTTCACAAATAGTTTTAATTTATTCTCTTTCAAAAACCATAACCTTCGTCTTACTTGCGTTCACTTTCATACCCCTTTCTTTTAGTGATCTGTTCATTAATGTAACCATTATTTGCAACTCGGCTGCCGACGACGCAAGAATAACTTGGTCATCGGCGTACAAAAGGCATTTGACAGTTAACTTACCCATTCTTAATCCGCATTCTTCAACTTTAAAATTTTGCAAACAACTGTCCATAAATAGGTTGATCAGCCACGGGGAAGCCACACAGCCCTGTGTGACACCTTTATGGATGTCAAACCAGTCCGAGTATACCCCGTTGATCCTAACACAAGCACTAGAGTCCCTTTAACCTTTCAGCTGCGGAGACTCTAACCGTAATACTCCGTTGACTGCGGAGCTGTTTAACAAAATGGACGGTTGATTGGGCCCAATTCGTTTAAACGCAAATGTCTTGATTTTGGTATATCGAATACTATAATATGTATACATTTCTGAATTCTCTATGAAATTTCCTATAAACTAGTACATATATTTAATAAAGTTTTAAAGTAAATTAGTATAACTAAATATAATATAACCAGCATGTTAGTTCTAAGATAGCAGTTTGCTTCATACATATTAAAAAACGATTTTACACGTACTTAATAAGATAAAACACAAAATGAGATTACAAATAAGAAGGTTACTTACCCAGCCATTGTTTTAACACAATTAACCACACAATAAATATAAATTAATACAAAATAATTACAAACAACTTCGTTGTTTGCGCGCGTCAATCATGGCTGACTCAAGGAACGGACGACATTTAAGAATGATTTAAATAAAATATACTGCTATAGTGTATAAAGCTGTGAGGTTTTTATGCTAGCCTTTTTTATCCTGTACACATTGAAATATGGTAGAATGAGCTAGAAATAGCACATAATGCTTTGTTTCTTCATTAAAAGAGCGGGTAAAAAATGTCTAACACTTGGACGCCCGCAGTCAACGGAGATATTTTCGTGTCCAAGTCTTGGCCGTCCGCAGTTGAGAGGATAAAGAGACTCCAATGCCTGTATCAAGCCAGCGCTCAACCCAAATGTGTTCAGTGTTTGCCGTAGCACATCCCTATCTACTCCGTCATAGACCCTTTCCAAGTCCATGAACGCACAAAAAACCTTTTGGTTTTTAGCCAAAAACTTCTCCGCGATCATGCGCATGGAAAAGACTTGATCTGTACATCCCATTCCCTTTCTAAATCCCGCTTGCACATCCCAAATTTTTCCGTCAGTTGTTTTCATGACCCTATCTATCAGTACCTTAGCATACAGTTTTCCCACAATGCTAAGAAGGCTGATGCCACGGTAGTTTTTATAGTCCTGCTGTGACCCTTTTCCTTTATATACTGGGACTAACACGGCTTTGTACCAGTCTACCGGTACCCGCTTCAGTTCCCAGCATAAATTAAACAAGGTGTGCAGCAGGCCTGCCACCACTTCTTCTTCAGCCCTTAGCATTTCGAGTGAAACTCTATCATATCCGGCAGCCTTACCTGCTTTCATGCTTTTCATTGCTTTCATTATTTCATCTATACTTCTTTCGGAGTTTCTACTTCACTTAGTACATACGTTGTCTCCTCACTCATAAACACGCTTTCAAAATATTCCTTCCATCTCTTTATATATGGAATATATGACATAAATATCAAACATGAGTCTTCCTTTTGTCGTGTCATAGATATGCGCTTTATGTTTACTATTTATGGTCATTTGCTCAATGTCTAACAATATTGTTTAACTAATATTAGAACTCAAATTCAAAGGGGAATGCCCACTCTTCATAGACACTTCGGCCATGAGTGCCCACATATAAAAGCATATAGATATGATAATATGCAATTAAAAAAATGAAATGGTAAAGGAATTGCTTTAAAAAAAGTCGGGGTTTTGAAAATATAGAAGCTTTTATTTTCACAAATGCAGTTTTTTTAACAACTATTTTTATCGATTTTATCGCGTTTTATTTCTTTGATTTTTAATTCCAGACGTTTCGGGTGCTTTCCACCACCCATGGTTACGGCAGACTGAGGTGACTGACGTCCCAATGTCAGTGTTAACCCGGAGTAACTTCAGATTTTTAATTTTTATTTATGGTCCGATCTACAGAATGAACTTACTGTGTCTTGAAGTCTTGCAGTGGTATGCTTGGGTTTAATTTTAATTTCATTAATTACAGGGTCCTAAGCAGGAGGTAGTACCAAGCCTCCTTCTCCATTGAAAAAAGGATTTTTTTTATTTCAATTGTCTCATGTATCGTCCTTTTAGAGGATTTGTAGTCTATCAAATCTTTTTTTTGATGTCTATCTGTTAGGGTCGTCCAGGATATGATCACAAACTGCAAACTTCCCTGAACTTTGATGCTTCACGTCAGCTCGCTTCAAGATGTAGCCAATCTAGTCTGTGACACCCCTGACAAATGCTAGTACTACACATGCTTGACTGTGGCCGGCTTCACTCGGTCACTGTGACGTAAGCGCGGGCACGAAGCTTGTTGACGTGCAAAACCTGCTTGACGTGCTGAAGCTCGACGGCCAGATGTTTGCTGCCACAGATCCCTTGTGCTCTCTGTAACAAAGATTTGCTCACGATAACTAACTGTGAAGGATGATGGTGAGATTCATTGTTTTCTATACACAGTGTGACCTATGGTGTTGTTAGAATTTGGGATGACTAACGCATCTAGGAAAGCTAAGGAATTATTTGCCTCTAATTTACACATCAATACATCATTCAGTAACTGAGCAGGAAGCAAAATATTAGTCTGATGCCGTGCCCAACCCAAATACCATATTACTGTCATAACATGGACACAGCATCTAACAGTTCGACGGCCGACAGTACTTTTTAATTGCACTTCTACCAGAACCAATAATAATAATAATATTAAGGGGCTTCCATCTGGTTGGATCTTTATTTATTTGTGTATTTTTTGTATTTATTATATTTTATTGATATTTATGTATATTTATCTTTTCATTTTATTTTTATAATTATATATTTATAGAAACCAACCAGATGAGAAATCTATAAGATACCCCTAATAATAAAGCCATTTATTCAACAGTACGTAATATAATTTCTTAATATCTAAGTCATATAAAATTTAGATTGTCTTCTGCTAATTGCCAATCGGCAAAAGCTTCCTCCAACCTTTTCCACTCGTTTCTATCCTTGACAACCCGGCTCCAAGTCACACTCGCGAAATTGACCAGGTCGTCCTCTACCAGAACCATTGCCACTAATTAAAATATTTAAAAAATACACTTTACGACTAATAGTGATGACTTGCAATTCTAGCCCTAAGTAAAGATCAGCTAGGGCTTAACTTTATTCCTTCCGTAATGCTGCTCCTCTGGTTATTACAGAGTTCTATCCGGTAGCAACCATTAAATCTTATATGCTCGCCATAATGGTAGCGAGCTTGCTTTAATTGGTATGTGACACAAGCAATTAATATTAAGTCGCTGTAAGTTAAAACAGGAAATTCCGTAACATTTTAAAGTCTACATTTATATTTCTAAAGTATGCCTGCCCTAGCTCTATTTAGATTGTTTTCCCTAGCATACTCAGAAAAATCATTATTTGTCTCTTTTCTTTTGAAAATTTTCATATTTCTTTTCAAAATCTTCATATTTTGATGAACTATTTCAAGTATTTGAGCCGCATCATCCCTGTCCATTATTTTTGTGTGGAATTTATTAGTTATAGCAGCAGCCACAGCAGTCTATCATCAAATGTGTAGAAGCCCTGTTAAAGTAATTTTGATGAAATATTTTAAATTCAGTTTAAAAAATGCCATTCACCACCTCTACTACCCGTATCGACACATAGTCACGGCTCTGGATTTATTAGCATATCTTGCCATAAACTGAGATTCACCATCTGCTGGAGACATTGCTGTGACCCTTAGACATCCACATCTATCCTCGATTACAAATCAAAATGCAGATGCGTTGTCACCCGTGAGGACTAAGATCATTTTCTCGTTTCCAGTAAAAAGGGTCTCCGTTTCTCTACACTCACCATACAAAACACAGCAGCATTAAGCTACTATTTCACGCTGTTATTCTGTGAGAGCGTGGTCCTTCCGCGGTCGAGCCGACCCATTCATGCTACAACTATACTTCTAATGTAACTGCAGCATGGCTCTACCACGTATAACATACATACATAGTAATTGTCACTATGTATGTTTGTTATCGCAAAATGTAGTTAATCACAAAAGAGACATACTCGCAATGCTGATGGAACTGTTACAACCAGGTAAAAAACATTGTGCTTTTAAATAATTAGTTAGCAGTACACTGTATGATGTATGATCTAAGCTTTGTTGTTCTGGGTGCAATACATTACTCACTTCAGATTGCAACGCAGACGGACTAGATGATTCAGATAGTTCTCATTCTGCAGTTGAACGTGATGCTGTTCTATCAGTTCGTTGCCAGCAATTATGATATACACGGCATGACAACGGCAACTGAAATAATGTATAATACAAAAAATGAAGTCAAAGTGAAAAAATAAAAATAAAATAGATTTGTTTATTTCAAACTCAAATATAAATAAAATATTTATCAAGTTAAATGTTACTGCACAAGGGCGGATTTAATGCCCTATATTATTTAATGATTAAGACTTGACAGACTACCAGCAGTCCAAAAACAATGAAAAATCAACTGTCTCGTTTCTTGGTTGTTGATAAAAATGGTCAATCTCATAAATAAGCTAGTATGTTTGTCAGATATAGTTAGTGCAGATGTGAAAAAATAAAACAAGTTCTTGAGTTGATATACAATCAGTGTAAAAACATGTATAATTATCAGATATGAGGATCACATTTAATAAATTGAAAAATGTTAAACACTTAACTCACGTAGCGCAAATAGTTCCTCACGTGGAGAATCGAACCCAAACAATGTGTGTGATCTTATTTTCATAAGTGTCAGTGCCACAGCTGATGTATACATGTTCAAGACGAACTATTGGTGCATTTTGCGAGTGCCACACTACACGTTCACTGTACTCGAAACTTGTACCTAATAAAAAAGCTACAATTATTATATTGATATTATTCAAGTAAGCTCAGTTATAAAGCATTTCTTAGAGGAAGAAATGCCACATCGTTATATGTACCAACTATTTACCTGCTGTGTTCGAACCAATTGTTGAGAGATCAACAATTGCATTTTGCAACAAAACAAAATAACACGATAACACGCAATTTAATTCTTGTGACATAACAGTGACAGGGGCCTACCTGTCAAATTCGATGTTGCCACTTAACTGTCATAAAATCTATGAAACGATATCGATTTTTATTCGATTAATAATATCATAAAAAGAATAATCTTTGACGCGTTTTAAGTTCTGCACGCTTTTTTAAATATAATTTCCTTTATTTATTGAAATTCTATTTCAAATTTATTTATAAAAACAGTTAGCTTGTGCTGTATTGTTTTGTTATGCTTTAGAAATTTGTGGTAAATCAGCTGGAAATTAACTTCTTGAATTATCATAACATGATTCCATTTTAAATGTTATGTTAAGAACAGATAAGAATAACAGTTAACTTGTGCAGTAGCGTTTTGTTATACTCTAAAGAATTCTTGGTAAATCAGCTAGTAATTCGCTTGTTTAATTATCATAACTATAAATGTGAAGGTTGCCAATGAATTCAACCTATAACAACGGTTGTTTTAGTTTTTAACGGTTGACTACCGCTTTTGGTGACTTGAAATGGATAAAAACCCATTTTGTGCAATAAGTTTTTTCTCTTTGGTAATGAATAAACCACAGAAAGTCCTATAATGTACAATAGTCTTTTTTTTTAGATACAAGTAGCACATTTTAAAGAACCGCAAAAACAACTTTGTTATTTATACAAACACTATGAAAAGCAAAATAATTTGTTGCTGGCGATAATGATAGTGGCATTTTGACTCGATTTAAAATATATGCTTGTTACTACTGAACTCTTCATGGGCCAGCGAGTCCGACTCGCACTGAACCACTTTTTTTCAACTTTTAGTTTTATTCTAATAAATAGTTTTTTCGTTTAAGCGGAGCTCTTTTACTTTAGATTTATTACCTCTTTATCTATAATAATCAATCTGAGTAAGTAAAGTGTGTAAATACGATTCTTAAATTGTAAAAATAATAATTGGTTCTGAACATCTTAGGTAGGTATTTAGTTTTATTTATTTAGAAAATATTAATCTCACAATTAATTATTGTAACAGGTAATATAAATTTATCACACAGCTAACGCCCTCATAAGCAATGTAATGGTAAAAGAATTTTCAAAATCGGTCCAGTAATTTTTGAGATTAGCCAAAAAACGTATTCATTGAAAGTAGCGCTCTCTATAATAAAATTAACCCTATATTAGATATCTAAAATTATACATAACAATCTAGTGGTGAAAGAATTCTCAAAGTTGGTCAAGTACTTTACGAGTTTAGCGAAAAAAATATTCTTTGATAGTAGCGAGCGCCCTCAATAATAAAATGCATCCTACGTTTTTATGCACCATAGCAAAAAACGATTCAACATAGCCTAACCCGTACACACAGTAAAAACATAACCATCCTTTTTCGTCTGCAATCGGATAAACAACTTGCGCATTTTTTGCGCAGGGTTGCGCATCGACTGCTATGGATAAATATCCATTGTCAACGGTTATTTTGAACCTATATCATAACATCGTAATAATTATCGAAAAATTATATAAGCATTGTAATAATGACACCATAAGTAATCGATCGAAAAGGGGAATCGATTTTTTTTAATGATTTTTGTGATTGGCAACATTTTTTATTTTATTCATAAACTAATAAATTACGTATTTACACCTTATACCTAATTTTATTTTTATCTTTTCGGTACTTTTAATTTGTGCAAAAATATTCCCACTGTTTTAGGATAAATGAATACCGCGATTAATAACCATAAATAAAGATATATTTTTTAACAAATGCACATTGTTGGGCGTTCCATGGCCGAAAATGGGCAATGCCCTTTAGTCAGTTGTTTGCCAGAATGTATTAATTTATATTATAAAGTATGATCTTATATTATGTCTAATGGCCCATTTACATTCTACCACTTTATATGGTATATATGGATATATACACTCTCAAAAATGAGGGGAGGCCTGTGCCCAGCAGTGGGACGTAAATAAGCTGTAACTGTATTTTATAGGTATACATGCAAAAAAAAATTAAACAACAAGTGAGAATTCAATTTCGTACATTTATGATTATTACAAAATAAATTAATTGATGTCAAAATTATAATATCATTTAAGTAATAGATTTTAAAATGTCAGATTATGTAATGATTGTACTCATCGTTAATTTCCATACTTTCAGGTTATTCCTAATTAATTAATTATTAGTATACCAATATTACTGACGTCAGCTTTATTTTTCACAAAAAGTCATAAATTAATTTAGGTCATATTTTTTTAACCATTGTATTTACTTTTTTAAACAATGTTAAAGGTAACTCTTTAAAGTCATTGGGTATTTTTATATACCATGATAGCATATACATAAGAATTATTTTTATACAATTTGAGCCTGCATTGAGGTAAATATAGCTGTTTATTTCTAGGAGCTACATTTCGCTTAGTTCAACCATGTTTAACGCAAATAACATATAGACCTAATTTTCAAAAATTTAATAAATATGGAATTTCAATTAAGTTGACAAAATGTCGTTTCGGCCAAACAAAACTAGAATTTTTTGGACCATGAAATTAGTACCGAAGGTGTAAGGCCATTGCAAGGTAATGTTCAGGTTATTATGGAATTTTCGAAGCCGAAAACTGTTTCAGAGCGAAGAAGTTTTCTCGGTATGGTCAATTTTTATCCAGTTCATCTCCCAATGCTACTTTATATCTGAAAGAATTAAATATGTATCTTAAAAGCTCAATGAAAAATGACAAAACTCCCATCGTCTGGACGAATTTCGCCAACGTAGCATTTACGCAATATAAGGTAGGTCTCACACAAGCCGCTACATTGACGTATCCTAGAGTAGATTTCGCACTTGCTATAGTAACTTACGCATCAATGCAATACATGCGTGAAAGCAGTTTTGTAACAAAAATATGGAGATAGCTGAAAACTATTGGGTTATTTCTCAAAAAAAAAATTGACCACCACCCAACAGCAATATATCACCTACGATCGCACGTGGCTCGCTATGAACTTAGCTATAAAACATTTTCGGAAATTATTTGTAGGTCAAGAAATAACCTTGTATATAGACCATTAACCATTTACTTTTGTATTTCAAAAGGTAGGGCGCGATGAAAGAGAATCGCCTCGGATAATGTGACATTTAGCATTTATAAATGAGTTCACTTGAAATATATAAAACATGTTACCGGTAAGAATAAATTGTAGCCGACACCTTATCACACGTAGACGCCGAGATTTTGCCAACTACGTTGAATTTCGATGACATTGTAAACGAACAGCGTAGCGATAGTTATATGACGAATATTATGTCGGGCTTAAATATCGATAATATTTTGTTGAAGGAGCTCGTTGTACCCATGTTAGATAGGTCTATTTTTTGTGAGATGTCCACTGATACAGCTAGCCCGTAGCTACCGGAGAAGTTTCGATGCTTAGCTCTGATGTTTTCATAATTTAAGCTCAAAAGTATTTTTGGCCAAGTATGAATCGTAATGCTTCTTTATGGGCAAAAACGTGTATAAAATGTCAACATTCTTAATTTAACAGACATACGGTATCGAATTTGACTAAGTTTCCGGAAGTAGGTCGTTTCGAGCATGTGATCATTGATATCGTTGGCCCTCTAGAGATTTCATCCTATGGTTATAGATACTCACGATAATTGATAGGAGGACCGGGTGGCCCGAAGCTTTTTTACGCGACAATTCGGCAGAAACTGTTGCTAAATATTTATAATTATGAGGGTTGATAATTGGTTGGATCCTGTACGTGATCATAGACTGCAGATGCTTCGGGAAGTCTGCAGTCTGTGAAGACGTACGGCATCGCCCCCGTCACTATACCAGATTTAATAGACCAAAAATCCTCGCTAAGGAACACTGGCCCCCCGAGGATGATTCGCAAGGCTATTGAAATAATAATAATAATAATATTTATTGTTTCTCACATAACTTATACAAACAAATCATATTGAAGCTCTGTAGCCCGTGGTAGTTGAAAACTGTGTTGCAGTCAAATAACATTTCAGTCAAATAACGTTCTCATTTCAATAGAGAAGATTACTGGGGTCTACCATCTGCTTAGGATCCCATAATTAATAAAATTAAATTCCAACCAAAGCACATAATAGCAAGATGCTATAAGTTCATACTCTTTAGAGCGGATTAAAAGTTAATAATTTTAATCTGTGGGTAATCGCGGTTAATTATAACATCTAGATGTTGAAAATCTCATCGCCCCCCCCCCCCGTGATCATGGGTGTTGTAAAGTGCTCGAAACGTTTGGAATATAAAAAGTTAATATACGCGATAGAATCCACCGTACTTATGTAAAATGTACATAATAAGACAAATACAAATTATAGGAATACGAAAGTTTCTCTACAATAACTGATGGCTAACAAAGAACGTATTAAACAAGAACAACATTCGTATAATTTCTTCAATGCGAGGGCATAATAAAGACTGTTCAGATATTTTAATGGAGTCTTTCATACGCGCACGCTATCGTTTTGTTACTATTGTAGCGAGATCATTAAAATAATGAACGAAATGTAAAAATAATTTAGCAAGTACGTCATTAATAGAACATGGATAAAAATGCTGCCATTTATTTTCGTACGTACAAAAAATGTCACTGAAGAATTAATTATAATTTCTTCTTCATTCTAGAAAAAATCATTTCTTTGATACTTAAATATTTTTTATTAATATTTCTCGGTCGTATTTTCGCCGTGGCTACTCAGTAGAGTATCAAAGTTTTGTCTTTCAACTTTTCTTTAAAAGTAGTTCGTAATTCATTTTGATAATTGTTTCTCGAAATTAATGGTAAATGTAACTTTTTATTTCTTCTTTTTCTTCTTCAGATGAAAGATACCAGTTAAGGAATCGGTGCCTAATATTTTTAATATTGTGTTATTAAGTGGTTTAACACTTTACTAGGTGTTGGGACCTTCTCTGCATAGAAGTATGTTTGGGAGTGTACTACACTCTTATCTTAATCCGCCGCCAAAAAACATTGTTTGCATTGCTGCAGGTCAGTCCGAAGAGAGCCAGTATCAGAGGCGACATCGCATCTGTAAACTTATTTATCGGAAATTTGTTGCAGGTGTACATGGGCTGCAGTATTAACTTATTATTAAATGGACTATAAGCTCGTCTGTCATTACAATTTTTATACAATAAGGCTGACAAACAAACACACAGTTCAACTGATGGTGAATGGAAGCTATGGCTCATAGGCATCTACAATTATCCTCAATCAAAGATCATAATCCAGATGCGTTGTCACCCTCATGACTGAGATGGAATGCCTCGATTCCTGTTAAAAGGATCATCGGTTATCTACTTATAGATAGTAGAGCCATGCTGAAGCTATATAATAGTTGGTTAACGAATGGATCAGCTCGATCGTGATAGAAAACGATCTCACAGAACACCAGCGTGAAATAGCAGCTTAATGCTGGTGTGTTGAAATTAAGAATCAAATTTCAGACGCGTTGTCACGAATGGATCGGCTCGACTGGGGTAGGACACGCTCTCACAGAACACCAGCATGAAATAGCAGCTTAATGCTAGTGTGTTTCGTATGGTGAGTATAGAGAACCGGAGACCCTTGTTATTCAAAACGCTGGCGACTGAGATGGAAAGCATCTTTGGACATGGATGGACAGCATCCACTTATTATCTGGTTGACTGTGTGCTCGTTTGTCACCATATCGTATATAAAAAAAACTTAAGTTACGCTTTAAATACAGTTTAATTTTTTAAAACACTTTTTTCCTTTTACTATTTTGATTATAAGTATTTATGTTTTATTTCATTTATTATTAAGTTGTGATCCATTATTAAAAAGTTATTATAAAATGTTAAGTTCTTGAAATTTCTATGCCAAAGCTATTTGTAATATAATATTTTTCCACAAGTAAACCCTTTCGTTCACCCGGACCCTAAGCGAACAACAAGAGGAACCAACATCTGCATTTTTGCTCCGCTGGTTGACTCGCAAGATATCATAGTGCATCATAATCACATAATTTATCATATTAACTTTAAAAAAATATTGGGTTATATCGATAGCCTTTTCTATACTCCAAACCCTCTCAAAACAGAAAGATTTCCGCCGAACTAAGCAGTCGATCCAATTATTTACGAGGCGGTTATACCGCTTCTAAAAAAGGCCAACAGATATTACTTATAAATGAGAGTTAAATACCATAATAATAATGTATAATATATCGAAATTCAGCGTTACCATATTCATGTAACGGTCATTTAATAGTTAATTCCCTGATATATAAGAAAGTTACTAAGCAAATAATATAAAAGGCCTAAATAAATAGGATCAAATGTTATAGTTAAAAGGAACAAAGTGAATCTTCGGAACAATCACTATAAACTATAAAACACTCTAAACTATAGCTCGTACTCAATTCAATTCAAACACTCTACTCTACACCCGTAGAGCTAAAGTGTATGCTAAACCGGAAGAAAAATTGTGTCTGTAATACAATTTTTTTTATCTTACTTGTATCTGTTTGTGTACTCACGATATACAACATACTGTGGTTTTAAGATAAACTTTTCATTGTCTTCAGAATTATAGCAAAACATAATAAATTAAAGTTCCTTGCCACATCTGTATATACGCATATTTCTAATAATCACAAAAACTATATTGAGAATTTCCATTTAAAATGTTACAAAGGAAATTTTCACATAAAGTAGGATAATTCACAACGAATGCTTTGATTTTTCTACGTGATAGAGTTAAGCTACTGATACATTGTGGTTCTGTCACGAATAGTAACACTTTCGCAGAATACCAGCGTAAAATGGCAGACTGATGCTACTGTGATACTTATGGTGAGCGTAATTAAACATTTTAGTCCTCAGGGATCAATATAATTGTGGATTAATAACCGAGGATATGTGTAGATGTCTATGGGCCACAGTATCCATTTACAATCAGGTGGACTGCGTGTTCGCTTGTCACCCTTATTCTATAACAAAATAAAAATATTTGATGCAAATTTGCCAATGTTAATATTATGGTGTTTCTCGATTAATCGGAGATATCAAAATTTTCCTCTCAACTACTAACTGTCTGTCTAACTATAGACATCTACGAGTATATCTATCCTCGATTACGAATCAAAATGCAGATCCCTTATCATCCATGAGGACTAAGATGGAATGTCTCCTTTCCAGTAAGAAGGCTATTTGGTTCTCTACACTCAACATACGAAACACAGCAGCGTCAAACTATATATAGCTGCAGCATGGATCTGCCACGTAAAAATATTGAATTTGTCTGTGGTGTTGCTACAAAGGGAATTTTTTTTAAACCGAGATTATCAATAAACCGTTTCGTAGCCAAGCCGATATCCCTGTATTGAAAAATACTAATTTTACGGACTTTATTTTTTTTACATATATCATCTTCATCACAGCCCTTCGTTACCATTACATCCCTTCACAAGTCCACTGCTGAACATAAGCCTCCCCCAAGGTATACCACAAAGCACGGTCCTGAGCCACCTGCATCCATCTACTTCCTGCACGTCTTACCAGGTCGTTACTTAATCTAGTGGGGGGTCACACTACACTTCACCCACTGGTACGAGGCTGCCACTTGAGAAACTTTTTTCCCCAACGGTTGTCGGTTCTTCGAACTATATGGCCGGCCCATT
Source organism: Parnassius smintheus behrii (assembly GCA_036936625.1). NCBI lineage: Eukaryota > Metazoa > Arthropoda > Insecta > Lepidoptera > Papilionidae > Parnassius > Parnassius smintheus. Next base: position 30,806,248 of record JAUPFT010000030.1, on the reverse strand, counting down.
GCCTGAACCAGAGTGACCGACATACCCCAACGGATAAGTAAGCTAAACTGGCAGTCGCAGAATGTAAATACGACAAGCGGCAATCGTAATAGTAGTCATATTTCACCGATGATTGCGACTCCGTCACGCGATACCGTCTGTCAGCGGGTTGATGACCGTGAAACTAGGGCGACCTCGGTCGTCATTGCATCACAACTTCAGCCCTTGACTGAAACCTTGAGTACTCCTCCGTCGAAGCCAACCTGTCAACAAGGGAAGTCGTTTACGGATGTTGCTTGAAAATCTTCACAACCGGTACCCTCTTGTGGTCGAAAACAAAATAATGTGGATGTAAGATCAGTTCCAGTGGCGACCCGAAACAAGAGAGATAACGACGGGTTTACTCTTGTTGAGAAGAGACGTTGGACGAGACCCGTCTGTAACCAGCGTGGGACCGCCAAAATAAACGAAAGCACAACTCTGCGTATTGTGGAGCCCACCATGCAGCTCTACGTCTCATGTTTGGACAAAAATACGTCGGGAGAAGACGTCCTGCGTTTCGTGAAAGAACGAAGCCGATGCCGCATAGAGGATCCGATCTCTTTACATTTGCAGCGTCTGGAGTTTAAGAGATCCACGAACTTCAAATCTCACGTACTCCAGGTTCCTGGAAAATACAAAAATAAATTCCTTCCTCCGGATTTCGGGCCATCTGGGGTAGTGTTTCGCCGATACAGGGACGTGCTAAAGAAGAAAATTCCCAAAATAGTATTATATTTATATCCATACTCCATACTTTAATATTATAAATGCGAAAGTGTGTTTGTTTGTTTGTCCTTCTTTCACGTCGCAACAGAGCGTCGGAATGGCATGATTTTTGTATTGTATGGGGATAGTTCGGTGGCTGAAGAGTGATATAGGCTACATTTTTTCGCGGAAAAACATCTCATTCCCGTGGGAAAATTGAATATGTTGCAAAAGTTTGTCCTTCTTTCACGTCGCAACAGAGCGTCGGCATGGCGTGATTTTTTGTATGAAGATAGTTCGGTGGCTGAAGAGTGACATAGGCTTCTTTTTCAGCGGAAAAACATATCTTTCCTATATATCATCATCATCATCATTACACCCCTTCACAAGTACACTGCTGAACATAGGCCTCCCCCAAGCAACGCCACAAAACACGGTCCTGAGCCACCTACATCCATCGACTTCCTGCATGTCTTACCAGGTCGTCACTTTATCTAGTGGGGGATCGCCCTACACTACGCCTACCGGTACGAGGCTGCCACTCGAGAACCTTTCTTCCCCATCGGTTATCAGTTCTTCGAGCTATATGGCCGGCCCATTGCTACTTCAGCTTACTAATTCATTGGGCTATGTCAGTCACTCTGGTTTTACTGCGGATATCCTCATCCCTATATACAAAAAACATAAAATTCACCAGCTGATTTTCTTCAAACGTTTTAGTGCATTGTATTTCACAGAATAGGCGATAACTTCGCAGACGATATTAAGTAATCCGTTGATGCTCTGCCTACCCCGCATAGGTTACAGGCGTGATTATAAGTATGGATCAGAAATACTATCACCACTTGTCACGCTTTCACCCTTAACTATTACTTAAATGAGGTAGAAACAGTTCTTATTAAGCCCTAAAAGTAAGCCCTTCAATAAATATTAATAAGCCTTATTAATATTTATTGAAGGAAATGAATACAGTTCTTATATGTGGTTATGTATGAATAGGTATTACAATAAGAAAAATTGTGCAAAATTATAAGAAAAATATTTTTGAGAGTTCTTGTTAACTAACGTATACATAGTTTAGAAAACGAACAGCATAAATTTTTACAAGTATATTTTATGGGTGACGAAGAAATTGAGGTAGACCGTCGCTGCCAATTTATCCAGGGAGTTGAGAGAGACACAGTGTTCAAAATCCAAAGATTCTTGCATAAACGTAACATTTTAGTCAAAACATTTGAAATTGCTTTAGAAAACCTACCTAAAGAGGATTATAAAGTAGTCATTCACGCAGATCGGACCCCTCGAGGAGAGCGTGAAATGCGCTACAATGCACCTTTGATAAACGAAATAGCAGCCGTAATTGGTGGTGATCAATTTTCTTCGCGAGACATTGTCTTGCGAGCACGTGATGATACGTTTTTTTTTTTTTTTTTTTTTTTTTTTTTTTTTATAGAAGAGGGGGCAAACGAGCATGCGGCTCACCTGATGTTAAGTGACTACCGCCGCCCATGATCAACCGCAACACCAGGAGAATTGCGGGTGCGTTGCCGGCCCTTTAGAAAGGAGTAAGCTCTTTTCTTGAAGGTCCCCAGGTCGTATCGGTCCGGAAAAATCGCCGGTGATAAACTATTCCACAGAGAGGTTGTACGTGGAAGAAAGCTCCTTGTGAAACGTACAGTGGTGGACCGCCAAGCATCCAGATGGTGTGGATGGTATCGGGACGTTTGCCGTGTCGTGCGTTCACGAATAGCCTATATACGTTGCAACGGATAGCCTATACAAGTTTTATGACGCTCTGCAATACCCATTGATTCATTGCAAAGGACAAGAGGGTTATCATTTTCAAATTCCACTCATTAACCCGGTCACAAAGGAGCTTACTCCGAACAAAAAATATCGTATAATAAGTAACAGCCTTCTTTAATTTTGTCAAACCGACCCCTTTGCAAAAACGTTGTTATATTCTGAAGTCTCCCGCTATTAAACTTGGAACACATCTAGGAAGTAGTGGAAACGCCGTATTCAAGGCGCGCCTGTTGCAAATTGGCCCGGTGTAAAGTCATCAGATGCACTTGGTCGTGTGTATACCGTCCATGTGACTATTTTTAAGTTTCTTTTTACGATTGCTGCTGCACCATGTTCGGGATCCTACAGGATATAAAGAAGTTAAAACTGTCAACGGTCAGAAATGCGCAACTTATAGAGAAGCATGTGAAGCTCTGCATCTTTTAGAAAAAGATAATCACTGGGATGAAACCATGGAGGAAGCTGTGCAGTGCCAGTCACCAGCCAAAATTAGGAATCTTTATGTAACTCTCATATCATCATGCAGGCTATCTAATGCACATGCATTGTGGGACAAATATAAAGAGTACATGGCGGAAGATATTTTGCCAAGGTTACAGCAGACACACGCGAACATGATATACAATGAACACATTTATAATGAAGCACTTGGAATAATTGAAGATAAAGTAATGGCAATGGTAGGCAAAAAATTAAGCGACTTTGGAATGATAAGCCCTGAGCGAAAAACCGAAAATGAACTAAGTGATGAAATTATTAGTGAAACAAACTACGTTATAACAGCTTTGCAGCAGCAAGTAGCCGAATTTGTATCCCGCTTGCTTCCCGAACAAAAACGAGTTTTTGACAAAGTATTAGGACAAATTGAATCTGGAAATGGTACACTTTTCTTTTTAGATGCCCACGGAGGAAGTGGGAAGACATTTTTCTTAAATTTATTATTAGCGCAAGTACGGAAAGATAAAAACATGGCTGCACTGCACACTCTGTTCTAAAACTCCCTCTAAATCTAGCCCAGGAAGAATCGCCGATCTGCAACTTTAGCAAAAACAGTGCACGAGGTATAATGCTACGTCAATGCAAACTTTTAGTGTGGGACGAAAGTACAATGTCGCATAAAAAAGCTGTAGAAGCAATAAATCGAACGCTCCAGGATTTGCGCAGCAATACCGATGTAATGGGAGGAATGGTGGTTTTACTGTCTGGTGACTTTCGCCAAACTTTACCTGTCATTCAAAAGGGCACACCTGCAGATATTTTATGAAACGAGGTGACAAAATTCAGTTTAACTACGAATATGAGAGTGCATTTGTATAATGATATCAATGCTGAAAACTATCCTGACACACTGTTAAAATTGGTGATGGGCGGTTGGAAACGGATGCTGATGGCTGCGTTAAATTGACGAGAGATTTTTTTAATTTAGTACAGAGTCATTCCGAATAAATTGCGAAACAACAACATGCATGACGACAAATATTTATGTGAAAGGGCGATTCTTGCACCAAAACTGAGAGCGTTAACAAAATAAATACAGATATATTAAGCGAAGTAGCGGGAGAAATAACAGAGTATTTGTCAGTAGACACAGTTATGGGCACAGAACAGAGCACTTCATATCCCGCAGAGTTTCTAAATTATCTAGAGTTGTCAGGTGTTCCTTCACATAAGCTTTAATTAAAATTAGGCGTCGCAGTCATGCTAATGCAAAATTTAGATGCTCCTCGGTTATGTAACGGGACAAGGCTGCGTGTGACATATGTTGGACGGAACATAATCGGTGCTACAATTTTGACAGGCGTAGGAAAATGTGAAAATGTTATTATACCACGGATCCCTATAATTCCCACAGATCTTCCTTTTCAATTCAAAAGGTTGCAGTTCCCTATTAAGCTCAGTTTTGCAATGACAATTAATAAAGCGCAAGGGCAAACGTTACAGGTAGCTGGGATCAACTTAGAAAAAACGTGCTTCTCTCATGGTCAGCTGTATGTAGCGTGTTCGCGTGTGTCAAATGCCCAGAATCTCCACATTCTTTCCCCGAATGGAAAAACATATAACATTATGTACAGTGGCGTCTTAAAATAGTGTTTAGTTATATTTTTTTAAATATTAATAATTATACTAATTCCAAACTGACCCAATACTCATTTCAATAAGATTGATAATCTAATTAAACTACAATTGCGTGTAAACCGAAAATAATAATTTTACAGAGCCATATTATGCAATCAGCTATGAAACATTATCTCGCGCCGTAATTTGTCACTAGCGTCATCTAGTTTACAAATAAAACATGCCTCCCGCCAAGGCGACAGTGATAGTCCTTCATAACGCCGACCACCATGAGGTCAAGGGGGTACTTACACAAGAAGGCGCGGAAACAAAAAGTAAAGAATATGAAGTTCGCCAACACGCATTGGGGCAGCGTGACGGACTATTCCTTGCCCTAAAACCCCCTTAGAAATGAGAGAAGGCCTGTGCCCAGTAGTGGGACGTATATAGGCTGTAACTTTACTTTTTTACTTTACTTTACATCATCATATACAAGTGATAAATGTATGATAAAATAGATATAAAAATACATCTAATCATACAGTTACATGTAATATACAAATGTTTGTTATAGGTCTTTTAATTTCAGAGTCGTTACATTTTCGCTCGAGCAACATTTTTTTATAGGATAGGATGACAAACGAGCACACAGTCCACCTGATAGTAAGTGGTTGCTGTGGCCCTAGACATCTATATCTGTCCTCAATTACGAATCAAAATGCAGATGCGTTGTCATCCGTGAGGACTTAGGTGGAATGGCTCGTCTCCGGTTCTCTACACTCACCATACAAACCAAAGCAGCATTAAGCTACTATTTACGTGTATTCGTGTTACAACTATACTACTAATATAACTGCAGCATGGCTCTACCACCTAAAACCTGGCTGTTTTGTTACTATTCTACGTAATAACCATCGAGATGGAGGAAGATTACTTTCTGATACTAGAACAATATCACCGATGTTTAACTCCGGAGTAATTTTAGTCCATTAGTATCCTTGCAAACAATGCACTAAATATTAATTGTACCACTTAAGTGTCATTTGCCAACATCTTTATGTACTCCATCGCTCATAGTTACTTTCGGTTATTACTAACAACGGCTCACCTATGGAGAAGTGACCTGGTTTAAGGGGTGAAGGTCATTATGATCACTTGTTAAGACCAATAATTGTCTAGAACAAGATAAGCTTCAATCAGTGCCAGAACTGTGATCATTTCCTCAAAGATTGGAGTTGAATCCCCGATAACTCGTTTGAGACAATACTTTGTGGATTTTACTCCTGTTTCCCACAGTCCTCCAAAATGTGGAGCGTGAGGAGGAATGAAAAATTTCTTTCTTTCTTTCTTTAAATTAGTCCCATTGTCCCTCCGTATTTTGCTCACGTGACCTCTGCGGGTCACAAACTTTTTAAAACCAGCAATGAAAGCTTAGTATGTTAAGTTGCTGTTGTCTTCCAAGTTCATAGCCTTTGTGACCATACACACAAATACACATATATAGCCTTTATACCATTTATTGCCTCGTATCGTAAGCTATCACTCGATTTGCTTTTTTTGTTTCGGAAACCACAATTACGTAGTCTCCTACATCCAGGTTACAGGCGCGAGAGCTTATATTATTATGTAAATACGTATACACACAGGCGGTACTCCGAAAATGGTCCTGTTAGCGCTTAAACTGTTCCCTCCTCAAATTTTTGCGACTCCACTGTTGCATAAGCAAGCCGCATTTGTTAGCAGCCTCACAGAAAAATTAGAGGGTTAGTCATTTAATATATTAAAGTGATAAATCAGAAGTCAGCTCAATGACAATATATCACAGAGATAAAAATTGTAGGAATGGTATTACTTACAGAAATTAGACCAAAGTTTTCTCGCTGATGTTATCCCAAATTATGACACTAGTTTACCAGAGTTAATATCATCAACAATATTTTACGACCCGGCTACAGTGAAGTAAATCTATTTGATATTTGGACAGAGTTCTCAAACGCAATTTGGTCAGCGTCCACTATAGGAATAAAAAGTTCTCAAGTCCCCATCCCCATTTTTTAGTTTAATAAACTAAAGTGTGCTAGGCATGTCAGCAGGTCACCATTTGGGTATTGAAAAGAAAAGTGAGCAAGGCGTTAAGTCCGGGGAGCGGCCAACGCTCCGTGTACGTAGTACATGTACTACATACACGTATTTCGTTTGTATGTATACTAGTTTTTTAATATAGAATTTAGATGACAAACTAGCACAGAGACTACCTGATAGCCCTATCCTCAAGAATCGTAATGCAGAAGAGATGTCACCACTGAGAACGAAAATGGAATGCTTGAATACCAATAAAAAGGGTCCGCGGTTCTTGACATCCACTATATGAAACACAGCAGAATTATACGGCTATATTACGCAGATATTATGTGGGATCGTAGTCCTTCCCGACTCACTCATGTTGCAACTGTAGCTGCTGCATGGCTCCACCACGTATAAATTATATTACTGTCATATAATTCTATTTATTCAACTTATGTTGCTTAACATAACAATTTTCATCCGAAATTTTACTACAATGTTAAAGATAGGGACAATTTAACCCTATCACCTATAATTTTAAGAATCCCGTTCGGTTACACCTCCATCCATTGAAAGCCATCAGATTTTTTCCAAATTCTATAGTCACCTATTACGACACTCACGGGATGAATTGAAGTAATAGATTCTCTCACGCCGCCATCAGATGGCAAGGAAGAGGCACTACAGTGTATGTTAATATATATATATATATATATATATATATATATATATATATATATATATATATATATATATATATATATATATATATATATATATATATATATATATATATATATATATACATAACTTCAATTTTTTAGTAAGATTCGTACAATCTTTGGTTGTACTCGAGGTAGAAATGTTAAATTAAATTTGTTTTATATAAGTACAATTAATAGAATCAGGCATTATTTGCGGAAATCCATTATATTAAAATATATAAATTTTACCATCTAGATCCGCATAATAAAAAAAAATAATGTCTACTTCACCCGAGCATGCCTCGTTTGTAGGCGAGACAGGTGTCGTATTATCGACGGTGTTTTGTCTTTCCTGTGGTGACGGTGCTAAAGTAATGGTGCTGGGACTGGGTGGTGACGAGGATAGTGCACGTAATTAAGGAAGGATGTGGGGTGCACTTTAAAATAGTTAAGACACATCTATTTATTTTATTACGAGGATCTCAGCTAATTAATTTTCATCTTTAATGTTAGAAGAGGCTTAAGTGATGGAAATCGCTACAGGAAAGGTGTAGAAAAGTTCACACCGGATACTTTGCACAGTTATTATACGTGGTAGAGCCATGCTGCATTTATATTAGTAGTATAGTTGTAGCACGAATGGGTCGTCTCGATCGGGGAAGGACCACGCTCTCACAGAATACCAGCGTGAAATAGTAGCTTAATGCTGCTGTATTTCGTATGGTGAGTGTAGAGAACCGGAGACCCTTTTTACTGGAAACGAGGCATTCCATCTTAGTCCTCACGGGTGACAACGCATCTGCATTTTGATTCGTAACCGAGGATAGATGTGGATGTCTATGGGCCACAGCAACCACTTACCATCAGGTGGACTATGTCCTCGTTTGTCACCCTATCCTATAAAAAAAAAAAGTTACACAAAATACTTTTCAAATTTTCCATGTATTAATAATTAGATTTCATCGTTAAACCGTTTCTAATTTAAGATACCTTATAGCTTGAAATAAACTGGCAAGACGAAAGTTAAAGATTCGGACAAACTTTGTTTCAGAAACTTTAACCAGGAAATGTTGCCAGTTATAATGAATTGCGATTTAACTTTTGATTAAAGATGTAACTAATCTTTCCTTTAAAAACATTTCAATAATTTAACTTATTAAAAACATTACCTATCTTAAGCTGAATTGGTAAACACTGTTTAGAAGAATTTATAAATAATCAGTTGTTCCTGAAATTTGTGTTAAATATAAATTCCACCATAGTTATATTCTTTTATATCTTACATGTAAAATAATAATAAAACTCTTATCAGGCACAAAGAAAATATCTTGAGTAAAAGTTCGGAAACACTCACTGGAGCACTAGAATAATTGCTCCACAAACCTCTCAAAAAATATAGGAAGAGTTTATGACTTAAAACAGGCTGGCACGTTAATTTAAAAATGTATACTTTAGTAAGATAAGAAATTGCAATATTAGAATATTATTTTACATTAGATGTACCATATCAATGAGGTTAAATTAATAAATACTCCTGTGCTTCGTATGGTGAATTTCGAATGCAGATATCCAGAGACCCTTTTTATGTGGAAACGAGGGCATTCCATCTTAGTCCTCAGGGGTGACAACGTATCTACGTTTTGATTCTTAATTGAAAATAAATGTAGATGTCTGTGGGCCACAGCATCCACTTACCAACAGGAGGGCTGTGTGCTCGTTAGTCACCCTTATTCTATAACAAAAAAACACTTGATATTAATAACTCTCGTTTCGTTATAAATTACAATAAATTCCAAGTGTCTGCCACTTTAAATTGTCGCTTAAGGCGTTGACAGTTTATTATTTGTATTTTTTATGGGCATTAGTTCCACCAAGACCCATTTCAAGGTTATCCATGAAAAATCAGTTGCTGTCCATTAGTCTCGCTAAAACAAGAAAACAGCTTAAACAATTATGATAAGTGATTTTGTGTGCGTTTCAGTGAGTCCCTGAATGATTTAGATTTAAAATTGAACACCGTAGGTGGCGCTGTTGTCAAGATAAAGAAACACACGTACGAAGCCAAGGCGAATCATTCATAAATATATTGTGGATATTCTCAAACAACCACTATATTTTATTATGACGTATTCATAATAAAATCATATAAATACGTGGTACTACTCCCGCGTACGCAGGCGTACGACACCAGCGTAAGCTGATAAATCATTTATAAGGTAAACTGAGAAATGTAGCCTAATGTAGGATAAACTATACTATTGCTCATAAGTTTGGCGATAATATATAAAACAATTTTTTTAAATCGGACTGGTGGTTCCAGAGATTAGCGTGTTTAAAGAAACAAAAAAAACTCTTTCGGTATTTTATACATTAACTATATTAACTAATTGGAAAATATTATCTATTAAGTTATTTTGAAGGAGCAGACATAAATAATTTAAATTGCTATTTAAGTTGATTTAGTGTTTTTGTTAGATAATGAAGTTCCTCGGTAGAAAGTTGAATTAATTTTGTAGACCGCAAAATTAAAGAACATAATTAATTTTATTCGCTAGGAAACGGAAATCATTAATGAAAGCATATGGAACAATGTTTATTTCAACTGTATTAATAAAATTTTCACCTTAATGATATATATGATGACATATGTTGATCGGGGACTTATTTATTTCATTTTTTTTAGCGTAAGCGTGATAAACGAGCAGACAGTCTAACAGATGATAAGTGGTACATATATATCGACAATTTTTCTCGATAAAATATCAAAACGCATATGCTTTTTCACCTCTAAGGCCTAAGATGGTTTTCCTCGTTTCCGATTAAAAGGGTCTCGGAATATATACACTCACCGTACATTAACTTGCTATTTTACGATTATTCTGTAAAAGCGTGTTCTTTACCTGATTAAACTGACCTATTCATGATACAACCATAATATAGCCGCAGCATGGCTCTACCACGTGAAAAACCTCTATGAAAATGGTACTGAGCAATTAACCTACATATGTATTCATCGAAGCTGCGCTTTTTAAATGGTTATCACTTCAAATAGTAGAGCTGGTTACATTCAACATTGGTTCTGTGATGGACTGTAGTTATAGATACAGGGATTCTATGTGAGCTTGGTCCTTCCGCAGTTCATTCCTTGCAGCTTAATATGCCGCAACGTCGCTCTTCCACTCAAAAACCACACTTCCTTATCATTTCTAGGTTTAATGAGCTTTATAACAGCCAGGAGGGATTTATTTGTTACGGGCAAGGCTAATAGCATCTTTCCGCTTGCCCGTGAAAGTCCACTGCTAGAATTCGAACCCATTCCATTGTAAAGCGGATTTACTTTAATTGTCAAGCTTGGTAGACGTAATAACGCAGTGGCAGATGTGAGCATCATTGGCGCTACTCTTCATAACAGCTATGCGCTATTTCTATATCTAGTATGTATCTACTAATGTGATAAATCTCAACAGTATGTTAAAAAGACGTGGGGGGAGCCACGCTGCAGCTATATTACGATTGTGCTTGAATGGATCAGATTGACACACAGGTCTACGGTCTCACTGAATACTATCCTTAAAGAGAAATTAAATTTTTCTGTATTTCGTATCTTAGGGAACCCGTTTTTACTGGAAACGAGACAGTCTGTTTTAGTCCTCAGGGGTAATGCATTTTGATTTTCAATCGAGGATTGATGTAGATGTCTATGGGCCACAGCATCGACTCACCATCAGGCGGACTGTGTGGTCGGATGTCACTTTTATTCTTAAAAATAATCTAGGTATTAGCTCAACACAGCCGCGTGGAGGCAGTGTTGGATAATCCATTATATCAATGTCCTCCCGTGGTTGACTTAAGGCGCAATGCTGGTAAATGACTAAAGTTTTATAACTCACGATAGATGGTGATATAACCTTTTTTAAGCATCTATCAGGTATCCAATCCGGCGATGCGAGCGGAGTCAAAGGTCCACTACTGCGATTGACAATTTGCCCCCTGTAAGGGTATCGATAATAACAAAAACCCTTTCTTCATTGAGGCTTTTGTACAGCCGTTATGAACTAAAACAGAGGAGGAAAAACAAAAAAAAATACTTCGAAATCGCTATTCCTCTTTTTATTCCATCATTTGTTTGTTACCATTGTCCTAAATCGCCAATGGATTTGTCATGTGAAGTAAGAAATATTATACCCGATTTCCAGCCGCTCGGTTTCGCACTATCGTAAAGATTTATATGACGTTTTTGAACGCTTTATAATTCACTGTTGTTTTACGTCTATGCCTTTAGAATTCTAAAATCCGGTAAAAGTTACTGTTTCTGGGATGTATTGGGTCATTCTCGTCCATAAATATCGACCACCGTCCACTAGGCCCACTTAACACCTGTCCCTCGAGTGGTACTAAACGAGCGGGAAAGCCAACAAAGCCGACAAACACACTCGGTTCATCGCCGTTTGGTAACGGCATAAAATCTAACAGCCTTTGTTCGCAAAGTTAGGCAAAATAATACTAGTTTTTACGGAATTTATCGCGTATATTTAACTTTTTAATACCCGACGTTTCGAGAGCTTTACAGCACCCATGGTCACGTACAAAGAACGTATAGCTGATGTGAAGAATCGACGCTCCGGGAAGTCTGCAGTCTGTGAACATGTACAGGATCGCCCCCGTCACTACATCAGATTTGATAGACCACAAATCCTCGCTAAAGAACACCGATTCCTTCCAAGGATGATTCGCGAGGCTATTGAAATCAAAAAACATCCTAATTTCAATAGAGAAGATGGCTGGGTGCTACCATCTGCTTGGGATCTTATAATAAATAAAATTAAATCCCAACCCAAGCATACAACTGCAAGACTTCATGATACCATAAGTTCATACTGTGTAGATCGGAACAAAAGTTAAATTTTAATCTATGGTAACCGCGGTTAACTATGACATCTGGACGTTAAACATCTCAGTCCTTCCCGTGACCATGGGTGCTGTAAAGCTCTCGAAACTTCGGGTATTAAAAAGTTAAATATACGCGATAAATTCCGTAAATACTAGTATTATTTCAATGTGTAGTGTTCGCGTAAATATAAGAAATCATTAGGCAAAATAATAAAGGAAATGACCCGAAGTTTTAACGTCCTTTCAATGGGGCATTCGTACGAAAACTCTCCGAAGTACAACCGGCGACGACACCCGTTACGTTCTGTCTCATCAAGTGGCGAAACATGAATCGCAGAAAGCCGTCTGGCTACGCTGAATGTATATGATGGTTTATCGACCAAATTAGTGATATATTGAAGATTGGCCAGACTAATAGTATCCTTACCCGTAAGAGTACGCGTAGGTTTATGGATGTAAAGGAGGTGAGAGAGATGTGTCATGGTTGTGTTAATGGAAGTCCGTAGTCGATTCCTAATGTTCTGAGTGATAGGCAGGAGTGTTTATAATTTATGATTATGTTTCGTTTATTCACTCAGTATAACTATTTAAAAGTCCGCCGAGGAATCCCAAACAAATGACACAGAATACAATTCTGAGCCACCTGCATTAATAGACTTCCTGTATGCCTTACCAAACTCACCCGATAGTAAGTGAAAACTACCGCCTATGAACTACTGCAACGTTATTAAGTTACTAACTAAATAATGACGCGGGGAATTGAGCAGTGGCAGGACTTACACCTTTTTAGTGCACCATTAGGTAACTACGAGTATGTATTGCCTATTTACCCCCTGTTGACTGTGCCAATTACTGTTTAGTAGTGCTACGTTAAACATATTTTACCTTATATTTTACCTTTACATATTTTTTAATTTTTTGTAGATTAAGTTATAGCTCATATGTCAAATTTTTAATGGCGGCGGCTTTTATTCACTTTTCATCACTCACACATTTATTCACTGACTTTTTTCTTTCTCTTTTTCTAACTCTTTAAAAGTCCACCGCTAAACATTGGCTTATTCCAAACAAATGCCTCAGTATACAATCCTGAGCCACCTGCATTCATCGACTTCCTGTATGCCATGCTAAACTCACCTGATGGTAAATGATAACCGCCGCCCATGAACAACTGCAACTCTAGGGAATGCAAATGCGTTACTGGCCTTTTTAAAATAGTAGGCTCTTTTATTAAAGGTTTCTAAATCTTATTAATCCGAAAATGTTATTAGAACGAGGCGTATTAGTAGTTAGTAGTCTTAGTTTTCGCTTACCTATAATAGATTGCCACTTTAGAATTTTTTTTCAATCTGCAATCGATTCTTTAAGCTATACGGCCGACCCATTGCCTCTTTAGGTCACTGACCTTTTCGACCATGACAGTGACACTGGTGTGGAAGCAGTGCTTCAATACGAATTCTGTCACGCAGAAAATGTAACAGCATAACCCTCTCCATAGCCCTTTCGTTGCCATTTACACCATTTAAATATATAAATCACTACAATTAATAAATAATGAAAGCCGGATCATTAAACAATACTTAATTCCATCCTTCCTGCAGTTTAGGTTAAGACAATGAATCCACTAATACGGTTAGTACGTACAGTGAAACGAAATTTTCAGGTTTTATCGGAAGTATTAGTTCATATTTCCGAATTGGCTATACACCTGGCTACGGCGCAGCAAGCCATAGGCTCGAATCCTGCACGTGACACGTAAATTTGTACGATCTAGAATAATTTATTGTAACTGTTCTGTATATTTATATATGTGCAATTTTTAAATTACTCTACAAATTTCTAGAATCGTGATAAACCTTTAAAAGAAGAAAGATGGAAGGCCGTTAGTGAAAAAACTTATATGTCAAAAAAGTGGCTGAAGATAGAAGTGTTGCGGTCACTCCTTTTTGAGTTAAGTTCCATATAATTTTGGTATCTTTAAGTGTTATACCTTTATGTAATAATTTGCACATGAAATTGAAACCCATAAGTCCTGGATTAGCATAGAACAGACTACAAAAATGGTTCCGTGCCTTATAGTTGACAATATTATAATATAACAACATTTGGATCAGTGCAAATGTACAAAACATTATAAGGCCAAATACAGATATAGGAAATACAACAGGAGGTTATAATTCTGATCTCGGAAATACATTAGAATAGCGTTAATTGTAGAAAATAACAAGTGTGTGAACTAAAACACTTTTTTCAACGTGGTAGAGCCGTGCTGCAGTTTTATTAGTAGCATAGTTGTAGCACGAATGGGTCGGCTCGACCGGGGAAGGACCACACTCTCACAAAATACCAGCGTCAAATAGTAGCTTAATGCTGCTGTATTTCGTATGGTGAGTGTAGAGAACCGGAGACCCTTTTTACTGGAAACGAGGCATTCCATCTTAGTCCTCACGGGTGACAACGTATCTGCATTTTGATTCGCAATGGAGGATAGATGTAGATGTCTATGGGCCACAACAACCACTTACCATCAGGTAGACTGTGTGCTCGTTTGTCACACTATCTATAAAAAAGTGTCCAACTTGATCTCTTGCTTACGCAATTAATTATCAATAATAATACACAGCATAACGCACTAAATATCCACCCGCCACCATTGATATGACGCTCCGCCAGAGTGACGCAACCTCTTGCTCATTCTCCATCCAAACGGTGTTTCGTGGACGCACCGACATATTTACGATTTTGTATTATTTTTATTATTAATTATTAATGCCGCTTGAGGGGTGGAAGAAATTCTTATACCGCCACTACACCACGCCGGTCCTTATTATCCCACAAATGTCGTAAAAAAGACAGAGATAAACTGAAACAGGAGATAGACACCAGCGTCTTATTGATAACAACCTAAAATAATAAAAACGGTGGTTCCTAATCCACTTTCCGAGCGTAGCATCTATGGCAAACCTGCTTGCTGTTAGGAAATTGGTAGAAGAGCGCCATATTCAGCAGTTGGCTTATATATAACATAAAAACTTTTTGTTGATAGGTTGTACGAGGGTGGATTGAAAAGTACTCGGCCTAACCAAGAAAATAAACACATACTAAATCAGTTATATTTTTATTTTTCTACATAATCACCATCAAGTTCAATACACTTTTGCCACTTCCCCTTCCAAGCATTTAGACCGTTGAAAAAAAATGATTCTTCCTTAGAGTCAAAATATGCGTCTACAGCTGCTTTGACCTCGTCGTTTGTCGAAAACCTTTGACCTCCCAAGTGCTTTTTTAGGTTAGGGAACAGAAAGAAGTCTGGTGGTGCCAGATCAGGTGAATACGGCGGATGCGGTAACAGTTCAAAGCCACTGTTGTGAATTTCAGCCATTGACTGTACTGACGTGTGAACACGGGCGTTATCTTGATGAAACAGGACTTTTCTTCTGAGCATTCCTCGACGTTTTTCTTTTATTTCCTCTCGTAAACGACGTAGTAAGGTGCAGTAGTAATCAGAGTTTATAGTCTGACCCCTTTCAAGATAATCAATCATAATCACACCTTTCGAGTCCCAGAATACTAAAGCCATCACCTTGTTTGCCGACAAAATCGACTTAGCCTTTTTAGGGGGTAGTGAACCAGGTCTTCTCCACTGTTTTGATTGTTGTTTTGTTTCCGGTGTACAGTAATGAACCCATGTTTCATCCATAGTAACAAAACGATTCAAAAAATCACCTGCATCGGCTTCAAATAACTCCAAACAGTCGGCTATCTCTCTAATTTTTAATCTGCGGTCTCCCGTAATTAAATCAAGTACTTTTTAATATTTTCGTCAGTAGTTGACGTCGAAGGCCTTTCAGAGCGGGGTTCATCTTTCACACTCTCTCTACCACGCTTAAATTCTGCTATCCATTTTTTGACGGATGAATATGACAGAGCACAATCTCCTAATGTACTGACCATGTCATCATGGATGGCTTTTGATGATAGCCCCTTCTTATGGAGGTACTTAATGACGGCACGCTGCTCGATTTGCTCCATTCGCGGAAATTATGTCCGATTACTTTGTTAATAAATTTATAAAATCACAACTAATTATCGCACACGTTTCGAACTTCACACAATGAACTAGTCTGAACTGAACTAAATAATGTGGGTAGATTTGATTTTTAGAATTGAATGGATCTGTGTTAGGCCGAGTACTTTTCAATCCACCTAGGTAATTACTGATGGATAAGTGAATAACCTTCAAAATAATTTAGGCGTAATAAAAATTAAATCACCACTCAAATTGAAACAAGTTGCGTGCAAATAATAAATATGTACATTTGTAACTTGTACGCAAAACAATGTAGGGAACAAAATTCCATGAGCGATCATCCATTAAGTAAATATATGCCTTTGTGAGCATTAGCTTTGCGAATAATGTGAGAATGTGCCTCTTTGAAGTTTAATGAGTCTGAGGCTCAAATCTCGGTAACTTTACCCTAATACTTTTTGTTCCGCGGCGTAAATAAATTTAAAATTCTGTGTATGCTATTGATAACGTGAGCGGTCACAAAGATAAGTAGATTTAAAGCAATGGAACAATTTTAGAACATTCCATAAATAACTCTTAAATCAGTCATATTTTATTAAATAAGGGCAAAAAATGAGCACAATCTCCACCAGATGCACATACACCTATCCTCGATTAAGAATCAAAATGTAGATGAGTAGCCTCCCCTGAGGACTAAGATTAAATGTCTCATTTTTACTAAAAGGATCACCAATTCTCTACGCCTATCATACGAAACAAAGCAGCAATAAGCTTCAATTTTATGGACGTATTCTGTGAAAGGGCCACTCGAGGGACCCCATCGAGCCAACCCACTCATGTTACAAACATAACATAGCTGCAGCATGGCTTTATCGCTTATAAACTTATGATACGTCATTAGTCTATTTGTTTGTTTTATATTTTACTCTCTGAAATGAATTTTTTGTGTCTAGTGTTTACATAATATTATGATATCGCCTTACTGTAACGAACTTGAAAATACGTTAAAAAGTAAAAGCTTTGTTGTTTGTACGAACACTGAAGTGAAATATAAACTGTGCTACTTTGGTAACACCTGAGAGAATGTTTTTCCCGAAAGTCGTAAGTGAATTCTGACGCCTGATTGAAGATAAAATGTTTTTGAAATACGCACGTTTTGTTTGTTTTTTATTTCAGGACATAAACACTTGTAGAAATATTTTGCCGATTTAATGAGACATTTATGAATACAATAGGTACTTGTCAGCGGTGTAAAGCAATATAGGAGTATGATTGTTTTTACAGAATAATGCTGAAAGTTCACCTCATAGTAAATTATCGCTTTAGCCCATAAATGTCTACATATATACTCGATTAAGAATCAAAATGCAGATGCGTTGTCATCCCTGCATTTTTATTAGTATGCTATAGCACATAAATAACCATGTTTATTTTTTATTTTTGTCTGTCTGTCCGGAATAATCTTCGGAATGGCTGTACCGATAATGATTGAACTTTAATCGATGCAACAATACCAGGAGGGGTCTAGGCTATATTAAGTTTTATTGTAAAATTATAATAAAAAAATAGTAATAAATATAATTGAGATCTCATTCATAAAGTGACCCCGAACAATAAGTAGTTCACCAGTTCAACCAGTCTTTTAGTAAATTTTGTGTCAAAAGTTTTTGAGTAACAACCATCTATTAAACCATAAATTTTACTCCTTAAGCAAAACTATGACAATAGATTTCTATCCGATGACGTATTTAGTTTTATTCGTATTGTTCTCTGATCCATCCGGGAAAGGAAAAACTTTACAGGAATACAGACTAAAGTAATAATAATAATAATAATAAATTCTTTATTTCAGATAATTAAAATCCATATGTGGGTTAGTAACACAATAATAATAATAACAAGGGTTAGTTACAGTGGTAGTACAATGGTTTGCTTAAAATCTAGGGAAATAAAATAAATACATTGTGCCGAGACAGATCATCATGGGGGTGGATAGGGCCCAGTTATCAGTCTCTGCACAAGACATTTCCACAGCGGCGATGTATATCTGTCCGCTATGGTCCTCAGAATGCTGTTGTGACTGGCTCGTACCCTGCTAATAAGGGATGCGGTTTTTTTGCGTATGATGGCATTAAAACCGTCTGTTTGGTATGCCGCAAACATCCCTGATGCACTACAAAAACGAGACAGTCCCAACAGCATCCTGAATATATTATTATATTGGATGCGCAAGGCTTGCGTGTATTTGACCCATAGACTCCCCGTGTATACGCTCTGACAGTATGCTTTAAAAAGCGTAATCTTAACTTCTTTTGTACAACGGGAAAACCTGCGAGCCAACATATTACCTCTAACCGCTAGAGCCCTGCGCTCCCTTTCAATGTCAGCATCATCCTTGAGGTCACCAGTAATAATATGTCCCAGATATTTAAATTTAGTGACTCGTTTCACGTTCATGCCATTTAGGGTAACATTAACTGCAATATTGTGAGATTTACCAGCGGCCTCAAAGACCATGTACTCTGTTTTTTTGACATTGTATGTGAGCCCATGCTCAGTAGCATACATCTCACATACCTTTAACATCTCACTTAAGCCTCCCACCGTTGGGCTGAGCATCACCATATCATCAGCGTAACTTATATTATTAATGTTAACGCCATCTATACGACATCCGACGCGCATGCCGCTCAACTCCACGATAAGGTCATTTACATACATGTTGAAGAGTCAACCCCCCCTGTCTTACCCCGCACTCCAACACGTATCCTTCCGACAGAGAATCAGCCCACTTTACAAAGTTAGTTTGGTTGGAATACCAAAACCCAAACACTTCCAGCAACTCGGCCGGAACGCCCACCTCCGCCAGCTTTCTCCAAAGTATCTCATAGGACACAAGGTCAAAGGCCTTGGAGAGGTCAAGGAAACAGGCGTATACCGGCGTCTTGCGATCTGTGTAGTATTGGACAGTGTGCTTTAAGCTAAGGATTGCGCTTTCAGTAGAAAGTCCAGGTCGGAACCCGAACTGCGCGTCATGTATGTTTGCATACTTATCTAATTCCGAGTCAAACACACTGTCCAATACCTTAGCAATTGCTGTTGCAAGTGATATAGGGCGGTAGTTCCCCCTGCTCGAGATGTCTCCGGTCCTGTTCTTAACAATGGGCACTACGATGGTCTTTATGAGGTCACGTGGTAAATAAGAGTGATTTATGCACATTGAGAAGAACAGGGCCAGCACCCTCGGCAGATGAGGCCCAGCATGCCTCAGATGTTCCACACTAATACCGTCATGACCGGGGGATTTGCCACCGGTCATTCTTTTTAGCGCCTCTCTAACCTGCTTTGCAGTAAAGCGCATCAGTGGCACGTCCCCCTGACGTCCGGCCTTAGCACTATTCACAGATACAGAGATAGAGGGCCCGAGTGGGGAACGCATTTTGAAATGTTGAGCAAAAATATTCGCAATATGTACCAACTCGCTATTTCCATCCACACTCACCGGGAGGCCAGGCCTAACATCATATTTTTTGGTAGCCTTCCAAAACTGTTTAAAGTTTTTATCCACTCTATGCTGTGCTAGGATGTCCATTTTTAATTGTTCCTGGTTTCGTTGACACCATTTTAACCGACTTTTGAACATTTTGCGGGACTCGTTCATTTGATCATAGATCCTTCCAGATGATGGCCTATTATACGATAACCATATCCTGAAGTTATGCCTGGCCATCCGATGCGCCTCTTGAACATGTTCCAGCCACAGAGGTGTCTGTTTTTACTTGGCTTGTTGCAAGGTTTTTTCTTAATTTTGCTAGCCGCATCACTCAAGGCACGTACAATGCTGTCATACATCCGATCTAAAGCCCGCTTGTGTTCATCCAAACTGCATAGCCCGCGACTGCACTCTGTAAAATCCGAGGGGAAATCAATCTCGCGTAGTCTATTGTGACAGAGTTCTTGATAATTACATATTTGTTTCTGATCTCTTTCCCCCCATATTACTGAGCTAGGATGCAAGTCGCGTGCTATCCATTTAGGCCTAACAATCCTTAAGTCGCATTTAACTATTAAGGGTAAATGATCAGACACAAAGACGTCTTCTATAACCTCCACTTCGACAACGGTTTGCCAGGCCGAATTTGAGACAACACAGTGGTCCAGCCATCGCCTGCACCCGTGGGCCGCGCTAACATAGGTGTACACGTTAGACTGTAAGCCAAGTTTTTCTATGTCAGCGCACATCCAACTCTGATCAGAACAAAAACCAATTAATTCATTATAAAACATTTCATGTGGGTGCGCATTAAAATCACCCAGTATAAATATGCTCTCAATATTTTCGCTTTCAACTATAGCGCTTAATTCACCTAACACCTCTGTAAAGATAGGTAGGTTGTCTAAAGAGTCAGTAGGCATATACACTGAGAAAAAGACAACAGTGCGCTCCCCTATAGTAGCTCTTATACCTATCAAGCGGGCACTACTGCAATGTAACACAGTAACGCTGTCAAAAATGCCCTTCCGCCAGAGAATGGCAACTCCCCCGTATGGTCTTCCCTTTAATAAGCCAACAGACGTATCCACAGCCGACTTACCTATGTATTCAAAGTCACTGGAGATATCACCTAATAAGGGAACGTCATGGGGGAGCAGACATGTCTCCTGAAGCGCGACTACATCTGACATTCCACAAATGTTCCGTATGTCATCAATTGACCGCGTGACAAAAAAGCAATTAAAACTAGCCAAGGTTAATTTTTCAGACATACTTATACTCATTATGAAATTCGTTGACTAGCTTTAACTACCGACTCTGTCTTATGCACAAAGTTCACAAAACGCCTAAATGTAATTCCACTTGGCCAAAAATTATCCTTTAAAAATAAATCTAATTTATACTTTGAAACATACAACTTATAGGAATTGTATGGTTTTGTTTTTTGCATATTAATTTTTTTCAAGAATACATTTTCGTCTGTTCTTTCTTTTATATAACTAATAATGTCACTTACAATAGCTTCTTTACTCACGTTTGAAATTAAAAGTGGTACTTTCAAATCAGCCGCTTTAAATTTACTGTCAGAAGCAGTGGGAGCAATGCTTCTCTGTCCAATTAGCTTGTAACGTCTTACAGATTTCTTACGCATGATTTGTCCCTTACCACTCGATCACATTTCACACTAGAATCCCGCGCAGAGATTTCGCCTGACGCGTCAATAAGAGCTACACTCGAGTGAGGCGGGCGCTTGGCGATCTCAGTCAATCGACTTCCAGTAGTAAGGTTGTGCCCATCGGGAGCGTTCGCGCCGTTCTCCGAAGTAGTTGGTTTTGTCGAGGCCAACGCAGACGCCGGGGCCTCCACGCGCACATCTTGATGTTTTGTCTCGCTTACACTCGTATGGTCACTGCATACTGGTAATGTCTGGCGATCGCTGTTATTTATCATTGGCGAAAACTAGACGTGGGTCGTTACGTCATTTTCAAGAAACGTAACGGAACCAGTGACTTGGTCGGCGTCACATGTTTCAAAACTAGTGATTTTTGTAACTGGCTATTTTTGTTCGGCTACTGTGATTGTTTGCATAAATATCACCACCAACTGTACAGTTAGTTACACACGAAACGAAAACAAATTTAATCACAATCTGTACTTGTAGCTATAGTAACTGTATACTGTTAAATCAATAAATTAACTTCCCTTCATACTTTATTCAGGTTTAGGACTGACTGCATTAAATGTATTTATGATTGATTTGCGTTTACTATGACACTAAGATATTCATAAAATTATTAATGCAGGCAAGTTTATTTGATTGTTTATACAATGATTATTGATATTTACAGTTTATTTACACTTTTTCAACGTTTTCACTATCATTTGTTTTTGCACATTATTTACACTGTTTTATTATTTACAATAAATTATTTACAATTAATTTGTTTGTTTGTTTGGCTATTTACACACAGTTTTTAAGTTTTATAATATTATAAACATTGAAATTTTTTGTATATATTTTTAGTTTTATTTTGATTTTATGAATAAACGAGTTCACGACTCCGTCAAAAATGTTTTAAAAATTATTTTACTTAAGTTCAATGTGACTCCCGCTTCCCGGAATCGACCGTTGAAATTACTTACAAACAGAGATTACTCTATTTTACTGTCTATGTATATAGTCTTACGTGTGAAAATTAAAAGTACAATAATACTGTTACAAACGCTGTTTTGTTTATTGTTGTATGCCACATGTGCGCTTTGCGTTTGACCGGCCGACAGTCGACTCTCGTAATAATCACGGTTAACAGTAATAAGTAACGCATTTACAAAAATCACTAGTTCTAATATGACTCGAAACTAGTGATTCGGTTACATGCCGCGTAGCCAGTTACTGTATCTAGTGACGTGAAATAACGCCCGCGTCTAGCGAAAACACAGTATGTGCCTGGGCCTCACTTTGCTCGGTATCTTTCATCGCTTTGTTTTGCGCGTAGGTAAAAGAAACAGAATCGTCCGCATCCAACTCTTTTGAAGATGAATGTCTCATTAACGTCGTTTGGTCGATTACCCCTGCAACAGCTGATGTATGCGATGACTTTATAGGCAAATACTCAGGCACATAGGGAAGTCCTATAGGTCCGCTATTCATTACAAAACTGTTATGTAAGCATGTCCCTCTTCTTTTGTTTACATTATCTTGGGACGAAAAATCATCAATTAATGATGCTTGTTTTATATGCTCGACCTCTTGTTTGAGAAGATTAAACTGATCCGTTGTTATTACCTTCTCCTCTAAAGCAAATAGTTGACTTTTCAGCCACAAAATATCTTTTAGCAACCTGGTTACATCCACATGATCAAAGGTCACTGGCGGAACTAAATGTAAATCTTTAGCCACAAATATAGGGAAGATTTGAGGATCGGCAATTTTCATTAAATTTATGATGTCATCTAGATCTCTCGACATTCTCTTCTTGTCCTTTTTTCGGCGTAATGGCATTTTCTTTGCATTAGGCATCGATTCAAAAAGTAACGATTTCGCTTTCGCAATATCGTCAATTGAAAAGGAAGTGGAGCACAGCTGGTGTATACTTTCCTCGTCCATGTAATCCATGACATTGCGCACAAAAGTCAGTAATTTGTTAATTACGACGTTACAGTTTAAACATTTCACAGTATTCGAAGTCATTGTCCTTCGCAATGAGTCACCACTGTACGGCGCACGCACAGAACGATATCGAAACGACCGCGTTTCGTCGCGATGCGCACCTGACTAATATTATGCTTATATATTTAGCGAGTAAAGACTGCTGGGGATCTGATATCCGGTAGCGTTTCCGATCGGTACTTTTTAAGTAATACTTTTCTAGGTATTAGGACTACTTATTCGCTAAGAAGTCCATCTGACCAACCAACATGCTCAGCTGTGTTCTGTGTAGGATGTTTAGTTAGTGGCCGGCGTCCATGTAATTAAGTTGTCACTTACCATAAGATGTGTTCGTAACCTTAGTTTTTAGGACAAAAAACGGGAGATACCAATTATAGTATGAGAGTGTAAATGTCTAGAAGCCACATTGGAAAAACCTTCAGGTTAATGGGTAAAATTATTGTATCATTTAAAAGTAATATAACTCAACGTCAAAAAACTTATTTTGTTTTCAAGTATTACTATATATGAGTAGCTAAGCCATGATGTTATATAAAATTGCAGCACAAATGAGTCGAGTCAGTCGTAGAAAGATCAATCTCTCCCAGAGTACCAGCGTAAAATACTCGTAGCAGCTTGATACAGCTGTTTTTTTATGTGGGGTGCAGAAAAAAAAGATGCACCTTAGTCGTCTCGGGGTAGCTACGCATCTATACTTGATTCTTGTTCGAGGTTAGATGTGTATAAATGCGTCAGATTGTACTTAATATTAGGTAGAATTTTTGCTTATTTGTCATACTAAAATATGGTAAATTAAAATGAGAAAAATAAGTAGATTAAACGCGTTAAATTAAATCCGTAAAATTAGTTTTTTTCAATGTCTAGTACTCGTGTAAATATAAAAAGTCTGTATTGAATACATGTTCAAGTAATCTATTAATATAAATTAATTAAAAAGTAGGAGACTAGACAAGTACGTCTTTATCTAAGCAACTTGGCACAACGGCTGACATAAATACGAATTATTACAACGGAGAATAAACAAAGCCATAAAGGGAAATTGTTCTGTTTATGAAACGATTAAATATCTAGGAAATCACAAATAAAAATATTTTTTAATATAAGCACATGTATTTTGTTATCGAATTTTGTGTCGAAAATTATTCGTCTCTCATACAAATGTAAACAAACTCTCATCCAGGAGGGTAGACAGAGACTACAGATTTCCATTGGCATGATCAATCTATTTATATCAAATATATAGAAAATAAAATAATTATATTATCACAAAAAGGTGTATAGGTGTATGTAACATTATCATCATTACAGCTCACCACAACACCAGTGCTAACATAGGCCTCGCTCAAAATATGCCAAAAAGAACAATTCTGAGCCACCTGCACCCATCGACTTCCTGCATGTCTTACCAGGTCCTTACTTCATTTAGCCGGGAGCCACCCTATACTTCGCTTACCATTACGAGACTATATACAACAATATACGAATCTATAATTTACAAAAAGAAACCGATATTGAAGTTAACCTTCAAAGAACTGATTCTTAGAAGTGGGAACATCACAATCTCAAAGTAACAACTAAACGTGTCTACATTGACATCCTCTAGTAATATTAATTTATTTATATTGTTTCGTAAACGTACCATTAATTTAGTAAGTTAAATTTCAATTTTTTCGATAAATATATTAAAATCACTGTTAGGGGTTCTATGTATACATACAACAATCATATTTAATTCACTTATAATTGTACCACAACTTTCATAATGAATATGAATTGATAGTTGATTTAAGTAATCTATATTTTTGGAATCTATGTTGCTCCTTGAGTAAATGCTAACGCCTCCTCTAGATTTCGATTTTCTTGTGTAACTGGCCATCATTTTATACCCAGGTAACCTGTAAAAGTTCTTTTCCTTTTCTCTAAAAACGTTTCTGTAAAACAGAGTATATCTAACGTTTTTTTCTTTTTTTTTAAAGGAAATGAATGAAACTGGGTGCTTGACATCGTAATGAACAGTTATACAAAAATACGTAGGTAATAAAACGATAAATTATAAGCATAATTAAATGGTTTTTATTTCCGTTATACTAAGTACAATCATTAAACATATTTAAACTGAAAAACCGAAGTTAATGCTTCTAAAAACGAAACTTTTTATTTTTTAACTAAGAATTTTGACTTGGTCGCTTGTCTTTAAAGCCATGTCTTCATTTCATTCAGGATCTTCGTTTTTGTGGATTTTGAGGACAACCTGACGAAGGGACAGTTGAAGACATTTTATAATTAATTGTAGAAAGACATTTAATAGGTTAAGTTTTATTTTATTTTATTTTATAATGTAAACCTACATTATTTTATGTCCTTTTCAATTGATTTAAATAACTTATCACCAGAACGAGTGATTTTACTACATAACCTACAAAACATAAAACATAAATTAAAATAAAACACCAGGTCCTGCAAGAATATGATTTATTGATAGAGATACTCTTATGAAATATTTAAATCTTCAAAATAAGACATAGTATTCAAACTTTGACCACGCCGGGCCATAACTTATATGGAATCAAGTTCATCTCACTTCAATAGTGTTTAATTTAGATTTTTAACTTTTTATAATAATACGAGAAATGTCAATGTCATAGTTAACGAAGGCTACCTCCAGACTAAAATTACTATTTTTTTATTTAAAAATATTTTTTTATTCTGATCTACGTACACTGCGTTGATCGGAACAAAAATTAATAACTTCGGATTTGGATTCTTAACCAAGGATAGATGTAGATGTCTTTATGCTGCAGCATTTACTTACGATCAGGTGGATTGCGTGTACGCCTGTCACCTTTATTCTATAATAAAACAACATACCATTTTCGGAAGTATTAAGTGCAAATTTAGGAAAGGATTTTTGCTGTAAAAACATAGGCTATAAAGTTGCCTGCGATAGAATCAGTACGTGACTAAGCATAAATCGATTCACAAATCCCGCTGAATATAATTGGAAAGTGTGTGAGAGAAAAAGTTATTAACAGTTTATTTTAGATTCTACGTCCATAGCTAACAGTTTTTACATTGCGATTGACTAAAATTCGTTTGATATTTTAGTAATGTTGGGTATTTAAATAATTTTAAACACTTAATTGTCATCACTACAGCCTATCAAAAGTCTACTGAATATATTGGAGGAAGCTTGTCATAGTTACCTCGCTTGGCAGGCAGGTTTGCAACCCCAGTTTTAATTTTAGCTTTCAGTCGTTATTGAGGAGACTATGCTTTTTATCTTCTGATTAGTTTCCATATGTCACCTCTTATGACACCCACAAGACGATATGAGGTAGTTACTTACACCGCCACTATACGGTTTATTATAATTTTGTTAATAAATAATTAAATTTTATGTGTAGTAAACACAAGTATTAAGTAGGAAATGGTTTGCAAAAATAATATCAAAAATTCTATTTCTTTTAAAAAGCTCTCTCTTATTCAGTAAAAACCTGCTAGAAAGTTTACTGTACACTACAAGTTCTATTCCTGGATATACCAAGGATCGGCTACTATGCATAGCATTTTAGAAGAGCTAAGAAAGAAGATATTCTTAGAAACTGGTAGTTAATAACTACAAAAATAACAAAATGATTTCTTGAATTCACGCGAACACTACACATTGAATATAACTAATTTTACGGATTTTATCGCGTTTAATTATATAGTTTTACTTATTGTTTTAAACGTCGGAAATTACAAATAAGTAAAAGTAGTTAATTAAACGCGATACAATCCGTAAAATTAATTTTATACAGCAAGAACATTATTGAAAATGTGTCCATATCAAAGTAATTCATTAATATAAATTCCTTAACAGATGTTATACACGTTAGAGCCACGATGCAACTATTTATGGTTTCAGAACAAATGAGACGGTTCGAACAGGAAAGGACCACGCTCTTAAAGGATACCTGCGTAAAATAGCAACTTAATGCTTCGTATGGTGAAAACCGTAGTCCCGTTTTTCTTGTAACGGGGCTTTCCATCTTTTCGATACCTGAAAAATGCATCAGGTTACATAGCCGCTGTTTGTTGCGTATAAAAAAAATTGCTGAAAATATACGTCCGCCAAATCTCAGCACAGATGTGTACTAATATCATCTATACCTATTATTTCTGAAAGGAATATCCTTTAAGATATCATAAAAATCTTCACAGAATTCGGAAAATGAGGCCGGTACCCTGCAATGGAACGTATTTGGATTGTAATTCTCTTCTCCCATTTTCTCTTCTTTAAAAGTTAGCTCCACACCAAGATATTCTACTGTATTTCTCATACATAAATTGCTTTTAGTCAAACACCCAGACGTGAAACATTAATTTGTAGGCTGTTAAAAACATTTATTCCATGCAGGATTCAAACTCGCCTTCTGAAGCGTCCTAGTCAAATGCTTAGCCACTAAGCCGTTTGATAATGAACTTATATGTTTTTCTAATTTTGTACATAGAATTTTAATATTATTATTCCATAATATCATCACATGGGTGTCATAAGAGGCAAGTGAAAGAGGAGAAAGGAAACGACAGCGTTTTTCTGGTGACTACTCAAAATAACAAAACCTTGCAGTTCCCAACCAGTCTGCACCAACAATGGCAAATTTGACCTCTATGAAATATTTATAGGGGAGGCTATGTCCTACAGTGGAATTTTGATAAACTGCAATGAAGAAATGAATGAATAACAGAACAAAATAATATAGTGTTCAACTAAAGCACAATGTTCCCGACAGTCTTAATGTAAGACAAGTTAGTATACTTTACGTTTTTGAAACGAATGACACTGCTGTACTCCTCCTCCCCACACTCCCAAAAAAGTACCCTATTCTTGTGTCAAGCAAATACACATACCAAAAATATTTCGTTTACTTATTACAAGCCAGTACTTGACCACAATCACACTTTGAGGTAAGTGGTGATGAAGAGATAGATGGTAAATCGCTCTGTCTTAGCGTAACAAAACACTTGCTAGGTTGCTATTCCGTTGACCTAATACACCCTATTTATTTCAGACAGTAAAATTATCATCCAGTATAGAATAATGCGAGGCTGGTTTCCCTGATCTGCCATTTATATGCAGTAATAGTGATATACCATTGTTTGGTGGCGTAGTAATAGAATTCATTCATTCTATTTAGAATAAGAGTAACAATCCAGCATGCAGTTCTTATTGATGGTGTGTATATATTACATTTTTCTTCCATTAAGAATCAAAATGTAAATGCGTTGTCACCTCTGAGGACTAACACAGATTGCCTCGATTCTAGTAAAAAGGTCTTCACTTACTGTATGAAACGAAGCACCATTAAGCTGTTATTTTATGCTGGTATTCTGTAAGCTTAAGATTGCAATTAACAATTTTATTGGTGCCAGTGGGAATTGACCTCAGTTACTCGCGTTCTGTTATATTTAGAGCGCGCGTTAACCAGAAAGCTATACTCCGATATGTGGTACAATCAGTTTCTAATCGTGTTGTTGGTAAATTCTATATTTACTATTTAAAAAGTCCGGATTGCATGCAAAATGAGTTTCTCATTACGCCAGTTATTATAAAGCTGAGTATAACGTCTGCCAAGCTAATTTAATATAAAGACTGAACTGAGAAAAATATTTTGACTTTAGCTTATTCGGCTTACACTTAAATGCCGCAGCTAGAAACTCAATAGAAGATAGTACTAACTTTAAGTCCTACTTTATTAAGGTAGGGGAGTAAGGATAAACATATTTTCGCAAACTGTACTAACATCACCGTGGCGCAGATAGTATAACGACGTCCAAATTGCTGCGAACATGGAACTAGAAAAAGACGCACC
The DNA here is from genome assembly GCA_036936625.1 of Parnassius smintheus behrii. Taxonomy (NCBI): domain Eukaryota; kingdom Metazoa; phylum Arthropoda; class Insecta; order Lepidoptera; family Papilionidae; genus Parnassius; species Parnassius smintheus. The sequence continues at coordinate 30,776,952 of JAUPFT010000030.1, read as the reverse complement.
CATAGTAAGTCAGTTCGCTAATACAAACAAGCCGGCACGCACACTTGCACACCATAGTAAGCCTACCAGCCGCCATTACGCTCCAATTCGCGCTCGCGTAGTTACTGTGAGCGTAGTTAATGCCGGAGTGTTATTTGTCATTTCTACAAACTTCAAATTTAAGTAATTAAATTATAACAGAAATGGCGTCCGCTTTGAATTCTAAAATTTTTCTAAAATAATTAATAACGAATACTCTTCTGAGACATTCGTCACTTTACGTAAAAACATAGCAAGTCACCAGCACCAGCATCGATGAAAAGCAATGATGGTAACTAACTTCTTTACGGAAAATACTCTTCTTAAAATTATCAAACAAGAACTCTCTACAACTATTCAAAAACTTGTTACGGCACAGTTTTATACAATTAATGAACAAATAGCGAGGTTTTGTGAATCTATGTCGTTCATAAACGCGCAATTAAAAGACTTGAAAACAGCAATTAAAGAAAAATCCGTTATTTTTAACAACATAAAAAAAGAAAATACCCAACTTCAGGCATTAGTCAAGGATATTACGACCCGGTTGAACATCGTCGAATCACATATGAGACAATACAACATCGAGGTAAATGGTATTCCCGAACATAAAGCGGAAAATTTGACTAACACTACCGTACAAGCTGTTAAAAATTCGCTGTCAGTAGATGACATACAATACGTTACCCGAGGAGCTAAATTGCATAAAAATGCCACAAGCAACGTTCTGTTATTGTTAGACTTCTTACCATGGAACACAGAGGTGTTCTCCTTTCCCAACTCGACATCTTGCCTTTCACGCCAGTGGTATTTCACATAGGGCGACTGGATAAGTTTAAAATGGTGTCTTTAGGAAATAGACTAGATATTCTAAATTTGTGTTTTCTACATAAAATAGTGCAAAATAAAGTTAAGTACATTGACCTTATTGACCGTATTTCGTTTGCTGTTCCGCGTAAATATCGTCGTTGTCGCATCCAAAAAATATTTCATATTCCTTTCGCGAAAACTCATCTCAGGAATCACGCTTCTATCGTGCGTATATGTTTAAAATATAACGAATTTTCTAAAACCATACCTGGCCTAGACATATTTCACGATTATTTCAAAATTAAACTTACAAATCAATTATCGTCAAGTTCCTGATATAAATTATTCTTTGAATAGAATATATTTTATAATTTAATTAAAAATGTACATAATCCTGAAGAAAGTATAAAATATACCCTGTTCCCTTTCAATAAAAACCGTTTCCAGTATCTTTCTCTTACCCATAATCGGTTCCTTCGATCCTCTGTCAATCTTTCTCTCTCTACACCTTTGCACTCTTCTTCCTTTTTCAAGAAATCCTTCACCGTAACCGCTGTGAGATTGTGGAAACCCCTTACCTCTCCATATTCGTCGTGCTAAATCTCTTCACTCTTTCAAAAGTCTTGTTAAATCGAATTATTTACAACTCTATTAGATAAATTACTTTACCTTACTCGTACCCTTTTTTTTCATTTCATCTATTTTATGATATTTCATATATAACTTTCACTTATCTTTATTGGTATGTATTATTATATTTTTATTATTATTTTGTATGCCCCCCTCTATTTTAACTTTTGTTTGCATCATTCCTCTACGCAAAGGTTGTCTGTAAGAAATCACTTTCAGAGTGATAAGACCGCCTATTGTACATACTTTAATTTAGTTTTAACTGTACTTGATGTTTCTGTATTATGGTGTACAAAAAATAATAAATAAATAAATAATTAAACTTGTTTTTTATTTTTAGATTTTTCTTATTTAAGTCCATAGTTTAATTGAATAGTATGCCCATATATTACCTCATATAAGGCATATTTGCCATAGTTGCCACGCTTGGCAAGTGGGTTGGCAAACAAAGCTTTTAGTTTTAGTCGTTATAAGGAAGACGCTGCTGTCCAGCTCCTGATTTTTTCCCTTTGTTAACTTATACGGCACCCACGGGATGACATGGGGTATTCTTACATCACCGCTACACTGCATTATACCTATTAGATTAAACTTGCGTAATCTTCAAGTGAAGTTGACGGATTCAACTTGGCTGGGCAGCTTTCGGGAGATTACGATACATCTTCTCATCAGGTATACCTCAAAACATGATTCATAGATAGTGGAGTTATCGTAGAAACGTGATCCTTTTCTGCTAGCTGCATGAGAATGCTCAAGGTTGCTCAGCGAGCTATAAATAGGGCTATGCTCGGAGTTTCCTTTAATAATAGACTTAAAAATGAGGATATCCGCAGTAGAACCAGAGTAACCAGCGTAGCCCAACGGATCAATAAGCTGAAGTGACAATAGGCCGGCTATATATTTCATGAATGATGAATGCATCACAAGTGCCGTTGTACCGATACTTATATTTATGTGCAAAATTAAACTAATGGCACCATCTGTTGACCTACAATAATAGCATCCGTAAAAGAAATCGACGCGGTCGATATCCACATAAAAATGAGGATCAAGATAGATAGATAGGTAGATAAAACGTTTATTTGTATCTCCAATCACACACGTAAATTCAGTGATTAAACTAGATATACAATCAAAGTATTATTGAAAAATATACATAAACTTGTGATCTAAATATACATGTGTGTTGCAGTGAAACGAATGGGTCATAGCTCAGCGATTATTATTGCTCAGAGAGCAAACACTGATTTTCAGCTATTACCCTCGAGGTGGCGAGAAGAAAATGAGCACAATAGTACAATCAGAAATAAATAAGGAAAAAAAAATTTTTGCACATTAATATTATTGTAGTGTAATTATGTCTGAAAGATGTGTCCTTTCAGCTCTATGATTTACGGACAAGGACAAGGATTTAAAACATTACGGAAAAGATGTATAAGACTGCCTACCCAATTAAGGCTAGTACCTAAATGACTTAAAAACCATGGTGAGTTAGTAACAGAAAAAAGAATAAAAAAAGAAAATAGCATGCCATGGTTTATAGCTGGCAAACGAAGTATTTGGGAATACCTTGTTTTTGTTTATCTAGAAGATGTTTTGAATTTATTTTTAAACTTGTAGTTGGTGTTAAGATTTCTTATTGGTGGTGGGAAAAGGAAGAAGGTACTGATAAAAGTTAGTGGGAGTATCGGGTCGTCCTAGCTGCGTGCATAGACTATAAAATCACGTAGGAGTATGGTCAAGAACGACTGAAGCCTTTCTCATCCGAAAATATAGTTGAAGGCAAGTTGGAGCTAATCGCGGCTGCCAGTAACCGTGAGTTTACCTCCTTCATTTAACCTTCCAGGTGGGCTAGACTAATTTTTCTCTCACTGTATGTAAATCAAGAATCAATTTCAACTACGATTCTAATTATTTTAATTTTAAAGTAGAAGTGTTACGATTAGTTAAAGCAGTTCAATCCGTGCGTTTTGTAATCTTTTTCAAAGTGGTCTGTACGATCACGAATTTTCTATGGTGTTTTGGGTCCAATTCATTCGAAAACTTCAAAATTACAGTTCACGGCAATTCAACTTTAGTGAAAACAAACTCTACAGTTAAAACGTAGTAAATTACTGATTTATTCTGTTTGATGATTTTTACGATAAAATACAAAATAATTTATTAAATTTATTTGGTATATAATTTTATAATAAGGGAGAATAATTCGTTAATATTGATCACTTGATTTATAGTTGCACGTTATATGCTGTTCGTAGTTCCTACACGGACGGAATAAGTAAATAACAACGGAAAACATACTAGGTGGTAGGACTACCTGAATAGGAGTCCATCTGGATATTTCTGATACCAAATAGCAGTATTGTGTTTCATTCTGAAGTTCACAGAGAGCCAGTTCGATCTTTAAAATGATATTTTTTAAAGATCGAATTAATTAAAATTAAAAGAAAAATAATTTGAACGCAAGGTAGCGGACTGGCGGTGTAAGAATATTTACTACCTTATATAATCCTGTGAGTGTGTCATAAAAAAACTGCAGTTGTCATCCCGTATGCCAAGCGTGACGACTACAGCAATTATTTACTCTATGAGGCAATACATAGGAGGCTTATGTAAACGAAAAAATTAAAAATAAAAAAAATTAAAGAGTATGCTGCCTTGCGGCAAGCCCGCAGTAATATAACACCACGATACATGAGTTCCCTTAATGTGAATGCACTGTTAACAGCCACAAATTTGAAACCACTCAATTACTGATGGGGATAGGTTAAGGAGTTACTCAATAGTACGTCTTAGTCATCTGTGTTGAAAGCGTTTCTTAAATCCAATAAGTATGAGATCCGCAATTCATGTCATACCACGTTTTTACATTGTAATATTCAAACTTGCAACTAACAAGACAAACAACGTGCTTCGCACCGACACTGAGATGGTCCACTGGCTTTGCCAATGTAACCGGCTTTTTCAGTCCCGCCGCGCGTACGCAACAAGCGGCCAGTGGTCTCGAACACATGCCCCGCGTGCTTGTAGTAGTGCAACCGATTTGCGCGGTTGCATGAAGCTTTTTTTTTGCGCCCGAAGCAAATATGGGCAACCCTCCGGAAAGCGGGGGAGGGAGGTTGGGAATGCTCATAGCATACCACGCAGCCGGCTGCGTGGTTATGTGGTGACTTTTACCCACTAAACCCAACCTTTTGGGAACTGGCTTAACGATCTGACTAGAGATCTCTAAGCCGTATACGAACGCGACCCTCCTTGGCAGAAAGGAGGGCGCAGTATGAAGCTTTATCTCTGTTACATTTATATACTCATGTGCATTTTTGTCGCGTCGCCTTTGTACGTTCGTACGTACGTAAGATGCGGCATCTTGTCAAATGCAACGCGTGTAAACAATGTGCAGGAGAATGTAGCATTTTAATATGAAGTGCCGAAGTGAAAGATTTTTTGTTACCTTACTTGTGTATTATTATTTATATCCGTATTTTATAACAATAAACATAGGAATAAAAAGGTATTCTACTTTGTTATTATAAAATTACTATTGTATTATGATTAAATAAAATATTGTATATCTAATAATAAAACTCAAATTCAAATTCAAAGTCATTTTTTATTTATTTATTTGTACAATAAAATATGATCTTAAATTATGTCTAATGGCCCATTTACATTGTACCACTTTATATGGTGTGCAAATATTTTATAGATGTACATGCAAAAAAATTGAACAACGAGTGGGAATTTAATTTCGTACATTTATGATTATTAAAAGATAAATTAATTGATGTCAAAATTATAATGTCATTTAAGTAATAGACTTTAAATTTTCAGATTATGTTATGATTGTATTTAATTGTTAATGTCCATACTTTCAGGTAATTCATAATTAATTAATTATTAGTTATATACCAATATTACTGACAAAAAGACATAAATTCACTTAGGTCATAAAAACATTTTTTTAACCATTGTATCAACTTTTTTAAACATTTTTAAAGGTAACCCTTTAAAGTCGTTGGGTATTTTATATACCATGATAGCATATACTTATGAATTATTTTTATACAATTTGAGCCTGCACTGAGGTAAATATAGCTTATATTCATTTCTAGGAGCTACATTTCGTTCAGTTCAACGAAGTTCAACACAGACAAAATTAAGACATCATTTTTGTTCATCAGATCATGTTTCAGAATATTTCATAATATTAATTAATATTATTTAGAGTTTTCGAATGAATTGAACCACTGTATGGACCACTATGAAAAAGATTAGAAAATGCGAGGATTGAACTTCGCTAAGTAATAGCGACACTTCTACGTAAAAATAAAAATAATTAGAACAGTAGTTGTAATTGCTACTTGGTTTACCTACAGTGAAAGGAAAATTAGTCTGGCCTACCTGGAAGGTTAAATGAAGGAGGTAAACTAACGGTTAGCGGCAGTGGCATATAGCTCCAACTTGTCTTTCACGTTATTTTCGGATATGAAAGGCTTCGGTCTTTCTTGAATATACTCCTACGTCATTTTATAGTCTATGCACGCAGCTGGGTCGATCCGATACACTTACTAACGCTTATTACATTGATGTTCTCTTGGAAGATTTAGACAAGAACAGCCATTACCAATACAGTTCCTCTTGATTCTTAATTACATGTGGATATCGATCGCGTCGATTTCTTTTACACAAACTATTTTCGTAGGTAAACAGATGGCGCCATCAGTTTAGTTTCGCATATTTTTATTGAAAGGTAAGGAAGGTAAACCAGTACAATGACACTTGATGGTGCATTCATCATTCATGACAGCATCTTAAATGTCAACTGTTGAACAGAAGCCTAGTGTGTGGTCACCCTATAGATATATATATATATATATATATATATATATATATATATATATATATATATATATATACGCACTTCGCCTACTGGTACGAAGCTGCCACTCAAAAACCTTTCATCCTCATCGGTTGTTGATTCCTTGTAGTATATGGCCGGCCCTTCAGCTTCAGGTCACTTCAGCTTACTAATCTATTAACTATGCCGGTTACTCTGGTTTTACAGCGGATCTCCTCATTTTAAGTGTATCAGAGGAACCTGAGCGTAGCCCTCTTCATAGCTCGCTGAGCAACGTTAAGCATTTTCATGCGGTCAGCAGTAAAGGATCGTGTCTCAGATCAATAAATCATGTTTTGAGGTATACCTGAGAAGATGTATCGTAATCTCCCGAAAGCTGCTCAGCCGAGTTGAATCAGTCAATTTCACTTGAAGATTACGCAAGTTTAATTTAATAGGTACGATCATATAAGGTATGTAATGCCATGTAGTGTCGGTGTTAGAACATCCATATACCCGATATTATGCCATGGGTGTCGTATAAGTTAACAAAGGGAAAAAAATCAGTAGATAGACAGCATCATCTACTTTACTACAACTAAAACTTTAAGCTACGGTTGCCAGCCAGCTTGCCAAGCGTGGCAAATATGGCAAATATCTTCCCTATGTAGCAATCTATGGGGATCCCTTTATTCAGTAGTGGACTTTAATAGCCTATAACGGCGATGGTAACCGTATAATGCATTTAATACATTTTTGCTACATATTTACCCTTACTCTCCTACCTAATTATCATAAAGTAATTGCCTATTGAATTATCTATTGATTCGCTAGCTGCGGCATTTAAGTGTAAGTCAAATAAGAAATAACGTTGACTACTCAAATGATAATATTTTCCTAAACTCAGTGTTTATATAAAAACTAGTTGGCTTGGCAAACGTTAACTCACCTTTTTAGTAACTGGCGTAATGAGAAACTCATTTTAAATGCAATCCAGACTTTTACAGTGTGCATAATATAGAATTTATCAAAAACTCGATTAGAAACTGATTGTAAGACATATCGGTCGGCCCGATTGGAGTATTTACAGAATACCAGCATAAAATAACAGCTTAATGCTGCTGTGTTTTGAACAGTGAGTGTAATCCTACTTTACTAGAAACGAGGCATTCTATGTTAGTCCTCGTGGTGACAACGTTTCTGTATTTTGATTTTTAATCGAGGATAAACGTAGTAACGAGTATATATCGGTCACATCATCCTTTTACCATCAGGTGGACCATCTGTTCATTTGACACGCTTATTCAATAAGAAAAAAACTCTCTTCATATTCTTTGGTTAGTAAATACTAATCTAAGTAGGCTACAAATAGTAATTGCTGTTATATTGAATAAGATGCTCATTTCACTTAATAGGTTTGACGTTTTAATAAAGAAATTTTAACCTCCTATACCTGAATTATTCGGCAACCTAGACAATCCAGTATTTTCTTGTAGATTGTGCTAAAAATAAAAATAAGGGACATGTTTTAAAGCGCCAATATGGCATCGCATATTGGCTGGGCCACGGAAACGATTTCGCACACATAAGCGCCAGCCGCCACATGGCGGTATCTCTTCGGTAAGAACTATTCTTCCCCCGTCTCCTTCTTAAGTAAGGAGCAATAGAACACACGACGTGCCCTCCTCTACAGCCTCCATCTTTACATGCGCAACAGACACCCCCGTGTCCGATGCGCGAAGGCCATGGGGCCAGGAAAAACAAGTTCTCAGAAGCACTAGCCTTCCTGACCCAAGAGGCAGATCTGGTCCATGGCTCCGCCGCCAACCAAGATTCGCCTGCGGAGGGTAGGGAAAGCGGCGCCTCGCAATACTGAAATTTCTCTCACCCCGCAGCCCCGCCATCACCACGTCAATAAACGGTGCGACCCCGTCAGAGTTGCGGAGGATAGTACGGGTGGCGCATCGCCATACTAATACTTCTCTTCCTTCGCGACTCCACCTCGATTGCAGCGGCAGGGGGAGAGAGCACCGCTCTCACCGCAGCCCACCAACACACCTCCGAAGTGGGCTCACCAAGCCCACTTGGAGTGGCCTCCTCGGGCCGACCCGATACCTCGGGACAGCCATGTAGGTTCCTCTTAGTTCACCAAAGGTGACCAATTTACGGCTACTAAGCCCTCCCGCCACGACAAGGCGGGAACCCCTTCGGGAGGGATATTAGCAGTTCCTATGTCTCAAATGTGGTGTTAAATTTATTAAAATCTAATTTTATTAGTATTGTTTTATTTAAGGAGGAATATCGTCGTCACCCTATGTATGAAAATACCTAAATAAAATGATATTTTATCTAGTCTTGACTTTGCGATTGTCTTTCAATTTATAATATTGTTAGTCATTTTGATTCATAAATAATAATAATATTAATAATCCTCCCGACCAAATTTTGGTCACGGCGGCCAGCTTCCAAGGACTGAGACTAGCCATCGGCGCAGGACGAGATTATAATGCTTAAGTGTATGCACAAGAACAGATGCACTTTTTATTCCTTCACTTTCATTGTCCAATGGGACGATAAGTCGACACGACTGGAAGGACAGGTAGCACAGGCACAGGTCCTACGGCTGTAAGCAATCTCAAGGCACGGGGGTGAGACACCCCCATCAACCTGATCCTGCTACTGAAAATTTCTTGATGAAAAAACTCAATAACTGTTTCTTTCTTGGCACGAATCGGGATTTGAACGCAGGACTTCATGATCATCTACATAACACTACTATAACTACTAGACCAAAGATGCAGTCTTATTTCCAGTTTTAATTCCATATTTATGGAATTTCTTAATAACAAATACAGCTTCACCCATGGGATCATAACAAAGCTACGAACTATCGTCTCAACTAAACAAATATTATATCTATTTATATCTACAATCGATCAAGGCATTTAGATGTTACACGATCACTAACAGACTCACAAGCAATTATTTGTATATTATAAGTATTTAATGATATAATTTATTTAAAGATTACCGTTACCTTTATAGCTTATCAAATTCCTCTACGGCACATATTCCCTCCCCCCCCCATATATTCCCATCATAGGGGAATAATAGAATCTTGCTTTTTGCGACGCTTGCCAGGTGTTATTAGGAAGATGGTGCTGCTTATCTACTGGTTTGTTTTCCTCAGTCGTCTTTTACAATACCCGCGGGACGATATGGAATGGTAGATATTTTAATACCGCCACTACACAGTCAATTCTTTTATTTGAAGATTATTTCATAAAAATGAATATGCTTCCGCGCCATTATCTTCTTTCACATGTTAATACTATGGCTTATGACCTATTATTACCATCATAATATTGTGCCTTTTTTAATTTATTTGCAACGACGATTGAAGCTTGTACTTAAATATGAAAGCTTTATTGGAGCTTTTAAATAGCACTGTGAGTTGCTGCTGCTTAATTATCTAACTATACCTCTTCTTCATTATCCCTCCTCGAGCTTACTCCTTTTTAAAAGTGCTATCCCCCTGGTTTAGCAGTTGTTCGACTCTTAATCAGGTTTGGCGCCTCTTCTAAAACAAAATCATCATAAATCCTTAAAAGTACACCGCTGGAAATGAACCTGTCTATTGTGAACAGGATTGTCATCATCACGCTTAGCAGACGGATTGGTATTCTTAGTACCAGACGTGAACACCTTAAGCGTTACTTCGTGTCACTGATCTGGTATTTTAAGTCTGATGCAATCGAGAGGGTTATATTACCACGTAGTGAAAGCTATTATATTTTTTTAGTTTTTCCATAGTAGCCTCTTAGTACTCGATGTGATATATATATATATATATATATATATATATATATATATATATATATATATATATATATATATATATATATATATATATATAAGATGAAATTTTGTGTGTGTGTGACTAAGTTGTTTTGAGAATGGTTTTAATCCACAAATAGAGCTGATAGGTGGCACTGTTATTGATATACAGATATCACCCGCGCGAAGTGGGGGCGGATCGCCAATTATAAGTAAAAAAGGAAAACCAGCCGAAGATCGGAAAGTGCGTAAAATATTGAATGTAATTGTACTTTTAAAGCAAGTTAACACAGCGAGAAAGTTTCACCTTGTTAACAATAAAGGATCTCATTGATGACAGCGAACAAGTAACAATAGATCCTTACGCCACTCATTTATCTTCATTACCAACATTTCTAGCGCCGATCTTATTTCCTTTCTTTCATTTTATTACGGATATAAAATGATGAAAACAATTTACCACAAATACGAAATTTCTATCAATAGAAGATTGTTTATACTAATAAATTTATAACTCTAATAATTTATAATTGTAAATCCGAACTTCTTTTTTTTAAAAAAAAGGTTATAACCAAGCACACAGTCGCCCTAATAGAAAGTGGATTTTGTGGTCAATAGACATCTACATTTATCCTTGCTATATTGTAGTCAAGAAATAAGTCGGTTTGACCGGGAAGGTCCACGCTCTCACAGAATGCCAGCTTAAAATAGCAGATTAATGCTGCTCTGTTTCGTATGCTGCGTGTAGAGAGCTGTAAGCCCTTTTTACATTAATCAAAGCATTCTATACTTGTCCTCAGAGGTTTGACTAAATAAAACTATACTGTTTTTAATTTTTGCCTCAAGGCATACATATATATAAAGAAACTTGTTATTTTGACTGAATTGCTTTTCAAACCACCTTTTTATGAATTTATAGTTTGTTATGAGCTATCTGCAAATTTATATAATGCTAAGCAAAAATGTATTATGCAAATTTTACTTTTTCTCTGGTGGAGGTATCTTCTTCCTTCTAAATAGTAAGTCATAGGGTTCAGTTTGATGTGTCATATAGTGTGCCTTGGCTTTGCTGCGCACCAATGCTGCTCCATTCCTGCTCGGACATAAGATGATTTTTTGGTACCAATTTCACCACTTCCTTAGGTAGTACAACATGCCTGTACTCATGTTCTTCGTCATAATATTTCTCGGAATAGTATATTTCTCTACCAGACATTGCGTCAAATATTTTTTTTAATTATTTACAGTAGACTCATCAACTGTTCTTGTTTTTAAGTTTCTAGTGAACAGTAAGTATAAATAATATTCTAACGAATAATTCTACACGACAATATAACAAACTTTCATAAACTTTCCAGATTTCAGGTATTTTTTTTAGAAAAAAGTTACCCCTCCTCTAAGATTTTCTTTTGTGTCGTGGGGGCAGTTTACAATCATAAATTGTACAAGGACAAACATCCAGACCCGAAACAACTATTTGTAGGCCATACAAATACTTGTTCTGTGCGGGATTCGAACACGCGATCCCCAGCGCAGCCACTCATTGCTTAAGCCACTACGCCACGGAGTCGTCATAATTCCACAATTTAACAAAGAACACGTTATAACGTTAAAGTATTAACGCATCTGAATTATGATTCTTAATAGAAGATAGATGTAAAAGTCTATTTCTCACTTATCATCAGGTGGACTGCGTGCTGGATTTTCACTCTTATTCTAAATAGAATGGATGGATTCTATTACCACGCCACTACATAATAGTGTGTCACTAGTACTGTGTAAAATGGCAGGGTAGGGTAACCAGCCTCACGGTATTCTATATAATGCGTTTAGGAGAGTGAACTCAGGAATAACTTTCTCCCATTTCTACCATCGGACAACCAGAGAGTCGACTGGTCTTCGCCCCATAGTTGTCGACATTTCACGAATTCGAACCAACGTTTACTTCGTCTTTCACGATGCGTAGAGTAAATAAGTGGAGTAATTTACTGGCGTTTGTTTTTTTCCGTCTAGTTATAGTCTGGGCGTCTTCAAGGCAAGATTGAACAGGCTTTTCTTACGCTAAGACAGTGCGATTTACCATCTACTGCATCACCACTTACCTCAATGTGGGATTGTAGTTAAGTACCAACTTGTAATAAGTAAAAGAAATATTCTAGATATGTGTATTTGGTTGACGCAAAAACAAAGTAGTTTGTTGGGAGTGTGGAGCGTGACACCGAGAAGGAGTACAGCAATGACATTCTTATTAACAATGTAAAGTAAACCTTGTATTATATTAAGCTTGTCGGAAGTATTGTGCTTTAGTTGTACCAATCTTTAATTCTGTTATATTGTTAATTCATTTTTTTCATTAAAATTTATAAAAATTCCACTGTGGGACAAAGCTTCCGCTGTAAATTGCCTCATAAAGATAATATTTGCAAACATTTGTTATTTTGAGTATTTACCAGGAGAACTCTGCCGTTTCTTTTCTCTTCTTTCACTTACCACTGACGCCTCTTACGACACCAATGGGACATTATAGAACAATAATATTAGAATTCTATGTATAATAATAGAAAAACATATAATTTCATATATTAAGTAACACAACTTGATATAAAAGAAAGTTCGATAGCGCAGTGGCTAAGCGTTCGGCTACAACGCTACGGCATCCGAGTTTCAATCCTGAATGGAATAAGTGCTTTTACGGCCTACAAATAAATGTTTCGCGTCTGGATGTTTGTTAGTAAGCAATTTATGTATTAAAAATACCGCGACAATTGAATATCTTGGTGAGGAACAAACTCTTAAAGAAGAGGAAGTAAGAGAAGAGAATTACAATCCAAATACGTTCCATTGCAAGTTACCGGCCCACTTAAACAATAAATAGCTGCAGCGTGACTCTATCATGGATAATATCTATTTAAGAATTTATATTAACCAATTACTTTGATAAAGGCAAAGTTTCAATAACATTACATTTTTTGTAGTTATTAAAGACCAGTTCTAAAAACTTCTTTTTTCTTAGTAATTTTGAAACTCTGTACACAGTAGCCGGTCCTCCAATTTATACAATAGATATTGTTGTGCACAGTAAACTTATTTTGACGTTTTACTGAAGAGCTTCGTAATAGGAATAGAATTGTTGATGTTATTTTTGCAAGACATTTCCTACATAATGCCTGCATTAACTATGACAGATCATTTAATTATTTACTTGTAAAAATATAATAAACCGTGTAGTGACAGTGTAAGAATATCCACTGCCCCATGTCGTCCTGTGGCTGCCATAAGAGGTAAGATAGGGAAACAAACCAGGAAATTAAATACAGTGTCTCCCCAATAACGACTGAAAGCTAAAATTAAGACTGCAGTTGTACAGCCGCCTGCCAAGCGCGGTAACTATGACAAGATTCCTCTATGAGGCAATCAATGAGGGATATATTCAGTAGTGGATTTTGATGGGCTGTAGTGATGTTTAAAATTAATTAAACACCCTGCAGTACTAAAATATCAAACGAGTTTTAGTAAACTGTATTGGAAAAATTGTTAGCCACGGACGTAAAAACTAAAATGAACTGTTATAACTTTTCCTTTCACACACTTTTCAATTCAATTTTGTGGGATCCGTGAATCGATTTATGCTTAGTCACGTACTAATTCTATCGCAGGCAGCTGTAAAGTCTATCTTTTTTCAACAAAAATGCATTCTAAAAATTGCACTCAATACTTGCGAAACTGATATTTTTTACTAGAGAATAAAGGTGACAAGCGTGCAAGCATCTACATCAATCCTTGATTGAGAATCCAAACGCAAAATGATTAATTTTTATTCCGATCAACGCAGTGTACGTAGATCGGAACAAAAAATATGTTTTAATAAAAAAATAATAATTTTCGTCTGGAGGTAGCCTTGTTTAACTATGACATTGGGACGTCAAACAGTTGAGTGAGAATGTTCTGAATATTTTTCGTATTAATATACGAAAATCTAAATTAAACGATAATGAAATGAGATGAACTTGATTCCATACAAGTTTTGGCCCGACGTGAACATAGTTTAAATATAACTTATTTTAAAGATTTAAATATTTCATAAGTATGTCAATAAATCATATTTTTGCAGGACGTGGGGTTTTATTGTAATTTATGTTTTATGATTTGTAGGTTATTTAGTTAAATCACTCGTTATCGTGATAAGTTGTTTAAATCAATTGAAAATGACATAAAATAATGCAGTTTTGCATTATTTAATAAAGTAAAATAAAATTTAACCTTTTAATTTGTTTCTATAATTAATTATAAAATGTCATCAACTGTCCGTTCGTCGAATTGTCGTCGAAATACATAAAAACGAATATCCCGAATGAAATGAAGACATGGCTTAAAAGACAAACGTCCAAACCAAAATTCTTAATTAAAAAATTAAAAATGTTTCGTTTTGCGATAGTAAAAGCATTAACTTCGGTTTTTCAGTTTAAAAATATTTTATGATTTTCCTTAGCACAACAGAAATAAAAACCAATTAATTATGCCTATAATTTATCGCATCCGAAGCTGGAAGCTTCAGGAAGCGGATACTAGGGACAAATATTACACGAGGGTAGCCGAAAAGCTTGACACCATCGACGGCAGGAAAGAATGTGTGGAGAGAACATGGCAGAACCTTAGGGATAGAATGGTAAGTGCAGCGGAAGAAGTATGTGGTACGACAAAAAGAGGTAGTAGTAAAAGAAGAGATGCATGGTGGAATGATGAAGTGAAAGAAGCTGTAAAAAAGAAGAAAAAAGCATGGTTAGACTACTTGGCCTCTAGTAACGATGAGCATATGAGAGAGAAGATGAAAGAAAGATATAAGCTGCAGAAAGTTCATGCAAAAACATTGATTGAGGAAGTACGTGAAAGGTGTAGAATAGAAGCGGACGAGAGGTTGTCGCACAACTTTAGGGAAAACTCCAAACTCTTCTGGAAAGAGGTTGGAAGGTCCCAGAGTGGTGCGACAGCTTTAAGAATGAACAAAGTGCTTTCGAGAACCAATGACGTCCTCTCAGAAAAATCGGACGTCATGCAGCGATGGAGTGAATTTTATAGAGAATTGTATGCGTGTCATGATCTTAGTGAAGGATCCGGGGGTGACGCCGTGACTGGCACGCCAGACACGGACCTCGATGACACTGAGATCATCAGCATGAAAGAGATTGAACGTGCGATTCGAAGTTTGAAATGTTGTAAGGCTGCGGGACTAGACAGAGTTACTGCTGAAATGGTCAAGTACGGTGGGCCTCGCGTCTGGGACAGCTTTCATCTGCTGTGCAATTTGTGCTGGCGGACGGGAGATGTCCCGGATGATTGGCGATCCGCGGTCATTGTGCCTTTATATAAAGGTAAAGGTTCACATTTGTCACATGACTGCGGGTGCTATCGGGCGATCAGCTTGACCAGTTTAGCAAGTAAAGTTTATTCGAAGGTTTTGACACGCAGGATGCAAGAGAAATCGGAAAGATTCTTATGGGAGGCACAATGCGGATTTAGACCTGGAAGAGGATGCACGGATCAAATGTTTTCTCTCCGCATGATCACGGAGAAGCTTCTGAGTGTTAACCAGAGGATTTTCTGTGCTTTTGTGGATCTGGAGAAAGCATTTGATAAGGTTATAAGGAAAAAAATGTGGGAACTGTTGCCGGGATATGGTGTGGATGGTCGATTGTTAAGGGCTGTGCAGTCACTTTACTATGACTGTAAAGCCTGTGTGCGGGTAGGGCATGACCTGTCACCTATGTTTAGCGTCTAAGCGGGCATAAAACAGGGTTGTGTAATGTCTTCCTGGCTGTTCATACTGTATCTCGACAGCTGTTTACAGAAGCTGAAAGATAGCTGTTTGGGTGTGAAATTGGGTGACATAAAAGTTAATTGTCTGCTGTATGCTGATGATGCAGTGCTTATTGCACCATCAGAAGCAGAACTGCAGGCATTAGTCATGTGTATGAAAGAGGAATGTGAAATTAAAGGTCTCCGTTTGAATGCTAATAAAACTAAGGTTCTGGTATTTGAAAAGGACGAAGAGAGAACGAAATGTGAAATATGGGTAAATCAGGAATGTCTAGAATAGGTAAATGAAATTGTATACTTGAGGAGTGCTTTCAGCCGGGATGGAAGATGTGATTTAGATGTGGATAGGCGTGTCGCTACCGGAAACAAAGTCAATGGTGCCCTAAATGCATTAGTAAAAAGGCAAGGCGTGGTGAAGAGTGCACGCCTTGCAATACATAACGCGGTGTTGGTACCGACTTTGTTATATGGCAGCGAAACCTGGGTATGCCAGAAGAAGCATAAAAGCAAGTTGAATGCAGTGGAGATGCGATCTCTTCGTAAAATGTGTGGCATTACCATAGCCGACCGAAAGCGAAACGAAGAGATTCGCAATATGACAGGATTGAAAGATGACCTTATCACAAAAATTGATAGGGGCGTACTCCAATGGTTTGGGCACGTTGAACGAATGAGTGAAGACCGAATGGTGAAGAAAATATATAGAGCGAAAGTAAATATTAAAAGGTGTCGAGGTAGACCGAGACTAACCTTCGAACCACCTTCGACCATGTGAGCAAATTGCTCGAAGAGGGGAGGGTCAAGAGTACTCGGATACCTAGACGTACATGTATGAAGAAGTTAATGAACCTGAAAGAAGCGAAAGAGGTATGTAAGGATCGTGACACTTGGCGATCTGTTCTCTCTGGCTACCCCGTTAGGGATTGTGCGTGACGATAATTTATCGTTTTAGTACCTCCATATTTTTATATAACTGTTCGTATCGATGTCAAGCACCCAGTTTCGTTAATCTCCTTTTAACAAAAGAAAAAAAAACATTAAAAGTAAATTGAAAAGTTCTTACGTTTTAAGGAAAGGAACTTTAAAGATACCAAAAGTTACCTATAATGATAGATAGTTATACAAGAAACTCGAAATCTAGAGGAGGTGTTTGCATTTAATTAAGGAGCAACATAGATTTCAAAAATATAGATTACTTAAATCAACTATCAATTGACATGCATTTTGAAAGTTGTGGTATAATTATAATAATAAATAATGTTACATAGTATACACCTTTTTGTGATAATATAATTATTTTCTTTTCTTTAAAGTTGATATAAATAGATTGATCATGCCAATGGAAATCTGTAGGCTCTGTCTACCCTCCTGGATGAGAGTTTATGTACATTTGTATGAGAGACGAATAATGTTCGAGATCATGGATGGAAAAAACTTGTACTTATATTAAAAAAATATTTTTTTCGTAATTTTCAGACATTTAATCGTTGCATAAACAGAACGATTTCCCTTTATGACTTTGTTTATTCTCCGTTGTAATAATTCGTATTTATTGTCAGCCGTTGTTCGGAGTTGCTTAGATAAAGATATACATTTCTAGTCTCCTAATGTTTAATTAATTTATATAAATAGATAACTTGAATATTATGTATTCAATGAAGATTTTTTATATTTACACAAATTGACATTGAAAAAACTAATTTTACGTATTTAATTTAACGCTTTTAATATCACTTTTTTCTCATTTTAATTTACGATATTTTAGGGTGGCAAATAAAAAATAAAATAATATAATTGTAATAAAATATATATACATCTATTATCGAATTAGAATCAAATAGAGATGCGTCGTTACACCTAGAGGACTACGATGCATCTTTTTTTTCTGCACTTACCATACAAACAGCTGTATTAAGCTGCTATTTTACGCTGGTACTCTGTGAGAGATTGAACTTTCTACGACTGACCCTACTCATTAGTTATTATAAAGCATCATGGCTTACTTATATATAGTAATACTTGAAAACAAAATAAGTTGATTGACGTTAAGTTATGTTAGTTTTTATTGATACAATAATTTTACCTGAAGGTTTTTCTAATGTGGCTTCTAGATACACTCTCATACTATAATTGGTAACTCCCATTTTTTGTCTTTAAAACTGCAGTAACGAAAAAACCTACAACAAATCTTATGGTAAGTGACTAATTAAGTACTTAGACACCGGCCACTAACTAAAAATCCTGCAGATGCGATATCACTGTAACTATACTGGCTCTCCAAATTCTTAAGACCGGAACACAGCAGAGCATGCCGGTTGGTCAGATGGACTTCTTAGTGTATAAGCAGTGGAATAAAAGCACCGATCGGAAACGTAACCAGTAATCAGATCTCCGGCAATCTTCACTCGCCAAAACATATAAGCATAATATTACTTTAGGCTGTATTCCTATAAAGTTTTTCCTTTCCCGGGTGAATCAGAGAATAATACGAATAAAACTAAACACGTCATTGGATAGAAATTTGTTTCCATATTTTTGCTTAAGGAGTAAAATTTATCTTATGGTTTAATAGATGAGTGTTACTCAAAAACTTTTTACACAAAATTTATTAAAGGCATGTTTGAACTGGTGAACTACTTATTGTTCACGATCACTTTATCAATAAGATTTCAATTATATTTATTACTATTTTTGATTATAATTTTAAAATTAAACTTTATTTAGCCTAGACCCCTCCTCTCATTGCTGCATCAATTAACAGTTAATCATAATCTGTTCAGCCATATCGAAGATTATTCCGGACAGATAGACAAAAATAAAAATGGTTATTCATGTGTTATTAGTATGCTAATAACACCCTGACTTAATTTAAGCCATTGATTTCAATTTTACGGACAGACAATTTAATTTTGTACGTGATTTTTTTATTTCAAAACACTGCACATTGAATAAAACTACTTTTAACAAAAGCTGAACGTACCACAGGCTAACTATGGAATTAGGACGTCAAAACAACTCAGTCCGCCCGTGGCTATAAGCGCTGCAAAGCACTCGAAACGTCCGAAATTAAAAGTTAAATTAAATGCTATAAATTCAGTAAAAGTAGTTTTATTTAATATACGATGGGGAGTGTTCTGAGGAATTGTTCGGATTAGTTCCAGTCGTCAAAATTCACGAACGCACATCGCGTCAAAATTCCCGATACTATCCTTACCATCTGGATGCATGGCGGTCCACTACTGTACGTTTTAATAAGTTTTCTTCCTCATATAAATTTTCTGTGGAATAGTTTACCACCGGCAACTTTTCTGGACCGATACGGCTTAGGGGCCTTCAAGAAAAGAGCTTACTCCTTTCTAAAGGGCCGATAACGCATCTGCGATTCCCCTGATGTTGCGGCTGTTCACGGCCGGCGATAGTCAATTACCATCAGGTGATCCGCATGATCGTTTGCTCCCTCTTCTATAAAAATAAAACAATTTACGTGATTGATCGTATAGTTCTCGAAAGCTATATTAGAAACTGTGTATTCTGTTCAGAACACCTCTCAATGTTTTTTTTTAGAGAGCCACGGAGAATAACTCTAACTCCAGTCGAGCCTTTGGTACGCTCACTTCGCAAGATGCTACTAGGATTGAACTCCTTAACTTGCCTGCCATCTTTACAAGAAATCTTGTGAACACCACAAAATCCTTGAATATATTACACACTACTAAAACGACAGTAAACTTTATTATAAATTACTAATTTTAGTACAAATATACTATAACTTTATTATCAATTATAATTTATTACTATTATTAAATAATATACTATTATTAACGCCGCCTGTGTTGCTTCCCGCGCGCTGCAGGTCCCAAGCCCGGTAAAGGAAGAGGGTTCTTCGAAGGGCCTACAACCCTACAAGGTAAAAACCCATACGTTCCGAAGTCCAAAACAGAAAAATTCTATAAGTCTTTGCCAAGGTCGTTGGGTTTTAAGCAATCTGGTTGCTTAAAACCCAACGACCTTGGCAAAGACTTATGTAAAAACGATTTAGCCTATGAATCGGTACATGGAATGTGCAAACTATGCTACAAGCTGGAAAAATGGATAACTGTGTGGAAGAAGATCTCAGGAAGATGGGAAAGTTTACCAGCTGTGGAGAAGGTAGCCAGGCAGCGTGACAACTGGAGGAAGATTGTGGAGGAGGCCAAGACCCGCAAAGGGTTGTAGCGCAAACTTAAAACTTAAACTTACGGAAGTAAGTAAGTAAACCCAATTATTTATCGCGAAACTATTTTCGTCGTTCGCTGACATCAATCTCACTTTTGCCTGAGTGCAGGGAACCACAAAGTCATTGTTGCCTTAAAAAAGCACATAATCCATTAAAGGCTTCGGACTTCATATTTAACTTTGTAACCGGTTCTGAGATTTCATGCGATGAGTAAAGTACAATAAAATATAATAAACAATAACAACAATCGTTTGCTTAAGTTAAACAAGTTCTACAAAATTTATTTTTAATAAAATTCATTTGTAAGTACTAATGTGTGTTCATAGAAAGAATGCATAATTGTGGTAAATATGTAAGGTGGTGTATGTTCGTGTTATCAAGATATATTTGTGTGAATACAGCCTTTCTAGTCATATGTGTATGTTGAGCAGTCTGTTGAAGCCTACTTTGTATTGTAGCTTACTATGTTCTATTAGTAATATAGTTTGTATATAGTAGTATAGTTAGTATAGTAGTATAGTTTGTATGCAGTTCTTTAAGTATTATTGTTTTGTATATACTAATTGTATGCCGCAGTTCTATTAGTAGTATAGTTGTAGCACGAATGGGTCGGCTCGACCGGGGAACGATCACGCTCTCACAGAATACCAGCGTAAAATAGTAGCTTAATACTGCTGTGTTTCATACGGTGAGTGTAGAGAACCGGAGAACCTTTTCACTGGAAATGAGGCATTCCATCTTAGTCTTCACTTGTGACAACGCATCTGTATTTTGATTCTTAATCGTGGATACATATAGGTGTCTATGGACCACAGCAACCACTTACCATCACGTGGACTGTGTGTTCGTATGTCACCCTTATTCTATACAAAAGCATGTAAATTAATGTAGTTTTAAATGAGAGAGAGTGGTGATTTATAGGTGCTTCTGATGGAGATTAAAAGAATCTGCTGATGAATCAGATTTTTTTAACGTTGATATCAGCTAAACAAAAAATTAGTAGTTTAAGGAGAGATTAAAAGAATTGTTAGTTTTTTTCTTGCTTAAAGTGAAAGTTGTGTTTTAGTTTCTTAAAATTATGTTTAAAGTAATTTTAGTATATTTGACAAAACATACTGTTTTATTTATTTCTAACACTCTATTTTCAACTATTTATTAGAGACTCCGTGCAATTAATTGCGTGATTGAGTTATTGGAGATTGGTTAAAATCAGAATGTTAGTTAAATATTTCTTAAAGACAACATCCTGAGCTGATTCACTTCCGACAATTTGTTGTAAAACTTAACTGGTAGTTTGGATTGCGATAGTTGAACTTATCAGTTTTAATATTAATTGTACTCCATGTCATTATAGTTTGATTAGATCACGTCTTAACGTTGTTGCTTAAATGTAAAGACTTGACTGTGGAGCACACTCTTTTAAATATTCTTGAAAGTTTCTACATTTTCACTAAATTCGACGACAGGATTATAAAAACTGATGAGGTAAAGTTCATATAGCCTTTGTCTGCTGTTATAGACTTCTTCTGTCGCCCATTCATTAAATGCTTTCCTACTGTTAAAAGATATTTTCAGAAGTAAAAGTACTGTCAATTTCATTACAAGTAAGCTTAAATAATGTTACATCCAAAAAATCTGCATTATTTTCGTATAAAACTGATGTAGGTTTTTTTCACTATGTTACTACTGAACTTCTCTAAATGACGTGTATTTACTTAAACAAACACAACTTAATCATCTTCTTGCTTTTTGTAACCATAATGTAGCGATAGTAATAGTCCACAGTGATCAGAACTCAATTTTTGAACTATACATTTGTAAAAATGTTACTTATACATTTTGCACTAAGTTCAGCAATATGCTCTTAAAATTATTAAATAAACTATAGGACTTAAACAATGATTAAAATTTAATATTGGTGGAGGAAACATTTAGGGGTCTGATAGTAAAGTCTTCACATTTAATAAGTGATTTATTCTGTTTATTATGCTCAACAAAAACTTCTTTCATAATTTTTTTTAAAATTTCATATATAGAACATGGTTGTCTGTAGATGCTCGCAACAGCTAGGTGCTCAAACTTGGTAATTTAAATAAATTAAAAAATGCGTGCACGTAAAAGTAATATCCTCTCTACCTACTCTAATACTGCTTTTATAAGTTGGTGTAAAACATAAATACTTAACTTAATTAAATTAAAATTAAGCAGGATTTTCCGAACCTTTACTGGACCGGTTTTAAAGAACGCATGCGACTCATAGTGGGGTAAAAAAATTTGAAATGTATGCTGACTTGAACTGAAATGTCTGTAGATAAGTGAGATACTGCTGCAATCTTATGTTGAATTGTGGACACAGCTGAATATTTGTACAAAAAAATATAAAAGTTATGCCGTAAACTTAACAGACGTGCTACTCTATTACACAAAACACAGCTATCTTTTTTATGATTACAAAATCTTCTATTTTAAAATAAGAATTTATTCTTTATTTCATGTGCCACACGAATCATCCTTGATGGGAATCGATGATGTGGCTGAACGATCCTGAACATGTTTACGGACTTTAGGTTTACCGCAGCGTTGATGGTTTACATAAGTTAAAACATCATCCTTAGAGCAGGTTTTGTTGGTCATAGTATTTTCGGAGAATTAATAATGTTGAAATCTCAACAGACATAATTTTAGTTTGCCTCTGGCAATATCAATAATTTATATTTTGTCATAGTTCGACTGTTGTCGGTTAAGACGTTACACTTGCTCGTGTAAATAATTTCTGAATACGATTAAAACTTTTCGAACATACTGGGATTATTTTCGTGGCACAGTTCATTGAAGACGAAAAAGTAGGTATTCCAATATTAGGTCCTTTGAGCCGGATATGAACCATCGACCTGTAAAAATTAAAGTTAAAAGAAGTTAAAATAAACGAAATCAAAAATATAGAAAAGAAGCGGTTGCCAACCCGCCTGACAAGCGTGGCAGCTCTGGTAAATATGCCTACGAGGAAATCTGTAGTAGAGGTCTGTTCAGCAGTGTAATTTCGGTTGGCTGGGGTTGTGGTGATGGTGGTGTACTGTGTGGGAGTGTAATGTAATACGGTACTAGTAATTTTAGCCATGGAAGCTCAGGGGTTAGACTTGCGACTTATATACACAGTTCGCGAATAACCAGAATTCGATCTTTGCGACTTTACTAAAATTTTCCATTGCACTTTTTAGGGGACTGATTTACCACGTGCCCGATAATAAAGGAAAACCTCGTAAAAAAAACTCTTTTGATAATTTAATGGA
Source organism: Parnassius smintheus behrii (assembly GCA_036936625.1). NCBI lineage: Eukaryota > Metazoa > Arthropoda > Insecta > Lepidoptera > Papilionidae > Parnassius > Parnassius smintheus. The sequence goes on along the minus strand of JAUPFT010000030.1, from coordinate 30,753,500 downwards.
TTTCAAAATTTTTTCGACGGTATTGTGAGTCCGTAGATTCAAATCTCTCACAGAAAGGTTTTCATGACCTACAGCACTTTGTTTTCATAAAATTGGACTGTAAACCTATAAGTTCGTTCGTAAGTGGCTACTGCAGCTTATAAATACCTGCGATCAAGTGCAAACAAATAATCTACCAATATGTCACATCTTAGAACTGAGATGAAATGCCTCACAGCCAGTTTTATTTTATAGCCATTGGACTTGTTTGGGGCTGTAATGTTGATGAACACTTTAGGTCTGAAAGCAACAGTATAAGCACTGCTAATTAATGACGATAGAAAAAGTAAGACAGTAGTACCTTTGAACATGAACTGTTGGGCAAATATGAGTTCTAAACACGAATAAAAAATAAAACAAAGCATTTAATTGTTATTTCACAAAAATGAATTATTTTAAGTCACTATCAAAATAAACGAAAATATTTCTACAAATTTTTATGTTCTTGAATAGAAAACAAATAAAGCGTGAGTATTTCAAAAACATTTTATCTTCAATCAGGCGTCAGAATTCACTTACGACTTTCGGGAAAAACATTCTCTAAGGTGTTACCAAAGTAGCACAGTTTATATTTCAATTCAGTGTTCGTTCAAACAAAAAAGCTATTACTTTTCTACGTATTTTCAAGTTCGTAACAGTAAGATCACATCATAATATTATGTAAACACAAGACACAAAAAAATTCATTTTAGAGACTAAAATATAGCAAATAGATTAATGACGATATATCGAATATTATACGTTTATAAGCGATAGAGCCATTCTGCAGCTATGTTATGGTTGTAACATGAATGGTTTGGCTTGATAGGGAAAGAATGGCCCTTTCACAGAATACGTCTATAAAGTTGAAGCTTATTAGTGCTTTATTTCGTTTATGGGTGTAGAGAATTGGCGATCCTTTTAATGAACAAAATGACACATTTAATCTTAGTCCTCAGGGGAGGCTATTCATCTGCATTTTGATTCTTAATTGAGGAAAGGTGTGTGTGCATCTGGTGGATAGTGTGCTCATCTACTTATCATTGTGACCCCTTACGTTATCCATAGCATACACAGAATTTTATATTCATTTAAGCCGCGGAACAAAAAGTATTAGGGTTAAGTTACCGAGATTTGAGCCTCAGATTTATTAAACTTCAAAGAGGCACATTGTTACCAATGCCAATGCTCACAAAGGAATATATTTACTTAATAGATGATCGCACTTGAAATTTTGTTTCCTATATTATTTTACGTACACGTTACGAATTTATTTATAATTTAGACGCATTTTGTTCTAACTAGAAAGGTGATTTGAAATTTTTACGCCTAAATTATTTTGGAGGTTATTCATTTATTCATCATTAATTACAACCTATCAATAAAAAGTCTATATGTTATATGTATGTCAACCGCTGAATATGGCCCTCTTTACAGATTGCCTAATAGGAGCGATGTTTGCCACAAATGCTACGCTCGGAAAGTGGATTAGAAACCACAGTTTTTATTATTTTAGGTTGTTATCAAAAAGATGCTGCCGCCTATCTCCTGCTTAAGTTTATCTCTGTCTTTTTTTACGACATTCATGGGATAATAAGGGCCATCGTGGGCTGGGAACGCTTTTGTATTCCCTAGTGTGCAGTCATGCATTGGCGGTGGTTTTCACTCAGCATCAGGTGAGTTTGGTAAGGCATACAGGAAGTCGATGAATGCAGGTGGCTCGGGATTGTATTTGTTTGGGATAAGCCAATGTTCAGCGCTGGACTTTTAAAAAGTTATACTGAGTAAATAAATTAAACATAATCATAAATCTTAAACACTCCTGCCTGTCACTCAGAGCTTTAGGGAGAAACTACGGACTTCCATTAACACAACCATGACACATCTCTTTCTCTCTCACCTCCTTTGCATCCATAAACTTACGCGTACGTTATTGTTAGGTACTCTTACGGTACTCTTACGGGTAAGGACACTTTTAGTCTGGCCCATCTTCAATAATATATCATCAATTTGGTTGATAAACCTCAAATATATTCAGCGTAGCCAGACAGATTTCTGCAATTCACATTTCACCCCTTGTGGAGACAGAAGGTGAGGGGTATCGTCGCCGGTTGTACTTCGGAGACTTTTCGCATCAAAGCCCCATTGAAAATACGCCAAAAACTTTGGGTAATTTCCTTTATTACTTTGCCTAACATTGCGAAAAAAGGGTGGTAGATTTTACGCCGCAACCAAACGTCCAAATGCCGAGTGTGTTTTGTCGGCTTTGTTGGCTTTGCCACTCGTTTAGTACCACCCGAGGGACACGTGTAGAGTGGGCTTGGTGGACGGTGGTCGATATTTATGGACTAGAATGACCCAATCCATCCCCGAAACAGTAATTTTAACGGATTTTAGAATTCTAAAGGCGTAATAGTAATAGACGTACAACAACAGTGAATTATTATATATTATAAATCGTTACAACAATGCAAAAACGAGAACCCGGAAATCTGAAACAATATTTCCAACTTCACATAACAAATCCATTGGCGGTTTAAGACAATGGTAACAAAAATGATAGAATAAAAACGAGAATAGCGATTTCTTAGTATTTTTTTGTTTTTCCTCCTCTGTTTTAGTCCGTAACGGCTGTACAAAAGCCTCAATGAAGGATCGTCGGACTGGATACCTGACAGATTGCTTTGACAAAAGGCTATATCACCATCTATCGGGAGTATAAAAATTAAGTCATTTGCCAGCATTGCGCTTTAAGTCAACCACGGGAGGACATTGATATAATGGATTCTCCAACACTGCCTCCACGCGGCAGTGCTGAGCTAATACCTGGATTTAATTAAAATTACGAATGTTGAGCTAATACCTGGATTTAATTAAAATTACGAATGTTGAGCTAATACCTGGATTTAATTAAAATTACGAATGTTGAGCTAATACCTGGATTTAATTAAAATTACGAATGTTGAGCTAATACCTGGATTTAAATAAAATTATGAATAAGAGTGACAACCGATCACGCAGTCCAACTGATGGTGAGTTGATGCTGTGGCCCATAGAAATCTACATCAATCCTCGATTAAAAATCAAAATGCAGATGCGTAGTTACCACTGAGGACTAAAAAAAACTGTCTCGTTTCCAGTAAAAACGGGTTCCCTAAGATACGAAATACTGTCAAATTAAGATTCTATTTAAGGATAATATTCCGTAAGAGCATAGACCTATGATCAACCTGATCCAATCATGCACAATAATAACATAGCTTCAGCGTGGCTCTCCCACGTCTAAATTTTTAACATACTATAAAGATTTATCACATTAGTTGATACATGCATATAAAACACATAAATACTCACGCCTGTCACCCAGAGCGGTAGGCAGAGACTACAGACTTCCATTTGGCACGATCCTGACACACCTCTCACGCCTCCTTCACATCCATATACCTACGCATACATGCCTGTCGGTTAAGGGTACTTCTAATTTAGACCGTTTTTATTAATCGCTAATTTGGTCGATAAATTTTCGAGGGCGTCCCTTTGCGACTCTGTCATTTACTTCTGCAACATAAATTTTCTTTGTCACTCTTTCCTCATTCATTCTTTCCACATGACCAAACCACCGAAGCATTCCTTTCTTAATCCTGGTCACAACATCATCTTGTAAACCACACTCTTCTCTTATCACACAATTTCTCACCCTGTCATTCAGATTCCATACCCTAACATACTCCTTAACGACCGCATTTCTACTGCATTTATTTTACTCTCGTACTTCTTCTGCCACACCCAACTTTCACTACCATACGTTAAAGTAGGGACCAACACAGCATTGTGAATTGCCACACGTGCCTTTTTAGACACATTTTGACTCTTCAGAATAGAGTGTAGGGCCCCATTTACTCAATTTCCTGCGTTCACTCGTCGTTCCATATCCTTATCGTATCTCTCATCCCTGCTGAATACGCAACCCAAATATACAAACTCATTTACTTTCTCGATCAACTCCCCTTCCATTCTTATTTCACATATCGTTTTACTTTCATCTGTTTCAAAAACCAAAACTTACTTGCAACAAAGTTACTTGCGTTCTCTTTCATACTCCTTTCTTTTAATGATCTGTTCATTAATGTAACCATCATTTGCAACTAAGCCGCCGACGACGCGAGAATAACTTGATCATCGGCGTACAAAAGGCATTTGACGGTTAACTCACCCATTCTTAATCTTCATTCTTCAACTTTCAAATTTTGCGAACAACTGTCCATAAATAGGTTGAACAGCCACGGGGAAGCCACACAGCCCTGTCTGACACCTTTATGGATGCCAAACCAGTCCGAGTGGACCCCGTTGATCCTAACACAAACACTAGAGTCCCTATAAAGATATTCCAGTGCCTGTATCAAGCTAGCTTCAGATACATAATAGATATACATAAATAACGCATAGCTGCGATAAAGAGTAGCGCCAATGATGCTCACATTTGACACTGCGTTATTACTTCTACCAAGCTTGATTCAATAGTATTCAATGAAATGGGTCCGAATTCTAGCAGTGTACTTTCACGGGCAAGCAGAAAGATGCTATTAGCCTTTCCCGTATTAACTAAATCCTTTCTGCCTGCTTTAAAGCTCGTAAAACTTGGAAATGATAAGGAAGAGTGGTTTTCAAATGGAAGAGCGACATTGCGGCACATTAAGCTGCAAGGATTGAACTGGGGAAGGACCAAGCAAAGAGAATCCCTGTATCTATAACTACAGTCCATCACAGAGCCAATGTTGAATGTAACCAGCTCTATTATTTGAAGTGATAACCATTTAAAAAGCGCAGCTTTGATGAATACATATGTAGGTTAATTGCTCAGTACAGTTTCCATAGAGGTTCTTCACGTTGTAGAGCCATGCTGTATGTGCATGCGGTTTAATCGCGTAAAGAACACGCTTTCACAGAATTAACGTAAAATAGTAAGTTAATGTTGCTGTCCTTTTGTTACGGTGAGTGTATATAATCGGAGACCCTTTTAACTGGAAATTAGGTAATCCATCTTAGGTCTCAGAGGTGACAACGCATATGCGTTTTGATTTTATATCGAGGAAAGTTGTCGATATATAATACGTGCCACTTACCATCTGGTAGACTATATACTCATTTATGACGCTTACACTATAAAAGATTGAAATAAGTCCCTGATCAACATAGGTTATTATGTATATATTATCATTAAGTAGAAAATTTTGTTAATACTGTTGAAACAAACATTGTTCCAAATACTTGCATTAATGATTTCCGTTTCCCAGCGAATAAAATTAATTATGTTCTTTAATTTTGTGAGCTACAAAATTAAATCAACTGTCTACTGAGGAGCGTCATTATCTAACAAAAACACTAAATCAACTTACATAGCAAATTAAATTATTCATGTCGGATCCATGAAAATAACTTAATATTTAATACCGAAAGAGTTTTTTTTTGTTTCTTTAAACACCTTAATCTCTGGAACTACTAGTCCGATTTAAAAAAAATGTTTTTGTATATTAGGCCACATTTCTCAGTTTGCTTTATAAATGATTTATCAGCGTACGCTGGTGTTGTACGCATGAGTAGTATTACGTATTTATAAGATTTTATTATGAATACGTCATAATAAAATATAGTGGTTGTTTGAGAATATCCAACATATATTTATGAATAATCCAATAATCCGTCTCGGCTTCGTACGTGTGATTTCTTTATTTTTACAACAGCGCCACCTACGGGGTTCAATTTTAAATCTAAATCATCCAGGGACTCACTGAAACGCACAAAAAATCACTTATCAATATTGTTTGAGCTGTTTTCTTGTTTTAGCGATACTAATGGACAGAAACCGATTTTTATATAAAGGTTGCCCGATAATTCATGGATAACCTTGAAATGCGACAGTGGCAGACATTTGGAACATCTATTGTAATTTGTAGCGAAAATGGAGTTCAATTTTCTTGATCAATATCAAGTGTTGTTTGTTTTTTATAGAATAAGGGTGATAAACGAGCACACAGTCCACTTGATGGAAAGTGGATGCTGTGGCCCACAGACATCTACATTTATCCTCAATTAAGAATCAAAACGTACTCGTAAGTGCGTTGTCACCCCTGAGGGCTAAGATGGAACGCCCTCGTTTTCAGATAGAAAGGGTCTCCGGATATCTACATTCGAAATTCACCATATGAAACACAGGAGTATTTATTAATTTAACCTCAATGATCAAGTGCATCCAATGTAAAATAATATTCTTATAATGCAATTTTTTATCTTACTAGAGTATACATTTTTAAATGAACGTACCAGCCTGTTTTAAGTCATAAGCTCTTTTTATATTTTTTTGGGTTGTTTATGGATGTATGGATTCTATTGCTCCAGTGAGTGTTTCCGAAATTCACATATCCGGAAAATATTTTTCCTCACGATACTTTCTTTATACCTGGTAAGAATTTTATTATTATTTAATATGTAAGATATAAAAGAATATAACTACGGTCAAATTTATATTTAACACAAATTTCAGGAACAACTGATTATTTATGAACTCTTCTAAACAGCTTAACATCAGTAATGTTTTTATTAAATTAAATAATTAAAAGGTTTTAAATCAAGGATTAATTACATCTTTAATTAAAAGTTTAATCGCAATTCATTATAACTTTCAACATTTCCTGGTTGAAGATTCTGAAACAAAGTTTGTTCGAAACTTCAACTTTCGTCTTGCCAGTTCATTTCAAGCTATAAGGTATCTTAATTTAAAACGGTTTAACCATGAAATCTCATGATTAATACAAGAAAAATTAAAAAGTATTTTGTAAAACTGTGCAGACATTCATTGCTATGCAGATGACAGCACTGGTGAGGCTCTGTACACCAGCCGTGCCAATATTTCTCGGGAAAACGTCTCCGAGTACCGGGACAAACTTGTGTTTGAAGTCGTGTCTTTGCTGAACAGAGTCTCGGATTTGGGGTGACTAAATCTAGTCCAGTTTAACCCACAGAAGATAAAAGTTTGCGCATTAACCGCTAAAAAGAAACCCTTTGTCGTATCTCTTCAGTTTCAAGGCACTCCCCTTGTTGCCTTAGCCAGAATCCTTGGCGTCGACATATTGAGTGACGTGCAGTTTCGTGATCACTCGGAAGTGAAGATCAAATTGGCCTTTAAAATGCTTGGCGTGCTCAGCAGAGTAAGACAGTATTTCATGCCGGCACCTGCAACTTTACAAGGCGCATGTTCGGCCGCACTTGGAATACTATTCCCATCTCAGGGCTCGAGCTCCCAAGTACCAGCTCATTCCACTTGACCGCATCCAGCGCAGAGCGATTCGAATCGTCGACGACCAAGTGCTTTCCGATCGGCTCGATTCACTGGCGCTGCGAAGAGGTGTTGCATCTCTTTGCATTTTCTTTCGCATATACCGTGGGGAATGCTCTGAGGAATTGTTCGGATTAATCCCAGCCGCCAAATTTCGTGAACTCACTGCGCGGCAAACGTCCCGATACCATCCACACCATCTGGATGCTTGGCGGTCCACCACTGTACGTTTCAAAAGGAGTTTTCTTCCGCGTACAACCTCCCTGTAGAATAGTTTACCACCGGTGATTTTTCCGGACCGATACGACCTGGGGACCTTCAAGAAAAGAGCTTACTCCTTTCTAAAGGGCCAGCAACGCACCTACAATTCCCCTGATGTTGTGGTTGATCATGGGCGGCGGTAGTCACTTAACATCAGGTGAGCCCCATGCTGCATGTCTTAGTCAATTAATATTGACATATCTTAGTAGGTATATTAATATCTGAGTATAATTATCGTCTTAGGGGTTAAGAATTCAGCCGCCTTTTCGATAAAATTAGAATTGCGTACTAAACTGGGTTCAATCCCTGGCATGCACCTCTTACATTTCTTTGCGTTCTGTGTGTGTTTTAAACCATTATATACCATATAATTTGCATATAAAACATAGAGGACTACCTGCACACGTAAGCATTATCAATGCAGATCTTAAATGTGAGTGTAGCTTGCCAAGCTTAAACCGTTGAATAATGTACAAAGAAAATGTGAACCAATGATACAAACACTTTACACGTAAACACAAACATACAAATAAACCGCTTAACTCAGAACTGTTCGAGTAAAAATAATTATTAGAATGTTTGTATAAAATGTAGAAAACAGCGTATTTAATTACCTCATTGGGATAAAACATTTGTGCCAATTTATCCCTTTCAGGGGCATCATGTAAAATTCGAACGAGCCTTTGAAATAAAGACATTTTATACCACACACAGTCAGCTCCATAATGTTGATATGACGGTCCTGGATTTTGCTGCCCTTCCTCAACATTAATAGCGCTTTGCACATTTCTACACGCTGCAACCCAGCACGCATAACAGAGGAATCCGCCAGGAGGAATCTGTAGGGGATTATAAAGAATTTTTTAAACGATTAATTATATATAAATGTACACTACAGCATTTATTACTTTGTATTTTAATTTAAAACATAGGTTTAATTGGAGGTGACCTAATTTTAATATGATCCGTGGCAATACGCTCAGCTTTGTACCCATTTTAGGTGGTGTCACAGACGGTTAATGTTTCTTTAATATATTAGTTTTTCTGTGGAACCAATAAAAGATAAATTTGTTTTATTTCTTAATTCTTTTTAAATATTGGGTTTGGAAAATATCTGTATTAATATTATAAATGCGAAAATGTGTTTGTGTATTTCTTTGTCACTTAATTATGCTGTAAAAGAGCTTTAAGTTCATAGTGGTCTTTTGCCTGGGCATAGTTAAAGACCTGTAGGCGACTTTTTATCCTGGAAAATCACAGAGTTCCCGAGCGATTTTTAAACCAAATTACACTCCGACAAAGTCACGGGAAAAAGCTAGTAATTTATATTTTCATACCTTTATTTGTCAAATAATTCAAACTAGAAAAATATTTTAAATATCTCTTCAAAACCAGACAGTAAGTTTAATAATACTGTATGATCATTAAAAAGACGCATTTTTACTAAGTACATATAGACATAGAAAATACATAAAATAATACCTCTCTAGGATGGATCCTAGCTATAATTTTATTTCGTTCTGGGCCATCTGGTATTGAATGCCTGCGTGTGTTGGCTAGTGACCGAAGATACCATACACATGCAATTGTGTTAGGTGGTGGTATATATGAAGCTCCTTGTCTACGTAATGTTTGTTGAGTTTCTGTCCAACAAAAATGACGTATCACTACACTTTCAGGTATCTGTCCCAATGTAATGCCTATCACACCATGTAATGCCATGCTGTAGTTATATAAGTAGTATATTAATATGTAGAAAGAATGGGTTGGCTCGACTGGGGAAGGACCACGCTCTCACAAAATACCAGTGTAAAATAGAAACTTAATGCTGACTTATGTAAAAAAAGATACCTTTCATTGAAAACGACGCATTCCGTCTTATCAATTCGTAATCAAGGATAGATGTGACCAGATGTCTACTGGCCACAGAAACCACTTACGATTAGGTGGATTGTGTGCTCGTTTGTTACCCTGATCCAAGAGAAAAGAGCCACTTGCAGCAACTAACGGGTCGGCTCGATCGGGGAAAGGCCACGCTCTTACAAAATACCAGCGTGAAATGGCAGTTTTAAGCTGCTGTGTTTCGTATAGTGAGTGTAGAGAACCGGAGACAATTTTTACTGAAAACGAGGCATTTCATCATAGACCTCAGGGCTGACAACGCATCTGCATTTTGATTATTAGTCGAAAATGAATGTAGATGTTTATAGGCCGCAGCATACATTTACCATTCGGTGGACAGTGTGCCCGTTTATAACCCTAATTCTATATAAAAGAAGATAAACATTTGTTACTTTTTTAACTTCTGGAATGATTAATATTTAGATTAGGAAACCTTTAAATAAACATAAATACTAACTTGTCTTGGAAAAAACGCAGTGGAGAGCAGTCAAGAGATTTTTCAGAAAACAAAATTATAACAATTCACATTACATTATTTCATTTACCACTATCATAGCAGAGTTTAGGGCAACCACACTTTATAGATAAGATTGGTTAAATCGGTTCTAAAACCGAATTAGCACATCCCGACTCCACGTAGTCTTGTCTGCCCTACCCCTAGAGTGTTTTTGTAAAGCCGTAGGCACGGAGGGAGAGCAGCCCCCGCCCGCTGTAGCAAATCGCAGACCTAAGCGAGCCCTAGCGGCTGAGGCTGGTCGCCGAAAGCGACCTATAACTCGAAGCTGCGGAGGCGAGCATGGGTGCCTGTGATTTGATACGCAAGCGCGAAGGAGCTGCACTTCCAGCGGTGCCGAAGCCCATGCAGAAATAATTTTACGTCAATATTCCTGTATAAAAATTGAGGTTATGGTTTTATAAAAAAAATATTACTCATAAACTATACATTTCCGAACGGGGGAAAGGTAGAGGCGGCTTCTCATGACCCACTTCCCCTCTTCCACCTTCCAACACCGTACGGTCGTTGCAGAATTAACTTTGTGTCAATATTCCTGTATAAAAAGAGAGGTTATGATTTGACAAAAAAAAATATTACTCATAAACTATCCGTTTCTGCAACGGGGGAAGGGTAGGGAGAGCTTTTCACCACTTCCCTCTCTCTCTCCCCCTCCCCTTCACAACACCGTACGCAAGTACTAGACGTCTATAGTTTACCCCATAGGTCCATTCTCACCCGTCTAAAAGAAAACAATCTTATTTAAATACTGAAAAAATATATAAAAACTGTCATATCCGTTAGACTAGTTATTGCCAAGACATCTCTAATTATTAAAGTGTGTGCGTTCTTACTGATTGACCTAGATTTTCAAGAATGGTAATAATTTCTGGACCCAAATCTCCAGCAATGTAATATTGCTTATTTTCTTTTATTGCAGGAGCACATTTTATACCATGCAACATGTTTTACAGGTGGACTGAAAGATAATTACATATATATATATATATATATATATATATATATATATATATATATATATATATATATATATATATATATATATATATATATATATATATATATATATATATAATGCAGCTACTATTAACTTATGTAGAAAATAACTATTTATTTTTTGATTGTTAACAGATTACACACAGAAGAAGAATGTAATTCTACAGATGTCCAATGTTTTTTTTTTTTTTTTTTTTTAAAAACGTTACCCCTACACTAGGATTTTCTCCTGTATCGCGGGGGCAGTTTACAAACATAAATTGCACAAGGACAAACATCCAGACCCGGAACAATTATTTGTAGGCTATACAAAATACTTGTTCCGTGCGGGATTCGAACCCGCAACTCCCAGCGCAGCCACTCATTGCTAAGCCACTACGCCACGGAGTCGTCAAATATCAATGAAATCAAAATCTCACGTAAATCATGAAGTCCATAAAATAAAAGCCGAGTTAAATAAGTAGTAACAGATCCAAAGTCCAAATAAAAAAAAAGAAATCGCCAAATTAATCTAAAAGAAACACAATAAACGCATTCACGAGTTCACAAATACACGAATAAGTTCAGAATAAACAAAAAATATCGGACTACCTACATTATTTCAATACTTAAGTCACTTTTCAGGCATGACATTTGTTATTGTATTTAGGGTTCACTTTACACTGACTATAGATTTTGTAAATAAAATAGCAGCTTGCTCGGAGGAGTGTTTATTGCAAACTGATTCTATACAAAAGTACTCTGTAACTGTTTCAATACAAACATATTTTACACGACGCATAGAAAATGTATGTATGCATAATTGAAACACAACATACCGCCCACAGAAAATCCTCAGTTTTAATAAAACAAACATTATTCATTAACTAAGAAAATACAAGGATATTAAATTACAAATGAAAATATAAACAACGTAAAGTAAATTAAAAAATTCAGTAATTTCCATATCATATTATGAATTGATTTTACCCGTGAGATAGATATAAGCTTATAAACTAACACCATAGTTTGTTTTAAACATTAAATTAACTATCTTAAATACTAGAAAACTTTGTTACAGACATTAATCATAACCATTAATTGGAAGCAAACATAACTTAGCAACAGCCTTTTGACAATTTTATCTGTACATTTTAAACTATAAACATGACATATATTATTTAGTACAATACGCCCCAAAGACAACTACCCAGGAGGAAGATTTTCTTCCTTAATATGTACATTCTGGTCCTTATTGCAGCCTAGACAAATATTCATTCTGCCATCTATTCCAAAAATCCTGTAATAATCTATAAGTATACTGCCAATGTGAAAATCTATTTACTTGAATTTGCCTTAAGTCCGGTTCTGGAACGTTAATTGCAGCCTCACCAATTAAAAAAATGTCCTGGAGTAAGTTTCTCCAAAGTATCAATGTCTGTTGTATCTATTGGACACAAAGGTCTAGAGTCCAAACAGGCTTCTATTTGACACAGAGTGGTGGACACCTCTTCAAATGTAAGGTGTCTATTCAAAATCCTCTTTAGGTGGTATTTAATGGACTTCACGCCGTTCCTTGGAGCAATGAAGCTCAGGGAATCGTAATTTGCGCGCTATTATTTAACTCATCAATCCCCATAAAATCCAATGCAGTCTCATGCGTTCGTCAAAACCCGAGCGGTCGGGATCTGAGTCGGGAGCGGCGATCGCACCCATCCACAGCATTTTCAACCATTAAAACTTATATTTAGAGACTACTTTTCTACTAATAAGTGTGGCATTATAAAATCTATACAAAATTCTCTATCCTGTGGTCTAAACAAAAATCAGGTTTTACTGCATTACTAACAGATTTTATTGTATTTTGATAACAAAATAAACATACCAAGCGGATGTCGGCAGCGTGAAAATCGCAATTATTTCTAAATATTACCCGAAATTATTTACGTAAAAATATAAATTATATTCACACAAAAACTTTCATACCCTCTCAACTGCGAACGTCTAACCCTTGGACACGAAAATATCTCCGTTGACTGCGGGTGTCCAAGTACTGGACATTTTTCACCCGCTCTTTTAATGTCGAAATAAAGCCTATATGTGTCTAACTCATTCTACCATATGTCGATGTGTATAGGATAAAAAAGTTTACCATATAAACCCCACAGCTTATACACTTTGGTAGGATTTTTTATATATACCATCCGAAAAAGTCGTCCGTGCCCTGAGTCAGCCATTAGTGTGACTGACGCGCGCTAACAACAAAGTTGTTAGCAATTATTTTGTACTAATTTGTTTTGTGTGGTGAATTGTGTTAAAACAATGCCTGGGTAAGCAACATCCTTATTTGTAATCTCATTTTCTGTTTTACCTCATTAAGTACGTCTATAATTGTTTTTAATTTGTATGAAGCAAACCGCTGTCTTAGAACTAACATGCTGGTTGCGGAAATTTGACTTGAAATGTACATAAAATTTTAGTGTTGACTGTCAGTTTTGTGTCAAAATATGCGTAATTGTTAATCATTTACAGTTTTAGTACATAAAAGTGAGGATAAACTGCAATATTTTCAAAATTTCAATGTAAATACGCAATAGGTGCAATAGTGTCCATCTATGAGTCTCCCGCAGTAGTGAATTCTAGTTCTTAGTTTTGCGGGTGTCGAAAAAAGGAACTAAAGTTTGCCATACTGCATGACGTTCAAATTCGGTTGAATTATTAGAATCGTAAAGAATCTAGCGCCCTCGAGCAGATAAACGGAGCTTGGTTGATTCAAATCTCATTCGATGATTTATGCAAAAATTAGATGTGGCATTTGGATATGCCATGTATGTTAACACAAGACTTCGGAATTTTTTAAACAATTTATTAAAACAGAAAAGTAAAAAGTATTTACATATGCTTTTTAATATTTAATATTTGAAATTTTTATTTTTTTTATTCTAATATAAACAGGCTGTGGTCTTAAGGTCACCTCAGACACATGTTTCTTATATCCATATTTTTAATGTACATTTTATCTATATGCACTTTGCAAAATTCTAAAGAATTAAAAAAATAATTATTTTTGATTTACTTTTTACGTAGGTTTCAGTTTTGCAAATTGTGTAACGTTGCATTATGTTTCAACCTAGAGCAAGTTTGCTGATACCTACAGTACCATTCGTAAATAATTAGTACTGTAGATACATTAAATCGAATAAGTACCAGGAGCCTTTTAAAGAAATGAGTACCCATGTTATATATTTATTCAATTTTATACTTATATACATCCATCCATATAGTTTTTATTGTTGCCTAGCTATAATTTGTTCATCTGATTATTTCAGACTATCATCGTTGAAATAGTTAAGTTACAGCCTGTTTACGTCCTAATGCTGGGCCTTAACTCACTTCTGAGAGGGTTTTAGGGCAAAGAAGTGTCCGCCGCGCTGCCCCTATGTGTTGGCGAACTTCACATGTCTTCGAAATATTTTTTCTTATTTCTCAGACAGTCAGACTTTCTCACGATATTTTCCTTCACCGCCGAGCACGTCAGCACTTGAAATTGCAATTAAAGATTTCATTGACGCCGGCGGGGATCGAACCCGGTTTGCTAGCGTACTGTGAAATTTAACGCGAGAGCTAACCATCTGAGCTCCCGGGGCTCCTCTGAGCCACCACGGTTCTCATCGTTGAAATTAATACACCTATTTATTTTGTATGTTTTCTATGACAAACGAGCACACAGTCTACCTGATTGTAAGTAGTTGCTGCGGCCCGTAGATATCTACATCTATCCTCGATTACAAATGAAAATGCAGATGCGTTGTCACCCGTGAGACTAAGATGGAATGCCTCGTTTCCGGTAAAAACCGTCTCCGGTTCTCTATACTCACCATACAAAACACAGCCAGCATATTCTGTGAGAGCGTGGTCCTTCCCCGGTCGAGCCGACCCATTCGTGCAACAACTATACTACTAATATAACTGCAGCATGGCTCTACCACGTATAAAAAATGTTTCAATGAACTAGTACATAATGCACAAAAAGTGCAAAATTGGACTTTAATTTTGGCATATTTTGGAGCATAAGAGGTGGGTTCTTTAAAAAAAAAAAATATATATATATATATATATATATATATATATATATATATATATATATATATATATATATATATATATATATATATATATATATATATATATATATATATATATATATATATATCCATAATATTTTTTTATTTCAGAAAGAGATTTTAAATGTTATTATTTAGTAGATATTATTTGTGTTAAAGGAAATATTACCTTTTTGATAAATAATGTTGCTAAAATTATGTTGGTTATTGGAAATGTAATATAATCGCCGCGCACCGCGCGGCGCCTCTGAAGGGCTTTGCCTTTGTCAATCGACACTATTATGGCGCATTGAGTATTGTTTACAAAAAACGTTATTTTAGACCCTACATCCACGGGAGTGACCCTTGAGTGGTTTTATGGCTTTTAAAGGAATGAATGAATCTTTATTTCTCTACAAGTGCTGTCGAAAATTGTTTGCTCAAATAAAGTAATTAATTTTTCAGTAAATATGGCACTTACGGCAGAAATTTTGAAAGATTTAGATTTGAAGATCTATTTAAAGATGACTGAATCATGTAAGGAAAAAGAGAGGTTCAACTAGTCCTGGTAATAAAACCAAATGTTTCTTCCTGAATTTAAGTATATATTTTAATGAAATAAAAAAAAAACTAGTGTTAATTTTATTGACTAATGCATAAAACCTTTGACTGCCGTGTCAGTCACTCTGTACGGAGTATTGCATTTAAAACGTGACCGTGACCGACGGCAGTTTAATTGTTAATGCCGCATCTGGTCCGAACTACATTCTTCATCGGTGTAAGTTGATTGTTGGTTCTTGTAAGCTTACTATTTATGCGTTTTATGATAAAAAAATGTATTGTAGCCTATAATTTTGCGCATAAAATATTGTAAACAATAGATTTAAAATTAAATGAAAATAAAATCGAAGTATTAAAAAACTTTGTTTCATGAAGAAATATGACAATTTTGTCTTTATTCAATATTTACTTACACTTATTACTCTGGGAGTTTATTTAATTTATGTACTCGTTTATAGGAAATTTCATAAAGAATTCAGAAATGTATACATATTATAGTATTTGATATACTAAAATCAGGAAACACTAGAAAAATCCAAAAAATCAACACAATAACATCCACACGAAAGTGGCGTATGTAATGAATATCCATAGAGTAACTGACTTTTATTGCACTAGAGGATAGAAATTTCATATTGTGCATATAATACCAAACTTTTTCATAGAAAAATAGTCATAACCATAAGTATTTATGGGTTAAGTTGTTGTGGGTGGGTGCGGCTGAATTCGGTCACTTGGTATTAGACGGAATATCGCCGCGACCGAATTCAGCCACTTGGTAGCTAAGGTACGAAAAAAAAAACATAATCCAAGAGTGTTTAACCAATTTAGTTACTACCTTTGGTGAGTTCTTTTATTCAACGGTAATAGTTTTAATTATTTCGATGAATTCAAAAAACTTTTAATATCAGCTAATGAAATCTGGCTTCTAAAAAAATAAGGCGAATACATGGTTGCCTACAGTTTGAGCATTCATCATCCAGTCATCATATATATCATATATATATTATAAAACATAACATATATATATATATATATATATATATATATATATATATATATATATATATATATATATATATTTATATATATATATATATATATATATATATATATTTTCCTACTTGGGACTATAGTGAACCTATTTGTTATGCGGACACTGTCATCATCATTGAGAAGGATACATTTTATTATAATTTTTCGATGTCAACTGTATGTATACACAAAACAGCGCCTCAGTGCTCTTTAATCTGTAATGTTTTTAGACGAATCCGAAGAATAAATAGTATACACCAATTGAATATTTTCTACGTGGTAGGCTTATGGAACTGTGGGTATGTGCTCAAGGTGAATATTTTGAAAACATCGATACTAATACTATATAAATAATCAATAGGCAAAAACTAAAATTTACAATTTTTAAGAATTCAGTTTCTTTTGACATGACATTGTGATCCCCGATCTTTTGAGTAAAAACTACCTGTATTTATGTTCACCTGCTCTCAGAAAAATTTTCGCTTCTATCCTCACCAAAATGTTACCAGTTCTAAATCATTTTGCAGTTCATTTGTTTTTTCCGCTACAATGTTCAAGAATTATTTCATAGTAAATGGAAAAAAGCACCGGAAATATCTCATGTATTTTATATACATAGAACAAATCTAATTTTACGGTATTCATCGCGTTTATTAATTTTACCTCTTTTAGTAGAATATAAAATAGTGGAAACAAAATAAAAAAATAAAGTTGAAGGAAGCATTTGTTAGCTTTGACATCAGGTTGTCAACACGTGACCTCCATGACCATGGGTGATGTAAAGCACTCGAAACGTCGGGAATTTAAAACAAGTTAGGCAAAATACGATAAAATCAGTTAATGTATTTTTATATAAGCCATTCATACCTGATAGGACGTATAGTTTTTCATAATCAAATTCAAAACCAAAACAAATATCGCAGGGGGCAACATAAACTGTATGTTGTTACATATCCTTATGCATTTCTTACAATTACTTTATTAAGTTAAAAGCTAGAGCGGTCTTTTTGGACTCCAGGATTTTAAAGACCGCAGGCGTCTGATAGCGGCATAAAATTTGTTATGTAAATATATGTGTAAGCCGTGTAGTGGCGGTTAAGAATATCCACTACCTCATATCTTCCCGTGGGTGTCGTATCAGGTGACAGAGAGAAACAGGCAGGAGATGGGCAGCAGTATCTTCCTAATAACAGCAACTATATAACAAAAACAGCGGCTGCTAACCTTCCCGCCAAACGTGGTAACTATAGCAATATACCCCCCCCCCCATGATGAGTGTTTGTGCAGAGTACAGAATCAGAGTACGAAATCTATCCAACTGCAGAGAGGTGTAAGACAGGGTGACGTTATATCCCCGAAACTCTTCACCGCTGCATTGGAAGAAGCTTGATTCAAGCTACTGGACTGGAAAGGATACGGTATTAACATCAATTGCGAGTACATCACACACCTTCAATTTGCCGACGATATAGTACTTATGGCAGAATCGCTTGAGGACCCGAGCACTACGCTCAATGCCCTCAATAGCGTCTCCAACGGATAGGTCTTAAGATGAACCTGAAAAAAATAAAGATCATGTTTAATGTCCACGTAACACCTATAGAGTTTGTTTTTGAGAGCTCTAAGCTCAACTTTATTGACGAGTACGTTTACCTGGGACAAATAGTCCGACTAGGTAAGTCCAACTTCGACAGAGAGGTCAATCGACGGATTTAACTTGGCCAGGCAGCGTTCTGGAAATTACGACACATCTTCGTTTTGAAAACGAGACTGTACAACCAGTACGTGTTGTCAGTGATGACTTATGAGTCTGAGACGTGGTTCTTCACTGCTGTCCATATGAGGACGCTCAAAGTCGCTCGGCAAGCTATGAAAAGGGCTGTTCTCGGGGTTCCTCCGCATAAGCTTAGAAATGAGGACATCCGCAGCAGAACCGAAGTGACTGACATAGCCCAACGGATTAATAAGTTGAAGTAACATTGGGCCGGCCATATAGCTCAAAGAATCGACAACCGATGAGAAAAAAGGTTCTCGAGTAGCAGCCTCGTACCGGTAGGCGTAGTGTAGGGCGATATGGAGTGACAACTTGGTAAGACGTGCAGGAAGTCGGTGGATGCAGGTGGCTCAGGACCATGCTTTGTGGCATTCCTTGAGGGAGGCCTATATTCATCAGTGGACTTGTAAAGGGTCGTTAAGCTGCCATTTTGCGCTGGTATTCTGCGAAAGTGTCGCTATTCGTGATAGAAACACACTATATCAGTAGCATTGCTCTGTCACGTATGTACGTACGTAAAAGTAAAAGCCTTCGTTGTGAATTATTCTGACTTTTAGTGAAAATTTCCTTTGTAACATTTTAAATGTAAATTACCAATGTATTTTTTGTAATTATTACATATGGTAACGCTGAATTTCGATATATTATATTTAACTCTCATTTGTAAATAAAATATCTGTTGGCCTTTTTATAAGCGGTATTACCGCTTCGTAAATAATTGGGTCGCTTGCTTAATTCGGCGGTGACTTTTATTTTCCGAGAACAACGAGCGGCGCCAAAATGCAGATGTTTGTTCCGTTTGTTGTACAAAAATGATGGGAACGTGTGATCGTGAATCAAGGCGTTTATATCTAATCACGCCTTGCCAATGTCACTGGTGACCCAAAAGCTAGTAGATATTTTGGTCTCAGGCAGTCTTTTAGGTACATCGGCGGTGATGTAGCAAGTATTTTATACGTGGTAGAGCCATGATGTAGTTATGTTAGTAGTATGGTTGTAGCACGAATGGGTCGGCTCGTCCGGGAAAGTACAATGCACTAACAGAATAACAGCGTAAGATAGTAGCTTAATGCTGCTGTGTTTTGTACGGTGAGTGTAAAGAACCGGAGACCCTTTTTACTAGAAAAGAGGCATTCCAACTAAGTCGTCACGGTTGACAACGCATTTGCATTTTGATTTGTAATCGAGGATAGATGTCTATGGGCTGCAGCAACCACTTATTTTATTGATTAATAGGTAGTAGGTATGATTAGGTGGACTGTGTGCTCGTTTGTCATCCTATCCTATAAAGAAAAACTTAAGTTACGCTTTACATACAGTATAATTTTATAAAACACTTTTTTCCTTTTAGCATTTAAATCATAAGTATTTACGCTTTTACTTCATTTGTGAATAAGTTTTGAGCCATTATTAAAAGAGTTATTATAAGAAGTTAAGTTCTTGAAATTTCTATACCAAAGCTATTTGTAATGTAATATTTTTCCACAAGTAAACCCTTTGGTTCACACGGGCCCTACGCGAATAATACCAGAAGTGTCATTATTTTGGCACGACTAGCTAAAGGTTAAGTTCTAAGAGGTGTATGCTTTTAACATGGTAGAGATACGCTGCGGATAGCCGCAGCGTATCCAGTATAATTATAGGCTATGAGAAATTCCATCTTAGTCCTGAGGTGACAACGCATCTCTAGTCTTCCTTGCTTATTGTTGCCTGCAGGTATTCATGGATTGCAACAACCACTTACCATCAGGTGGAATGTATGTTTATTTGACATTTCAGTTACACCATACGAAAAAATCCAACGTAGTTGTAATAACAATAATATAATGTTCAACTTTATATTATTTGTAAACTCTATTTTTAGCATATTTTTTTATTCCCGACGTTTCGAATGCTTTACAGCACCCATGGTAATGGGATCATATGTTGATATTCCGATATCACAGATAACGAAGGCTACATTCAAATTTTATTATTAATTTTTGTTCCCACTATTCTACTAAAACTATTCTACTAAAAAGGTAAAATTAAAGGCGGTGAACACCGTAAAATTATATTTATTCCATGTGTATATAGAACACGCGAGATATTTTCGTTGCTTTTTTCCGTTTACTAGGAAATCAATCTTGATCATTGTAGCGGAAAAAGTAACTGAAGTGCAAAGTAATTTAGAACTGGAAACATTTTGTTGAGGATAGAAGCGAAAATAATTCTGAGAACAGATGAACAGAAATAAGAGTATTTACACAAAACTTTTTATATACTGCATGTATATTAATGGAAAAACCTTAGAAATAGTAAGTTGTGTAAAACAGAAGACAGAAATCGTGAAATTAAGTTTTTGTCTACTGATTATTTGTATAGTTTTAATTAGTACCGATTTTTTCAAAATATTAAGCACACACACTGTTCCTGACTTTGGAGTCGTCAAAAAAACATTTTGAAGACACTAGATATTTAAACAATAGAAGTTGTTATGGATTTTATCCCGTATATTTACTTTTTTTATATACGTCGAGTATACTTCGTCGAGTTTCGAGTACTTTACACATGGTCACGGGGGGGGGGGGGGGACTGAGATGTTCAACGTCCAGATGTCATAGTTATCCGCGGTTACTACAGATTATAATTATTAATTTTTATTTCGATCTACACAGTATGAACTTATAGTATCATAATGTCTTGTAGTTGCATGCTTTAATTTCATTAATTATAGGACCCCAAGCAAATGGTAGCGTCCAGCCGTCTTCTCCATTGAAGTTAGTGTTCACAGACAGCAGACTTCCTGAAGGGTCGATTCATCAGATCAGACATATGTTTTTTTAACACAGGTTTTAATTGATCTTGTAGTTTGTCCAATGTAAGAGAGACCACATTCACAACCAAACTTGTACACTCCTGCATCTTGCAGAGGGACATTACAATTGACTGATGGAAAGAATTGATCAATCTTCTTCGGCGGCTTGAAGTATGTTATAATGGAAATGCGCTTCAAGATGTAGCCAATCTTGTCGGTTACTCCTCTGACATAGGGCAGTACACCAGGATGTTTTAATGGAAGCGCCCGTTCTTCTCAGTGACTCCACCGATATATAGCAGTAAAGCAAGTACACGCTCGACTGTGGCCGGTTTCACTCGTTCATTGTGACGTAGGCGCGGGACCCGATGCTTTTTGTCACGCTAAACTTGCTTGACGTGTTTACGGTCACAAATCCCTCGTGCTCTCTAAAACAAAGATTTACCCATGGTAGCTAACTGTGAAGGATAGTGGTGAGAATCAACGTTTAAATATCTATCTGTACGAATCTTTTTTTTATAGACAGTGTGGCTCAAGTTGTTATCAAGAATTACGAACACATCTAGAAAAGCTAGTGAATAGTTTGCCTTTAACTCCATTGTGTACATATATATACATATATGTATATATATATATATATATATATATATATATATATATATATATATATATATATACAGTTATGTAAAAATACCGAAATAAAAATATATTTACAAAAATCCCAAAGAAAAACGTGTGTAAACGGTTAACGAACCAGGCGTCTCGCATATTTGCTTTCCGTTGCTGCTTTCCGTTCTGGTTTATGAGTATTTTATTGGAAACCCTAAAATGTTTCTCATATGTTCCATAATTTCCTGTTGTAACACACGTGGTAAAGCCATGCTTCAGTTGTGTTGTGATTGTCGCACGAACGGGTCTGCTAGACCGGAAAAGGACCACGCTCTCGCAGAACACCAAAATGAAATAGCAGCTTAATGCTTTGTTTTATATGGTAAATGTGGAAAAATGGCGAATCTTATTATAGGCAACGAGGTATCCATTTTGGCTTTCACGGCGGGGTGGGGGGTATCAAAACACATTTGCGTTTTGATTCTTAATTGACGATCCATTGTGAATGGGGCTACAACTCCCACTTACTATCAGGTAGACAGTATGCTCGTATCTCACACACACACACACACGCGCGCGCGCGCGCGCGCGCCCGCGCACGCGCGCACAAAAACTAAAACTTAGAGGATAAAATAGAGTGATGAAATCTCTAAGAACACTAGCAAAAAAAGCAACGTCTCAAAATAAATTGTGTACAATAGCAATCTGCGTTCGAACATGCGTGAAGTTTAGAAAATCTTAAGTTACGTATTATTAATAATTTTAATCAAACTGCATTATGTAACTAGTAAAAAGTGGAAGCTTGGGGATAAAGTGCTCGTCGTATATTTCATTGTACACAGATACCCGCGTTCAATCACCGCCAACACCAATAAAACTTTAAACATTTACATTTTACACAACATGCTCTTCGGTGAAGGAAAACACTTACGAAACCTACATCTGTAGGAAATATTATTCAATGGTAAATGAATTCCGCTAACCTGCTTTACGACAGCATGGTCAATTATTACATTTAAAAAAATCCATGAAGAAGAAATGTTTCTTGCAAAAAGTATTTATTTCATTTTTCTACTGAATTTCTGTATTCAATAAATAAAAATACTTGATTAAAATCGTTACCTCCGGAATGAGTATTTGTAGGAATAAGAATATGAAAGTAGAAACTCGCTTTTGTTTTTGTTTGGTCCGTTTATATCAAACAATAAAAGATAAAAACGATAATGGTATCTAATGTTATATTCCAAGCGTGAGAACGTTGTTAGAGCGGAAGTGATGTCCGATAATATTTTCCAGAAAATGGTGAAAGTTATTATATGGCTCAGATATATTTAAGTGACATGTTTGTCCGTTCACAAACAACCACCCACTTGCTACTTAATTGAATTACTAATTGTTTTGGTAGGTAATAGGCATGTTGAGCAACGGTATCATTAATGGAATACGAAATCAAATTTGTAAGTTTTACAAATAGTTTGGCTATCCATCTATAACTTCTTTAATAATTTGCCTAGTAGACCTTTATTTCTTCTCAACCACTTCTTTAAACTCTGCCTACCTCTTTCGAGATTATAGGCATGACGATATATATTTTACAAATCCGGCGCTGAGGGATTCATGTTCAAATCCCACACAAAAAAGTTATTTGTATGGCATAACAATTGTTCAATGTCTGGTATTTGTTTTATGTATGTAAACAATACAAAAGAACATCCAGGAGTATCCAATAGTATCGAAATATACATGGATATATACATTTTTTAAAACGAGAACTTGATCCACTACGAATAAACATAAAAAGACAGCTTAGTCCTGATTGTAGTAATACAATGCATGCCAGTGTATGTAAAGTAACCAAGTATTAGAACGAAACTATATATATATATATATATATATATATATATATATATATATATATATATATATATACATATATATATATATATATATATATATATATATATATATATATATATATATATACATATATATATATATCGACGCCCCCCGCGAATAATCCGGTAATTGTAAAAGTGTAAATGTTCAGGAAAAATAAAAAACCATTTCTCCTTAATAACTCCATTAAACAACGAGTATCAGAGACTTTTTATATCGCATATGGAAGCTAATTTTTTCAGCTATCTGGTTATTTCAACAAAATTTAAGTAGTCCCAAGGGCTTCGTTATAATTTAGCTGGATGCATTTTACCATATTAGTGTAGGTCAAGCTCTGGTCAGTAATGTCACTTAAGATATTGTTCGTTTAAATTTATATTTTCGACGGCAACCGTAAAATCTTGTTGCGCTATTATTCGTGTAATTTGTTTTGTCTAATGAACATTTGTAAAAAGCAATTATTAGGTTATTCCATTGTTTAACAGTAACGTACATTTTATTGTTATGACTATTACTGTTTATTCGAATAGTTTACTTAAGTATTATTTGATGATTATTATAGTATATTTTATATTTCACAGTACGCGAGCAAACCGGGTTCGATCCCCGCTGGCACCAATGTAATTGTTAATTGCAATTTTAAGTGCTGATTTACCACGTGCTCGGCAGTGAAGGAAAACATCGTGAGGAAACCTGCATTTCAGAGAAATAAATAAAAAAATATATTTCGAAGACATGTGAAGTTCGCCAACACGCATTGGGTCAGCGCGGCGGACAATTCCTTGCCCTAAAACCCTCTCAGAAATGAGCGGAGGCCTGTGCCCAGCAGTGGGACGTATATAGGCTGTAACTTTACTTTACTTTTATGAAATAAAGGACATTCAAGTAAATAAAACAACTTTGGTTAGTTTGACAAAACACGATAGTTATTATTATCATAAAAAATAGACACTGCACTGAAGACACGACTATTACACATGATTACACAATCATGAAAATTATAAAAAGGTCCAGTTAAAAATCTTAATCAGAATCCCCATCGTGACCCGATTCAGTATCACAAAAGCTTAAGTTCCTATAAAATGGTTGATAATGGTGGGAAATTGCTTGGGAGTTACACAGTCTTAGGAGATCATTATACAAAGCTTTTTTTAATAGGGGTGGGGGGATTGTCGTATGCTGGCTTTAATTCAATACTTTCAATTGTTTTGGACACCTGTTTCTGCCGACGCTGTCTACTTCTGCATGCATGGAAATCCATTTCAATATAATCCTGATCAAAATCATATTTGAAAAGAAAACAGTTAGGTTTACTGTATGACACACTAACCTCCATCACATCGGACCATCGTACTTTTTCTCCTGTCTTATCTTGAAGCCATCTTTTGGGTTCAACAAGTTCTTTTATGTCGAGGATTTCAGGTTGTTGCATTTCTTTTAGGATGTATTTGTCTCCGGAGACTTTAGCGTTCATGATGATACTATATACTTGGTTCGGTGTGTACAAAACTTTGTTTTTCAGAGCTCTTTCAATACATGCGTGCATGGAGTCGCCTTCATTTTGGCTATGCCCACCAAAAAAACCGATGGGTAATGTGAATTTGAAGAGTCATTGCAATGTAAAGATACAATGCAAAAATGTATCTGTTTTTATTCTGGCCATAACAACCATCAGAGTAAAATATAATTTTTCGTATACCTTTTTCGTGTACGGTCTTGACAAATTGAAACAAGCAACTCCCTATTTTAATGCACCCTTTGTTTCCGATTTGAGCTTGCCAAACATAACAGAACCCTAGTTTGCTTAGAGCGTCAAAAACTGTAAAATTATGAATCGGGTATTTACGTTTGTAACGGAAAATTGACACATCAGACTGTGGTACATTCAAAACTTTTTCTAATTCAAAAATGGTCACAACGGTGTCATCTTTATTTAGTGTTTCTTTTTCTTCTTTTTTAATTTCGCGAACTCTTTCTTTCATACTCAAATGTTTCCTGTATTTTTTTCTAAAGACGCCTTTTCAACGGAGTTAGCTTGCTGATATTGTGAACATAAAGTACACTGATCCATTTTAGGCTTAAAAAAGGAATAGTTGTAGTTAGTATTAAACACTCTTTCATACTGTCGTTTTGAAGCCATCTCAACAATATCTGATTTGCAAACCATGACTTGTAAAGTCGGTACATTTTTGAAATATTTGAAAAGAGTCTAAACGAGAATATTTGTCTGAATCTCTTAGATTCAGGCAAATATTCTCGTTTAGACTCTTTTCTCGTGTAATGCGATTCTACTTTGGGAAATAAATCAATATGATTTCTGATACTGTCTTCTGTATCTAGCTTCATTTAATGTGGTCTATTCTGACGCCTGCCTCCTTTATCGATCAAACTTTCATCTCTTTTAATTTTTTCTAAGGCCGTGTAAATCATTTGCTCAGTAATAGAAAGAGTGTTTAAAAAATACCTTGCATACTTGGATTTCTTCATCTTTGAGGGGAAGATAATATTTTAATGTTTTAGATCGGTTAATTTTTCTATTTACGGTTACCCTTTGAACATCATTGGATTTAACATGTCGTGTAATGTATTGCCATTGAAATTCTCGATTGGCAAGTTTATAAAAATTAGTATGTAGGGCTAAACTGTCTTCTGTATTGAATTTTAACCCGCAACCTTTTTTACAGGCGCAATTACTTAAAATATTCTTTTTCTCATGATGTTTTTTATTACGAGTACCTTCATATGCTTGGCCTGAATTTTTAAGTTTCTTGTTCTCCCAACAACCCAAGTGAATGGAGAGATAATCTCTCCATTCACTTGGGTCTCCTCTACGTTTTCTAATAAGCTTTTTTGGTTGGAGTTAATTTTGATTTTCGAATTCAGATACTTGGTTCGTTAGTTCGTTTATATCACTGACAGCAGGCACTTCTACAGGGATAGCTTGTGTGGGTGTTCCATGTTGGCCAAGTCTGTCAGGTTCCTCGTCAACAGACTTGGTTGATCAACACAATCGAAAGGGTTTAAGTTCATATTATTTTTAATGTCCTGCTCTATCAAATTTTCTTCAGAATCCTTTAAAAACATTCCTTCTACGTCTAATTTCTCTTGATCGGCTTCGCTAAGTTTAATAAGGTTTATGGTCTTCATAATAGCTTATAACACTTCGCAAACTTGTGTCGATTTTGCAGTCATTTATCAAACAATTTTCTGCATTAAGTCCTTCATTTTGCTCTTCATCTGATAGATTGTTTGAATCGTTGTTTATCTCTATAGCTTTATCAACAGTAATGCTGTCAGTGTCGGGAGATTCCGTTTCAATTGTTATTTCAATTTTGAATTTTTGCAAAACGTAGTTCGTTTTTTCATCGGAACTTTCTGTGGTTTCTTGTTCTTTCTGCATTAATTCTGAGTTAGTTATGTTACAATCAGAGCTGATAAGTTTAGCTGGTGTTAGTGTTTTTTCTAGGTCGTCACTTGTTGACTGAAGGGTTATCTCAGCAAGGTTATGTATAGGTAATTGTCTGTGTTAATTCACTGATGTAAGTGTAATATGTAGAAGTTTAAAAGGTGTATTATCTTGCTTTTTCGGAGAATTAAAAAAGTTCGTTTTACAAATGACAGTAGGAGACGCCACGAAATCAGTTTCACTACATTACTACTATTACACTAGTTATATTTTACATTTTTTATGCTATACACTTAGGTTATGCTTTAATATACATAACATAACTAACAATTTGTTAAACACGCATATCGGAACAAAATATTAAGTAGGTAGGAAGTACCTATCTAATTACCCTTTTCTGTAATCACAGTATATAAAGACTCTCACCTTTTCTGCTAAGATCTGCTTGTTCCTTGACAAAGTTGAAAAATAATTTTCTTTTGGATGTACTATATGATTTTAACTTACGCGGCAACATAATTATTACAATATATATCATATAATTCACTTCACAAAGTATATCCTTTCAGCTGCGGAGACTCTAACCGTAATACTTCGTTGACTGCGTTTAATAAAATTGACGGCGCATTGGGCGCAATCCGTTTAAACGCAAATTTCTTGATTTTGGTATATCAAATACTATGATACGTGGTAACGCCAGTTAACAATCTACTTTATCAACGTTACATTACATATCGCATTGAGTTCGTCCTAAGTTATATCTACTTTATCAACATGACTAGTGCATATTTTTTGTTTCCTTCCTTCCTTCCCTTTCCTACCGCACGCGCTGCCGCCGAGGTGAAAAAGAGGATCTCGGCGCGCGTCAGTATACTAAGTGATATTACGCCATCCGCAACGCACGGCCACCGGTCGCGTCTTATGTAACCGCAAACCGCGCAGGACGAACATTGAGTTCTCCTGTTTATGTTTAATATTCACCGCATCAGACATTGTGTCTTTGTAACTCATAAAAGTGTGAGACGCCCCCGTAAGGGCAAAGGTCGAGAGTGTGGGACTTCACGAGACTGTTCCGAGAGTGCGTGTGCGCCGAACCACGTGGCGAGCTTGCTGTATAGCAGACACTCCAGGAGGAAGGCGCGGCAGCCCTCATCAGGTCAGTGCGTGCTATCCCACCTATTTATTTTCCCCTTTGCCGTATGCACCAAAATTACAGTCCACTAAATCTTTATCGAAGATACCTTAAGTTACTGGCGTCTCCATTTTTAATGGTCCTTCTCGCTGGATTGACCTTGACTCTCCATTTTTTAATGGTCACTTCTCGCTGGATTGACCTTGACTTTCCGCCCTTATTAGATCGTTATCGTAATAAGCGTTTATATAATTAATTATTTATATTTTAATCCGACTTCGGATTAACCCCGCCCTTATTAGAACACTAGAATAGGTCCTAATAGGTGACATTCATAGTAATTTTAAAACTATATTCATAGAATGAATAAGCATATAATTATCTATATAAATTATTTGTTGTATGTTCACATCACGTCATCAACTTTTAACTACATCTATAGATTATACTGTTAAATTACATTTATTATTTGCACATATATTTAAGCATTATATTCGTTATAAATAACTTCATAATTATTATAAAAGTTAACAATTAAAGTTCATCGTTAACAAAACTAATATTTAATAATTCAACCGCGTAGCGAGGTCGCTTACTGACTACCCGCTTATAATTATATTATTTTACGCCGCATAACTTAAGTTGTAATGCCGCCTAAAAACAAATAGCATCGAATAATAGCGATTCCTCGGATAATGAGGGCACACCTGATGCTGAGTTGGTTTTATTGTTAGCTAAACGAGATGCTTTATTTGAAATAGTGCAAAAAATATATGATATGTCCTCGGACATCCACATAAACACTTCCACGATGGAGCGTTTTCTTGATGGAAGTTCTAATATTAATGCTTTACGTATTGAGTTTAAACAGGTCTTAGATAATTATAATTCACATTTATTAAAAATAAACCCTATTGCTAAACCTGATTATAACAGCCTCATTGCGTTTGAGTCTCTTTGCGGTAGAATAAATAGGCTTTATTTACAATATTCGCAATCTAATTCACAAAGTACTAGTACACCGTCTAAAGCCAGATTCACACTTCCGCCTATCGAACTTATGCCATTTTCGGGTGACATTCGCTCATGGCCTTTATTTTATGCTAGCTTTAAATCAACCGTCCATGACAACACATCGCTTACCGACGCTGAAAAGTTATACTATTTGCTAGGTAAACTAACGGGCAAAGCCCTATCTGTATGCTCAGGTATAACTCCTTGCGCTGAAAATTATAAAATTTTATTGCAAGCACTCGTTGACAAATATGAAGACCGGCGTATGCTAGCATCTACATATATTAATCAGATGTTCGAATTTAAGCCATTGCAATCGGCCACCGCAAATAATTTTGATTTATTTACTGATAACTTTATAAGTGCAGTGCGCGCTTTACAAAACTTAAAGTTAGATAATCTCGCGGACTTAATTGTTCTTCATATCGCGCTTAAGAAGCTGGACCCGGATACCATTCGCTCTTTCGAATATAGTCATAACTCGATGGTACCTACCTTTGATGATTTAGTAAATTTTATTAAGACCCGCTCCAAAGTTTTGCAACGCACCGATTCTAGTACAAATTCTAATAGCGCACCAAACAATCGACGAGGTAACGGTAATAATCGTCGCTGTAATAATACTTCGTCGCCGAAGTATCAGGCGTACGTAAGCACGACGACTAGTTGCTCAAAGTGTCTGTGCGATAATATTGTGCATCAACACCTATTTAAGTGTGCAGACTTTAATAAAATGACGCCGCAGGAACGATTTAAATGCGTAAAGAGTAACAATGCATGTGTGAATTGTCTCAGTTTAAGTCATCGAGTGTCTAGTTGCTCTTCAAATTATAGTTGTCGAGTTTGTAAATTTAAACATCACACATTGTTGCACTTCCACCGCAGAAGCGATAATGCTTCCCCTGCGCTGGCGCGTTCTCCACCGCTTCAGCCAGTTGCGCTGAGGTCTGCAGCCCCCGCGCCCGCACACTCGCCACCCCTCACTGCAGGTGCGCGTTCAGACGTCGCGCTGTGTACTTCGTTCAAGAATGTTTCTCAACGTTCACCGCCTCCCGCGCGCGCAAGTCGTTCGCAGAGAACTGTTTTATTATCAACCGCTCAAGTATTTGCTTACGATGCTAAGGGAGAGAAACAAATTATTCGTATATTATTAGACTCCGCGGCTCAAAGCCATTTTATGACTAAAGAGTGCTGTCATCGTTTAGGCGTTCAACAACACGATACCGAATGTACTGTAGTAAAGGGATTCGGTGGAGTTGAAAAAATTGTAAAATCGAAATCGATTGATATTAAAATTTTCTCACGATTCGACTCGAATATTAACTTCAATATTTCAACGCTAGTTGTTGATCAAATCACCGACCTTTTGCCCACCGCTGTGGTAGACACATCTGTCTTATCACACTTCCATGGCATAAGACTCGCTGATGAATGTTATAGCATGCCTAATAAAATTGATGTTTTGATAGGCGCATCCCTTTTCCCGCACTTACTATGTCCAGACGTAATTTATTCGTCTAACGACTTGTCCGGGCCCTCGGCTTTGAATACGGTATTTGGTTACGTTATTATGGGCTCAGTGCCGACACTTCAGGTAAATCATTCTTTAACGTGCTGCTCAGTTCTAGAGTCTCCTATCGTTGACAAATTAGTGCAACGATCTTGGGAGCTTGAACAGCCACCCTCCGCACCGCCCATTCAGTGTCCTTCAGACATTGAATGTGAAGAGTTTTATAAATCTACGACATCCCGCGATCCTTTTACTGGTAGATATATTGTTGGCCTGCCATTTAAAGATGACGTTTACTCTCTCGGAGATTCTTATGAAACCTCTCGACGACGATTCATGTGCTTGGAGAGGAAACTTCAAGCCTCGCCTACATTAAGGTTAGCATATGATGACGTCATAAAGGAATACTTAGCTAAAAATTATATATCCCCCGCACCGCCGTATGACTCTCATGAACCCGCTCCAATATATGTCATACCGCATCATGGAGTCTTACGCGAAGATAAGAAGTCAACGCGTCTGCGCATCGTCCTGGATGCTAGCAGTAAGACTAGCACTGGGCGATCATTAAATGATATTCTGCATTCAGGACCAAATTTGCAAGGCGACTTGTTCAATATAATTTTAACTTTCCGCTTACATCCAATCGCTATGACAGCCGACTGTCGCCAACAATTTCTGCAAATAGTTACCAACGCTTCCTATACCGCTTCCGTCCACAAGACCCACTTGTGTTATACCACTTCAATCGCGTGTGCTTCGGTTTAACTTCGAGTCCATACCATGCATTGCGCACGGTAAGACAGCTCATTGATGACGACGGCGCAAAGTATCCACTTGCGAGTCGTATCGCATTTACTTCGCTATATATGGACGACATCGCGTTCTCTATGCCCAGTGAATCCGAGGCCAGTGAGACCTCTCGGCAGCTGATAGACTTATTCAAGGGTGCCCAATGGGACCTGATAAAATGGCATAGCAACCGTCGATCTGTTTTAGATGACCTCCCTACTTCCCATAAAATTACAGGAGAAGTAGAGTTCGATAAATCAATGCCACATAAAATACTAGGCTTGCATTGGTCTACCGATAGTGACGCCTTTTATTTTAAGATATCTGTTCCCGCTGATGTGACGTGCACTAAGCGCGCCATCTTATCTACTGTCGCTCGCCTGTGGGACATAATGGGTTTCGTTGCT
The DNA here is from genome assembly GCA_036936625.1 of Parnassius smintheus behrii. Taxonomy (NCBI): domain Eukaryota; kingdom Metazoa; phylum Arthropoda; class Insecta; order Lepidoptera; family Papilionidae; genus Parnassius; species Parnassius smintheus. The sequence continues at coordinate 30,721,461 of JAUPFT010000030.1, read as the reverse complement.
CCCACAGTCGCGTACGCCAAATTGTTAATAAAGCAGCTTTGGCATCTTAATTTAGATTGGGACGACATACCACCACCGCCAATTATTAAGATGTGGAGGCAATTCTGTGCTGAATTACCAGCTCTTAATGATTTACGTATCCCGCGACATGTTGGTGTATCCAAAAACTGTACTGCGTCACTCCTGGGGTTTTCCGACGCCAGCGAGCACACATACGGTGCCGTAGTCTACGTACATGTAAAGAGCGTCAATGGTAACACCGTCCAGTTGATTTGTGCAAAGACTAAAGTCGCACCGACGAAACCACTATCTATTGCACGCCTTGAGCTTTGTGGAGCGGTTTTACTCTCAAAATTGCTTCGCAGAGTACTCGACAATTATTCTCTTGACCTTGCAATATCAGTCTATGCCTTTGTAGATTCAAAAGTAGCTCTGTACTGGATAAAGAGTTCGCCACACAAGTGGCAGACCTTTGTTGCAAACCGCGTTGTTCAGATTACCGACAATATTCGCGCTGATAACTTTTATCATGTCGCAGGTACTGAGAATCCCGCTGACATACTTTCACGTGGCGTTACGCCAAATAAATTAGTTTCAAACCCCCTGTGGCTCCATGGGCCTCAGTGGACTTCGTTAGATCCATCTCAATGGCCTCTTCGTACTTTAGACAATGAGGTTATTGCAAATATGCCTGAGAAGAAGATTTTGTCGCACACTGTGTGCACATCCGTCTGTAATTCTGCGATTTATGAGCTCGCACTCCGCATCTCTTCTTGGAGTAAACTTCTACGTATAATTGCGTACGTGTGTAAGTTTGCTAAATTATTGCCCCGCCGCAGCACTACTGTAGTGACTGCTGATGATCTCAGTTTCTCTGAGGTTATAATCCTCCGCGCCCTGCAAAAACAGCATTTTGCAGTGGAATATTTAAATATTGAAGGTAACAAACCTTGCTCGCCCGCTTTCAATCGTTTAAGGCCTTTTATTGAGAATGGTTTAATCTGCATTGGTGGTCGTCTTTCGAACTCCGCATTAGATTACACACAAAAACATCCAATTATACTCCCGCGCAGTGATCATGTAGTGAACATGATCATTGACTATTATCATATTAAAAATTTACACGCTGGGCCTGAATTGTTATTGTCATTGCTCCGTCAAAAATTTTGGATACTTTCCGCACGCCGCACTGTGAGAAGCAGAGTCTACAAGTGTAATATATGTTTCCGGCTTAGACCCCGTCCAACTTACCCTTTGATGGCTGATCTTCACCATAGTCGTGTAAGACAAGCTATTAAGGCATTTACACACACGGGCTGCGATTATGCCGGTCCTATCGCATACACTCCTGTACGTCGTCGTGGTGTACGCAGCGAGAAGGCGTACTTATGTGTTTTCACATGCCTCACGACTCGAGCTGTACATATAGAAATCGCTACAGATCTTAGTAGTTCTAGTTTCCTCGCTGCGCTTAAACGTTTCCTCTCTAGACGAGGGCCGATTCAGTTTTTATATTCGGATAATGGAACGAATTTTAAAGGTGCCGCTTCGTAACTTCGCGATCTCTATAAATTTCTAAACGTTGAATACCGCCCAAAGCTTGAGCAAGAGTGTGCTGAGAATCGTATAACAAGGAAGTTCATCTGTCCCAACTCTCCTCATTTTGGAGGCGCCTGGGAGAGTATGATCAAAGTCGTAAAAACGCATCTGTTCCGAGTTATCGGACATCAGTTACTTTCATACGAAGAGCTTAATACTGTTCTTGCGCAAATTGAGTGCTTGCTAAACTCGCGACCCTTGACAGTATTAAGTTCTGATCCTGCAGAGCCTTCAGCTCTTACTCCGAGTCATTTTTTGAATACCGCACCTTTATTGTCATTACCCGCACCCAAAGTCAAATCTGACTCTACCAGTCTGTTACACAGGCATTCTTTACTGGATAAATTAGTTCAGTCGTTTTGGGACCGGTGGAGGACGGAATACCTTCACGGATTACAAGTTCGTCAGAAGTGGAACACCCCGTCTACGGCTATCGTACCAGGCATGGTTGTAATTGTGATAAATGATAATGAACCGCCCCTTGCTTGGCCATTAGCGATTGTCGAGTCAGTTCATCCTTCGAAGGATGGCGTAGTTCGAGTAGTGACCGTGAGAACTACTAAGGGAACATATCTCCGTCCTGTTGCTCGTATTTGCCCTCTCCCAAGACAATAAATCACGATTATTTTGATTATAATTATTTATCTAAATTAGGAATTAAGTTTATATTTATATATATTAAAAAAGTATTAAACCGCAATATTATATTTATGTATACATTTTCTCGCTTACCAAGTAAGGTTAGTAGATGAGACATGCGCATTGAGCGCATCCTCTCACTTTATATACCGCTTATTTATTTGTTTTCCTTTTACTTTTTATATTACGGTTGTCTTTTAAAGGTGACCCTTTAAGGGCGGGAGGAAATGGTAACGCCAGTTAACAATCTACTTTATCAACGTTACATTACATATCTACTTTATCAACATGACTAGTGCATATTTTTTGTTTCCTTCCTTCCTTCCCTTTCCTACCGCACGCGCTGCCGCCGAGGTGAAAAAGAGGATCTCGGCGCGCGTCAGTATACTAAGTGATATTACGCCATCCGCAACGCACGGCCACCGGTGGCGTCTTATGTAACCGCAAACCGCGCAGGACGAACATTGAGTTCTCCTGTTTATGTTTAATATTCACCGCATCAGACATTGTGTCTTTGTAACTCATAAAAGTGTGAGACGCCCCCGTAAGGGCAAAGGTCGAGAGTGTGGGACTTCACGAAACTGTTAACCGAGAGTGCGTGTGCGCCGAACCACGTGGCGAGCTTGCTGTATAGCAGACACTCCAGGAGGAAGGCGCGGCAGCATTCATCAGGTCAGTGCGTGCTATCCCACCTATTTATTTTCCCCTTTGCCGTATGCACCAAAATTACAGTCCACTAAATCTTTATCGAAGATACCTTAAGCTACTGGCGTCTCCAATACGTATACATTTCTGAATCCTCTATGAAATTTCCTATAAACGAGTACATATATTTAATAAAGTTTTAAAGTAATTAGTATAACTAAATATTGAATAAAGTCAAAACTATCATATTCCTCAATGACACAAAGTTTTTTAATATCATCATCATTATCATTACAGCCCTTCACAAGTCCACTGCTGAACATAGGCCTCCCCCAAGTAATGCCACAAAGCACGGTCCTGAGCCACCTGCATCCATCGACTTCCTGCATATCTTACCAGGTCGTCACTCCATCTAGTGGGGGGTCGCCCTACACTACGCCTACCGGTACGGGGCTGCCACTCGAGAACCTTTCTTCCCCATCGGTTATCGGTTCTTCGAGCTATATGGCCGGCCCATTGCCACTTCAGCTTACTAATCCGTTGGGCTATGTCGGTCACTCTGGTTTTACTGCGGATATCCTCATTTCTGAGTCTATCACGCAGAGAAACTCCGAGCATAGCCCTCTCCATAGCTCGCTGAGCGACCTTGAGCGTCCTCATACGGCCAGCAGTGAAGGACCACGTCTCAGATCCGTAAGTCATCACTGGCAACACGCACTGGTTGTACAATCTAGTTTTTAGAGATTGAGGTATACCTGACGAGAAGATATGTCGTAATTTCCCGAACGCTGCCCAGCCGAGTTGAATCCGTCGATTGACCTCTCGGTCGAAGTTGGACTTACCTAGTCGGACTATTTGTCCCAGGTAAACGTACTCGTCAACAACTTCGAGCATAGTGCTCCCAACAACTACCGGAATAGGTGTGACATGGACATTAAACATGATCTTTGTTTTGTCCATGTTCATCTTAAGACCTATCCGTTGGGAGGCACTATTGAGGTCATTGAGCATAGTGCTTAAGTCCTCCAGCGATTCTGCCATAAGGACTATATCGTCGGCAAATCGAAGGTGAGTGATGTACTCGCCATTGATGTTAATACCGTATCCTTTCCAGTCCAGTAGCCCGAATACCCCGTCTTCCAAAGCAGCGGTGAAGAGTTTCGGGGATATAACGTCACCCTGTCTTACACCTCTCTGCAGTTGGATAGGTTTCGAGCTCTGGTTTTGTACTCGGATAGCCATCGTAACCCTACTGTACAAACACTTCAGCACTTCGATATACCGACAGTCAACTTGGCACCGCTGAAGGGACTGCAGCACCGCCCAAATTTCGACGGAATCAAAGGCTTTCTCATAGTCCACATACGCCAGGCAAAGTGGAAAATTGTACTCTTCAGTATTCTGCACAATCTGCCGCAGGGTATGTATGTGGTCTATGGTACTGAAGTCTTTTCGGAAACCGGCTTGTTCGGGAGGCTGGAAGTCGTCGAGTCTGCGTGCGAGACGATTCGTAATGACTCTCGAAAACAGCACGTAGACGCGGCTCAGAAGGGAAATCGGTCTGTAGTTCTTCAAGAGAGCGGTGTCGCCTTTCTTAAAGAACAAGACCACCGCACTTCTGCTCCACGCCTCTGGAGTAGTGCCACCATGGAGGACGGAATTGAAGAGCCTCTGAAGGACTTCAATTACCGGTGTTCCACCCGCTTTCAGAAGCTCCGCTGTAATTCCATCCTCGCCTGGGGCCCTGCCGTTTTTAAGGTGCTGGAGAGCCATTCTAATCTCGCTTAGACTGACGTCCGGGATATCATCGGAATAGTGTCGGATAAGACTTGCTCTTGGATCGTTACTCACACTTACGTGTGGCTCCAACGATGATGTGTACAGCTGCCCATAGAACCTCTCAATCTCACTCAAAATCTCAGGTGTCCCGGAAACGATGCTGCCACACTCAGTCTTCAGCTTTGACAGTTGGCTCTTACGGGCAGACAGATCTCTGGCAAAGACTTTGGAGCCCTGGTTCCGCTCGATCGCTTCTTTAATACGAGCAGTATTAAAGTTGCGTAAGTCTCGCCGCATGCATTTGGAGATCTGTCTGTTCAGTTGCCTGTATGCTGTCAAGTCTGTTGACGATTGCAGCCTCATCTCCCGTCTAACAGCCATGAGATTAAGAGTGTGATCGGAGAGTTTTTGTGTTCTTCTGCGGCGGGTCTTGCAGAACTTAGCTCCGACCGCATGGACAGTTTCCACGAGCTTGTCATTCATATCGTCCACTGCATTGCAATCTTGTAGGCACTGAAAGCGGTTGTGTAACTCGAGCTGAAAGTTTTCGGGATTCTGGATTAGAGCACGAGGGGAAGGAGCGTTGACTTCATTAGACGAGACCTCTCCAACTTAACGTTTAGGTTCAGTGTGCCTCTAACCATTCGGTGATCGCTGCCAGTTTTCACCCTTGCGATCACTGAGACATCACTGAACAGTTGGCGTCTGGTCGTCATAATGAAGTCAATCTCATTTTTTGTCGAACCGTCGGGGCTCGACCAGGTCCACTTCCTGTGGGGCCGCTTCTGGAAGAAAGAGTTCATCATAAAGAGTCCCTCTTTCTCCATAAAGTCAGCCATCTGCTGGCCCCTTCGGTTCCGTTGCCCTACTCCAAATTTCCCTAACTTCAGCTCACCGCTTCCTCTTGTGCCTAGTTTTGCGTTGAAGTCTCCCATCAACACCGTGTAGTGGGTTTTGGAGGAATGCATGGCTTTGGAAATATCCTCATACATTTCCTCCACCTCCTCATCGGGATGTGCCGAGGTTGGTGCGTAAACCTGTATGACCTTCAGCGAATACCGTTTGGTGATTTTGAGTATCAGGTACGCGACCCTCGTCGACACACTCCCAATCTTTACAACGTTGTTGACGAGAGACTTGTGGACGATAAATCCAACACCTCCTTGGGACAGATGGTCGCCCTCCCGGTGATAGAACAAGTTGCCGGATTCGAGAATCACCGTGTCCTCCCCCTCTCTTCGGACCTCGGATAATCCTATAATACTCCAGTGCAACTTGTCTATCTCTTCTTCCAGCTCCAGGATCTTCTCGTCAGTCCTCAGTGTGCGTGCGTTAAATGTTGCCAGGTCGAGTCGTTGTAGGTGGCAACCGAACCTCCACCGGAGATTCTTAGCACCCCCTGCCCCGCCGTTACCATGGTCGCCACCGTAGCCAGGAATAGCGGGGCCGCCGGGGACTGGGGGCCGTCTATTTGTGTTATTGTTCATGGGGGGTATATTGCCATAGTTGCCACGCTTGGCGAGCGGGTTGGCAACCGCAGTTTTTTTTTGTGTAATTGTTGTTATCAGGAAGATGCTGCTGCCCATCTCCTGCCTGTTTCCCTCTGTCGCCTTTTACGACACCCACGGGAAGATATGGAGTAGTGGATATTCTTAACCGCCACTACACGGCAAGTTTTTTAATAGTTCATTTTTATTTTATTTTAATCTTACATCTATTGTTTACAGTATTTAATGTGCAAAATTATAGGCTACAATACAATTTTTTATCATAAAACGCATTAATAATAAGCTTACAAGAACCCACAATCAACTTACACCGATGTAGAATGTAGTTCGGACCAGATACCGCATAATGCGGCGTAATGCTTTAGTCAATAAGAATAGTTTTTTTTATTTCATCACAATGATTCAGTCTTGAACCTCTCTTTATCTTTACATGATTCAGTCATCTTTCAATAGGTCTTGCTAAGTTTTAGAAATCTCATAAAGTATTTCATAAGTACTCTTAACGCCGATATCAAAATTTTAGTCGTAAGTGCCATATTTATTAAAAATTAATTACTTTATTTGAGCAAACAAACTTTAACAGCACTTGTACAGAAATAAAGATTCATTCATTCCTTTAAAAACCATAAAACCACTCAAGGGTCACTCCCGCTGATGTAGAGTTATAAATAACGTTTTTGTAAACAATACCCAATGCACCATAATATTATGTGTCGAGTGACAGAGGCGCCGCGATGTGCGCAGCGGTTATGTTACATTTCCAATAACCAACAACATTATTTCTCCAAAAGGTAACATATTTCCTTTAACACAAATAATAGCTACGAAATAATAAAATTTAAAATAAATATATCTCTTCCTGAAATAAAAAAAATATTATTATGTATATTTTTAAAGAACTCACATCTTATGCATTATACAAAAATATGCCACAATTAAAGTCCGATTCTGCACTTTTTTGTGCATCATGTACTAGTTCATTAAAACATTTTTTATGCGTGGTAGAGCCATGCTGCAGTTATATTAGTAGTATAGTTGTAGCACGAATAGGCCGGCTCGACCGGGGAAGGACCACGCTCTCACCGAATACAAGCCTGAAATAATAGCTTAATCCTTCTGTGTTTCGTATGGTGAGTGTAAAGAACCGGAGAGCCTTTTTACTGGAAACGAGGCGTTCCATCTTAGTCCTCACGGGTGACACGCGTCTGCATTTTGATTTGTACTCGAGGATAGATGTAGATATCTATGGGCCGCAGCAACCACCACAGGTGGACTGTGTGCTCGTCTGTCACCCTATCCTATAGAAAAAAATTACATACAAAATAAAGAGGTGTAGTCATTTTAACGATGAGAGCCGTGGTGGCTCAGAAGAGCCGTGGTGGCTCAGAAGAGCCGTGGTGGCTCAGAAGAGCCGTGGTAGCTCAGATGGTTAGCTCTCGCTGTAAATTTCACAGTACGCTAGCAAGCCGGGTTCGATCCCCGCTTGCAATAATGAAATTGTTAATTGCAATTTTAAGTGCTGATCTACCACGTGCTCGGCGGTGAAGAAAGACATTGTGAGGAAACCTGCACGTCTATGAAATAAGATAAAAAGTATTTCGAAGATATGTGAAGTACGCCAACACGCATTGGGGCAGCGCGAAAGAAATTTCTTTGCCCTACAACCCTCTGAGAAATAAGGGGATGCCTTTGCCCAGCTGTGGGGCGTAAAAAGGCTGTAATTTAACTAACTTAAGTATTCATTTCGACGAACAGAGAGCCCTGGTAGCTCAGATTGTTAGCTCTCGCGTTAAATTTCACAGTACGCTAGCACACCGGGTTCGATCCCCGCCGGTATCAATGAAATTATTAATAGCAATTTTAAGTGCTGATTTACCTCTTGCTCGGCGGTGAAGAAAAACATCATGAGGAAGTCTGACTGTCTGATAAATAAAAAAAATATTTCCAAGGCATGTGCAGTTCGCCAACACGCATACGGCGCCGCGGACACTTCTTTGCCCTAAAACCCTTTCAGAAGTGAGGGAAGGCCCAGCTGTGGGACGGAAATAGGCTGTGAAACTTAACTAACTTAACAAATTCGACGATGATAGTCTGAAATAATTAGCTGAACAAATTATAGCTAGGCAACAATAAAAACTAAATGGATGGATGGACATACATAAGTATAAAATTGAATAAATATAATATAACATAGGTACTCATTTCTTTAAAAGGATCCTGGTACTTGTTGGATTTACTGTATCTACAATACAATTCATTTACGAATGGTACTGTAGGTAGCAGCAATCTTGCTCTAGGTTGAAACGTAACGCAACGTTACACGATTTGCAAAGTAAATACAGATAAAATGTACTGTAGCGCGCCGATACTTACCTATGTCACCCGATGTTTCTCTATCCCCTCTCGTACGGTGCCCCACCTGCGCCACGGGATCGCGCCACTCGTCCGAACCTTTGACTGCCGATACAAGCAGTATGCCAGCCGACTAGCTCTGAGCTATACATATGTGTATTATTGTTTGATCCCGCGCTCGCGCTGCGTTCGCGAGACGCCGTCTATGTACTTACGTGTCAAATATTGCCTATACTGTTACTATTTAAGTGAATAAACTGTGCATTCGGATTATTTGTAACGTTTCATTTATCATGCGTGACCAGTGAACGTTATATTGGCTCCCAACGGTGGGCCACGAACGAACCTACCGTGGCTCTCGAAGTTTCTAGTGCACAAGTACGTACGCGAGTGTATGCCTAGTGTACCCACGCGTTTTTCCTTGATATTGAGACGTGAACTACAAGGACACAGTCATAATGCCACCGCGAAAACCGCGTAATAATGACTCCAGTTCGGATGAGGAACCGGTGAATCCGACACCTGTAAACCCGACACCGGCAGCACCTGTGCTTATGTCCGAGAACCAGCTTTCGTCGCTTCTGGCCGCCTTCTCTGCGGCACAAGCCGAGGCAAACCAGAAGCTCGTCCAGTCTCTTCTGACATCGCACTTAGGGGCGCCGCCGAAGGTCGATTCAAGCGCTGCCGGCGCGGCCACTGTCACGTCACCGCGGTCGTCATCTATCCCAGGAACATTCGTAAAATGCACTACACGGTTCGACGGTTCATCTCAACACCCGGAAGCAGTGGAAGCATTCATTGACGCGGTGGAAATGTATAAGGATTGTGCATCAGTTAGTGATGAGATGGCACTTCGCGGTATCCCTATGTTACTTCAAGGAGATGCTGCAGTGTGGTGGCGTGGAATCCGAAACGAAATACACTCGTGGTCGGATGCTGTGAAACGCTTGCGCTCGATGTACGGAGTTCCACGACCTGCATATAAGTTGTACCGAGACGTTTTTGCCGCCGAACAAGGATCGGAGCGTGCCGATATTTTCGTCGTAAGGATAAGGGCTTTGTTAGCGAAACTACCCTATGAATTACCAGAGGAAGCGAGATTAGATATGATTTATGGGCTTCTACATAAGAGAATCAGAAAACGATTGTCGAGAGATACTGTGAATGACATCGAATCTCTCATTGAAAGATCTCGAGCTATAGAAGAGTCGCTGACGGAGAACGCTGCGCTGCCACCGCTCGCGCCGCCACAACCGCTGGCGTCGCCGCTGAGTGTGCCCGCGAGACCTAGCCGCAGGCATGGCGAGGGACTTCAACATAGTACTTCGGGTTCGAGTTCGACGGCGCCGCAACTGCGCGCCCCCGACTCCGCTTCGCAGTCATCACGCGACCGTGTGCCTGTGCCGCGTAGTGATCATTGTGTGAGCAAAAATAGTGATGGTGAGAGAAAGCTATTCTGTGTTTACTGCAAAACGCGAGGACACGTCCGTGACTCCTGTGATAAGTTAAGTAAAAGATCCCATTCTTCTAACTCAGGTATTGTTTGTTATAATTGTGGCGAGAAAGGTCATATTAGAGTAAATTGCCCTAAATGTTTACAAAGTATACCTTCTAATGATGACATTAAAGTTGAAAATGTATTTTCGTCCATCTTTGTTAATAATTGCATCTCGAATTCGAAATCCGATTGTAAGGAGCAAGGTCGGCCTATCGTACGAGTGAGTATAGGGGGATACTCGGGTACCGCGTTGTTAGATACCGCCGCGCGTCGTAGTGTTGCGAGTTGTTCACTTTATGCGTTAATGAAACGTATCGGTTTAAATTTTCGTACCGAAATGATGTCGGTAAAGCTTGCGGACGGTACTATTAGGAATAGTGAGGTGCTACTTACGGAGGTCAATGTTCAACTTGCTTCCTTAAGTATACCTATCGAGTTCATTATTTTACCGAATGCCGTCAATAACGATACTTTGTTAGGTATTGACTTTATAACAAAGGCTAGAATGATTATTGATTTTGATAAATGGAATTGGCGTACAGTTGATCAGCCCCGGACATTTCACGCCTTGTCATGGGAGACTCGTCGCGAACCTGTTGAGTGGGCCGCCGCATTGAACGTGTTGCGAGAGGACGAGGCCACCGTGCTATCGGAGTCGGAGAGGTCTAGACTGGCGAATCTATTAGGTGAGTATTCTGACGTTTTTGATGTTGTCGGAGAACCGACACCATTCGCCGAACACCATATAGATACCGGTGACCACCCGCCGATTGCCGTGCCCCCGTATCGGGTCACGCCTGCGAAGAAGGAAATCATGCGCGCCGAGTTAGACAAGATGCTGGCTGATGGTGTGATTGAGGAGTGCGAATCCGCCTGGGCCGCACCATGCGTCCTGGTACCGAAGTCTAATGGTACCTATAGGTTTTGTGTAGACTATCGCAAGCTAAATGCGGTTACCAAGACAGATGCATACCCCATGCCGCGTATCGACGAGCTGTTACAGTCGACCAAGAAGGGCTGTGTGATGAGCTCGCTAGACCTCCGTAGTGGGTACTGGCAGGTCAGTACGGCGGATAGGGATAAAACGGCCTTCGTTACACCTTTTGGGACCTACCGCTTCACGCGTATGCCGTTCGGCCTGAAGGGGTCTCCGGCAACGTTCCAGCGTCTCATAGATCGCTTCCGGTCAGGACCTTCACTTGGTGGTAGGCATATTCTAGGTTATCTTGATGACCTATTAGTAATTTCAGAGGACTTTGAGTCCCATTTGTCTGATTTACGTGCGGTATTTGAGCGTCTTCGGATGTTCAAGTTAAGAGCCAACCGTGAAAAATGCGTGTTCGCTAGGGACCGGCTCAAATACCTAGGTCACGTAATATCCAACGACGGTATATCTCCAGACGAAGATAAGGTGCGTGCTGTCCTAGAGATGAGAGAACCGACTAATCTCCAGCAACTTCGTACCTTCCTGCAAACTTGCTCTTGGTTTAGGAAGTTCATACCAGAGTTTGCGAAGGTAGCTGAACCGCTTACGCACCTTACCAAAAAGTCACAGATCTGGCAATGGGGAGATGATCAGGCCAAAGCCTTCGTACATCTTAAGTCCCTTCTGGCTTCACCACCCATTCTTGTTCAGCCAGACTACTCGAAGCCATTTATCCTTAGGACGGATGCCAGCGATTTTGCCCTAGGTGCAGCTTTACTCCAGGGGGAGTCTCCACAGGATGAACACCCAATCGAGTACGCGAGCCGTCTCCTCACATCAGCCGAGAAAAATTATACCACTACGGAGCGGGAGGCGCTAGCAGTTGTGTGGGCCGTGGAAAGATTCCGTGGCTATATTGATGGTCACCAGGTAGTGGTCAGAAGTGATCATCAACCCCTGAAGTGGCTTTTTTCTGTCAAATCGCCTAGTGGTAGGCTTGTTCGTTGGGCTTTAAAGCTACAATCATTTGGTCTCCAAATGGAATACACCCCTGGGAAGGTTAACGTGCTAGCTGACGCACTCAGCCGTCCAGTCATCGATAGCACTTTGACGGAATGTGGTGTCTGCCCCGTGTCTGTGGATGTTCCACGTTGGGATGCTACATCAACCCGTGAAGCCCAGCTGGCTGATCCAGAAGTAGCCAAAATCCTTAAGGACTTGGAAAGTTCTGATGAGCTGTCAGTTCATCGGTGGTCGGAGAGGGGGTACCTGATAAACCAAGGTGTATTGTACCGGTACGTGGACAACACCGATACTGAGGAGCCTCAGCTGGTAGTACCTGAGAGTTTGCGGGGCAAAGTTATGTTTGAGTGTCATGACTCGCCAACCGCCGCTCATGGAGGTATTCAACGGACTTTGCATCGTATATCCCAGCAGTTCTATTTCCCTGGTATGAGACGCTATATCACCGATTACCTGAAGACCTGCACTGAGTGTCAGCGGTATAAGTCTTCCAACTTGAAACCGCCCGGCTTACTCCAGACTCCGGTACCGGCTCAACGATTCGAGGTCATCGCCGTCGATCTCTTTGGACCGTTACCCAAAGGACCTCAGGGTGAAAGGTGGATTTTGATAGTGGAGGACACTGCTAGTAAGTGGGTCGAACTGTTTGCTCTAACCGAGGCCACAGCCGAAAACTGTGCGAAAACTCTTGTTGGTGAAATCTTTATGAGGTATGGACTTCCTAGGCGGATGATCTCCGATAACGGTGTCCAGTTTGTGGCTGATGTTATGCAGAAGGCTCTGTTTGTCCTAGGCGTAAAACAGAACCTGGTGCCTTTGTATCACCCAGAAGCGAATCCTGTGGAACGGAAGAATCGGGACCTCAAATCTCACCTCGCCATTCTCGTGGAGGGTAACCATAAGCAATGGTCTGAGATATTGCCTTTCGTCCGATTTGCTCTTAATAGCTCAGTCACCGTTTCTACGGGTACCACTCCGGCTTTCTTGACATTTGGACGTGAGCTCCGGTCTCCTTTGTCGGTTCAGGCTGATCTACGAGCGGTCACCGAGTCTGAAAACTTTGTCCCTCAGATTACGCCTTACCTCTTGAAGCTTGCTGACTCTCTCTCGGAAGCTAAGGAGAACATTGAACATCAACAGGATCTTCGTAAGCTCCAAGCCGATTCCGATCGTCGTGGTTCGGATCCGTTACAAGAAGGTGATCTCGTACTCATGAAGACACATGTCCTGAGTAATGCTGCTAAGGGTGTTACTTCTAAATTCATCCCGAAGCAGGATGGTCCGTATGTGATCTCCAAACAGGTCAGTCCAACTACCTACCTTCTAACTTCGCAGAAGACTGGTGAAGGCGTTGGTAAGTATCATGTGTCGGATCTGCGTAAATACCATGACAGGGGTGGTGAAGAATGTCCGGAGCCGGTTGCTCCTAAGCGTCGTAGGGGTCGTCCGCGTAAGGATCGCAGCTAGGCGCTAACTAATAGTTTGACCATTCGTGATGTTCCCTCTTGGTCAAAAGGGGGAGTATGTAGCGCGCCGATACTTACCTATGTCACCCGATGTTTCTCTATCCCCTCTCGTACGGTGCCCCACCTGCGCCACGGGATCGCGCCACTTGTCCGAACCTTTGACTGCCGATACAAGCAGTATGCCAGCCGACTAGCTCTGAGCTATACATATGTGTATTATTGTTTGATCCCGCGCTCGCGCTGCGTTCGCGAGACGCCGTCTATGTACTTACGTGTCAAATATTGCCTATACTGTTACTATTTAAGTGAATAAACTGTGCATTCGGATTATTTGTAACGTTTCATTTATCATGCGTGACCAGTGAACGTTATAGTACATTAAAAAAAACAATATAAGAAATATGTGTCTGAGGTGACCTTAAAAACCACAATCTGTTCATATTAAATTAAAAAAATTAAAATTTCAAATATTAAATTTAAAAAATATTAAAATAAAAATATTAAAAATCATAATGATTTTTAAAATTTACGCGAACACTACACATTGAATAAAACTATTATTTACGGATTTTATCGCGTTTAATTACTTTAATTTATTTTTATTATTATCCCAACGTTTACTATGTAAATTAAAAATCATTAATTACAAATCATATTATGTAAATACTTTCTAATTTTCTGATTTAATAAATTGTTTAAAAAATTCTGAAGTCTTGTGTTAACATACATGACACATCCAAATGCCACATTCAATTTTTCATAAATCATCGAATAATCGTGGAGTCAACCAAGCTCCATTTCTCTGCTCGAGGGCGCTAGATTCTTTACCATTCTAACCATTCAACCGAATTTGAACTCTATGCCGTATGGTAAACTTTAGTTCCTTCTTTCGCCACCCGCAAAACAAAGAACTAAAATTCACTACTGCGGACGCGTCAAAAATGGACACTATTGCACCTATTGCGTATTTACATTAAAATTTTGAAAATATTGCACTTTATCCTCATTTTGATGTACTAAAACTGTGAACAATGAAAAATTACAAATATTTTAACACAAAACTGACAGTCAACACTAAAATTTTACGTACATTTCAAGTCAACTTTCCTCAACCAGCATGTTAGTTCTAAGATAGCAGTTTGCTTCATACATATTAAAAAACGATTTTACACGTACTTAATAAGACAAAACACAAAATGAGATTACAAATAAGAAGGTTACTTACCCAGGCATTGTTTAAACACAATTCACCACACAATAAATATAAATTAATACAAAATAATTACAAACAACTTCGTTGTTAGGGCGCGTCAATCACACTAATCGCTGACTCAGGGAACGGACGACATTTAAGAATGATTTAAATAAAATATACTACTAAATTGTATAAGCTGTGGGGTTTTTATGCTAGCCTTTTTTATCCTGTACACATTGACATATGGTAGAATGAGTTAGAAATAGCGCATAATGCTTTGTTTCTTCATTAAAAGAGCGGGTAAAAAATGTCTAACACTTGGACGCCCGCAGTCAACGGAGATATTTTCGTGTCCAAGTCTTGGACATCCGCAGTTGAGAGGTTAAGTTAGTTCAAATGTATTTAAGACACAAATTCACTTCCTAACCAATCAAATAATGACTTGCAGTACTTTTAACTCGAACGGACTCTGTGACTAATATTAGGTAAACAAACATTATTATAGGACGACCGAGCGAAGTGGGCGGAGCAATAGCTCTTGCCGTTGCAATAGGCATAACCGAAGACGGTACATGTCCTTACAGGTTAAGAAAACGAGCGTGGTGTATTGGTAATAGTCTATTTATGTTCAGGTGATATATTATAACTTACACGAATAATATCGTAATATCAATATAGAAAAGGGTTGTGTAAGGGGCCACTCGATAATGAATGTAGCTGGAAATCATTTTGTTAATAAAGCCCCGAATAAGCCTGTACTAGCACTTACTTAAATAAGGTAGAAAACTATTTACCCGAATAATATCGTAACAATGTTTAATGTCAAATCACATTGATATAATTTTTCGTAAAGATCTAAAACCATATTATTCCTTTAAAATACATTTTAATGAATGTTTATGGAATATACGCGTAGTTTTTCATATCTTAGTAAATAAAGATAGAAAAATGCTGAAAAAAATTTACATGGTGTATTTTAACCTCTAGATGCCGAAAAACGCATAACATGAAAAACCCCGTAATAGGTCATTACCGGATTATTCGCGGGGGACGTCGATATATATATATATATATATATATATATATATATATATATATATATATATATATATATATATATATATATATATATATATATATATATCATTTCCTTCATATACTTGTACTTGTACAAAACATTTTCACGCCTATTACCTATCAAAACAATTAGTAATTCAATTAAGTAGCAAGTGGGCGGTTGTTTGTGAACGGACAAACATGTCACTTAAATATATCTGAGCCATATAATAACTTTCACCATTTTCTGGAAAATATTATTGTACATCACTTCCGTTCTAACAACGTTCTCACGCTTGGAATATAATATTAGATTCCATTATCGCTTTTATCTTTTATTGTTTGATATAAACTGACCAAACAAAAACAAAAGCGAATTTCTACTTTCATATTCTTATTCCTACAAATACTCATTCTGGAGGTAACGATTTTAATCAAGTATTTTTATTTAGTGAATACAGAGATTCAGTAGAAAAATAAAATAAATACTTTTTGCAAGAAACATTTCATCTTAATGGATTTTTTTAAATGGAACAATTGACCATGCTATCGTAAGGCGTGTTAGCGGAATTAATTTATCATTGAATAATATTTCCTACAGATGTAGGTTTCGTAAGTGTTTTCCTTCACCGAAGAGCATGTTGTGTAAAATGTAAATGTTTAAAGTTTTATTGGTGTTGGCGGTGATTGAACGCGGGTATCTGCAGCCCAGCCCAAGCTTCCACTTTTTACTAGTTACATAATGTAGTTTGATTAAAATTATTAATAATACGTAACTTAAGATTTTCTAAACTTCACGCATGTTCGAACGCAGATTGCTATTGTACACAATTTATTTTGAGACGTTGCTTTTTTTGCTAGTGTTCTTAGAGATTTCATCACTTTATTTTATCCTCTAAGTTTTAGTTTTTGTGCGTGCGCGCGTGTGTGTGTGTGTGAGATACGAGCATACTGTCTACCTGATAGTATGTGGGAGTTGTGGCCCCATTCACAATGGGTCGTCAATTAAGAATCAAAACGCAAATGTGCTTTGATACCCCCCCCCCCCCCCCCCCGCCGTGAAAGCCAAAGTGGATACCTCGTTGCCTATAATAAGGTTTGCCATTTTTCCACATTTACCATATAAAACAAAGCATTAAGCTGCTATTTCATTTTGGTGTTCTGCGAGAGCGTGGTCCTTTTCCGGTCTAGCCGACCCGTTCGTGGGACAATCACAACACAACTGAAGCATGGCTTTACCACGTGTGTGACAACAGGAGATTGTGGAACATATGAGAAACATTTTAGAGTTTCCAATAAAATATAAACCAGAACGGAAAGCAGAAACGGAAAGCAAATACGCCTGGTTGTAGAGGCATAACTAAATGACTAAGGTACTATTAACTTATTTATTGTTTGACTCTGGCAGGTTGAACACTATTATAAACGTTTATCAAAAAAAATGATTTTTGCAAATCATTTTATTTGAGAAACGTTTTTCTTCGGAATTTTTGTAAATATATTTTTATTTCGGTATTTTTACATAACTATATATATATATATATTTATGTAACACACACACACACATACATATATATATATATATATATATATATATATATATATGTGTATGTGTGTGTGTGTGTGTGTGTGTGTTGCAGCGCCCCTGTGGGTAGTCGGAATTATTGTAAACAACACGTGCACTGCACTCCTGCGCATTGCACCTGCAGTGGCGCTCGTGTGCTACTTGTCTCGATTGTATAAAACGGACGGAACGGCCGCAGTTAAGGTAGTCATGTGATCCGTGTATTTTGTGATTGTAAATATAATTCTATCTTACTATCTTACTATCTTCCTATATATATATATATATATATATATGTACACAATGGAGTTAGAAGCAAACTATTCGTTAGCTTTTCTCGATGTGTTCGTAATTCTTGATAACACCTGGACCCACACTGTCTATAGAAAAAAGATTCGTAAAGATAGATATTTAAACGTTGATTCTCACCACTATCCTTCATAGTTAGCTACCATGGGTAAATCTTTGTTTTAGAGAGCACGAGGGATCTGTGACCGTAAACACGTCAAGCAAGTTTAGCGTAACAACAAGCATCGGGTCCCGCGCGTACGTCACAATGAACGAGTGAAACCGGCCACAGTCGAGCGTGTACTCGCTTTACTGCTATATATAGAGTGGAAGATTGGATACATCTTGAACGGGCGCTTCCATTAAAACATCCTGGTGTACTGCCATATGTCAGAGGAGTAACCGACAAGATTGGCTACATCTTGAAGCGCACTTCCATTATAACATACTTCAAGCCGCCGAAGAAGATTGATCAATTCTTTCCATCAGTCAATTGTAATGTCCCTGTGCAAAATGCAGGAGTGTACAAGTTTGGTTGTGAATGTGGTCTCTCTTACATTGGACAAACTACAAGATCAATTAAAACCTGTGTTAAAAAAACATATGTCTGATCTGTTGAATCGACCCTTCGGGAAGTCTGCAGTCTGTGAATACTAACTTCAATGGAGAAGACGGCTGGACGCTACCATTTGCTTGGGATCCTATAATTAATAAAATTAAAGCATGCAACTACAAGACATTATGATACTATAAGTTCATACTGTGTGGGTCGAAACAAAAATTAATAATTATAATTTGTGGTAACCGCGGATAACTGTGACATCTGGACATTGAACATCTCAGTCCCCCCCCCCCCCCCCCGTGACCATGTGTAAAGTACTCGAAACATCGAATATATAAAAAAAGTAAATATACGGGATAAAATCCATAACAACTTCTATTGTTTAAATTTCTAGTGTCTTTAAAATGTTTTTTTTGACGACTCCAAAGTCAGGAACAGTGTGTGCTTAATATTTTGAAAAAATCGGTACTAATTAAAACTCTACAAATAATCAGTAGACAAAAACTTAATTTTACGATTTCTGTTTTCTATTTTACACAACTTACTATTTCTAATCTAGAAAAGGCCTATGATAGAGTGGTGAGGAATGAATTGTGGTCAGCACTGTCCGTGTACGGTGTGAGCAGTGTCCTCATACGAGCATTGCAATCTCTTTATAGGGATTCTAGTGCTTGTGTAAGGATAAACGGGGCATACACTGAATGGTTTAATATCGAAAAAGGTGTTAGACAGAGATGTGTAGCGTAACCATGGCTGTTTAATCTGTTCATGGACAATTGTTTGACAGATTTGAAAGAGAATGAAAGTGGGTTGAGAATGAATGAGTTACTCGTCAAATGTCTTCTCTATGCTGATGACCAAGTATTACTTGCGTCTTCGGCCGAGGAGTTGCAGGAGATGATAACTGCTATGAGTGGAGCTTTTGTTAGAAAGGGAATGAAGATGAATGTAAGGAAAACGAAAGTGATGGTGCTTGAAAAAAGATGAGGCAGTAACAGACTGCAATATAGTGATTGAAGATAAACAAATTGAACAGGTGAAACAGTTTGTGTATCTGGGGTCAAAGTTTACAAGAGATGGAAAGTGTGAGAGTGATATCGAAAGAAGAGTGAATGCAGGAAACATGGTGAATGGAGCTTTGCACTCCTTTATGAGCAGTCGCAAGGTGTCTAACAAGGCTCGTTTGGCTGTGCATGAGGGGGTGTTGGTTCCGACACTCATGTACGGAAGTGAAAGTTGGGTATGGCAGAAGAAACATGAAAGTAGAATAAATGCAGTTGAGATGAGAGCATTAAGGAGTATGATAGGAGTTAAACTGAGTGACAGGATAAGAAATAGTGAGATAAGGAAACGTTGTGGTCTGAAAGAAGATGTAGTGACAAAAATTGAGAAAGGTATGCTGAGATGGTTTGGCCACATCGAGAGAATGAATGAAGAACGATTGACGAAAAAAGTGTATAAGGCGAGTGTGAATGGAAGTGCTGGAAGGGATAGACCTAGGCGGACTTTTCTAGACCAAATTAGGGACGTCTTGAAAAAAGGTCAGATTAAGAGTACCCTAAACAAACCGTAGAGCATGTATGAAGGGAATAATGAAAGTGGACGAAGCGAAACAAGTATGTAAGGATCGTAGCAAGTAGAAAGAAGTGGTCTCTGCCTACCCCTACGGGAAAGAGGCATGATTATATGTCTGTATGTACTATTTCTAAGGTTTTTTCATTAATATATATGCAGTATATAAAAATTTTTGTGTAAATACTCTTATTTCTGTTCATCTGTTCTCAGAATTATTCTTGCTTCTATCCTCAACAAAATGTTTCCAGTTCTAAATTACTTTGCACTTCAGTTATTTTTTCCGCTACAATGATCAAGATTGATTTCCTAGTAAACGGAAAAAAGCAACGAAAATATCTCGCGTGTTCTATATACACATGGAATAAATATAATTTTACGGTGTTCACCGCCTTTAGTTTTACCTTTTTAGTAGAATATAAAAATAGTGGGAACAAAAATTAATAATAAAATTTGAAGGTAGCCTTCGTTAGCTGTGATATCGGAATATCAACATATGATCCCATTACCATGGGTGCTTTAAAGCATTCGAAACGTCGGGAATAAAAAAATATGCTAAAAATAGAGTTTACAAATAGTATAAAGTTGAATATTATATTATTGTTATTACAACTACGTTGGATTTTTTAAGCTATTGCATAGCTTCTATCGCGGGCCTTGAGCGCGGGGACCGAATCCAGAAATTCCGTAACGAAAAAACCTCACGCTCCCCACTCCGACGAGCACGGACGTGTGGCTTGAAGGCCGTGCATTGTCTAACGTCGTTTCTTTTCGGCAGTCTTCGACACGGTGTTTGTGTGCGTGCAACTAGACGTATTGTACGATTCTACGAAGCTCGCACGAATCGAGACGAGCTGCTCCGAAATCGGACGAATACATAAGCAGCTGTTTATGAGAAAGTATATAGGTGTATACATAATCAAATTTGTAAGTTTTACAATAAATTTGAGTTTGGCTATCCATCTATAACTTCTTTAATAATTTGCCTTGTAGACCTTTATTTCTTCTCAAGCACTTCTTTAAACTCTGCCTACCTCTTTCGAGATTATAGGCATGACGATATGTATTTTACAAATCCGGCGCTGAGGGATTCATGTTCAAATCCCACACAAAAAAGTTATTTGTATGGCATAATAATTGTTCAGTGTCTGGTATTTGTTTAATGTATGTAAACAATACAAAAGAACATCCAGGAGTATCCAATAGTATCGAAATATACATACATGGATATATACATTTTTTAAAACGAGAACTTGATCCACTACGAATAAACATAAAAAGACAGCTTAGTCCTGATTGTAGTAGTACAATGCATGCCAGTGTATGTAAAGTAACCAAGTATTAGAACGAAATCAGTGGTACATTTTACTATAGTTATAATAATAATAAATATATAAATGAAAATGTTTTATACAAGTATATGAAGGAAATTATATA
Source organism: Parnassius smintheus behrii (assembly GCA_036936625.1). Lineage (NCBI taxonomy): Eukaryota > Metazoa > Arthropoda > Insecta > Lepidoptera > Papilionidae > Parnassius > Parnassius smintheus. The sequence continues at coordinate 30,700,353 of JAUPFT010000030.1, read as the reverse complement.
TATATATATATATATATATATATATATATATATATATATATATATATATATATATATATGTATATATATATATATATATATATATATATATATATATATATATATATATATATATACGAGGGCGGCACTGAAAATTTCGGGAATCAAGGAAGTGACACAACATTACTATTTAAAAATGTATTTATTGCTTTTTGAAGTATTCTCCGCGAAATTTGACACATTTTTCCATACGATGGAACCAATCATCGAAGCAACCGTTCCATTCGGAAGTTGGCGTCTCCAAAATGGCCGTTTTGTAGGCGTCCACAGCTTCTTCAGGTGATGAAAATCTCTCTCCACGCAATTTATTCCTTATTTTAGGGAAAGTATAGAAATCATTAGGGCTTAGGTCGAGGCTGTACTGCGGATGGTCTAATAATTCTATGTTTTCTTGCTCTAAATACTCTTTTGTTCTGTGTGCGGAACTAGCATTGGACTGATGGAGGATGATGCGGCGGTTTCAGTTCTCTTTACGAAGTTCAGAAACGACCTGTGACAAACAAATGCTAGCATACCATTCTGCATTAACCGTTCTTTGTCCCTCAAGAGGGATAGTCGTAACATGGCCGATTTTGGAGACAAACGTGGCCACCATTTTTTTTTGCAACAGTCCGTGAACGAACAATTTTTGTTGGCTTTAACTCATTTTCGAACACCCAAACTCGTGACTGGTTTTTTGTTTCGGGTTCGTACGCGTATACCCAGGATTCGTCACCTGATACGATGCAGCATTTGAGGATCCTGCGTGGAATCTTTCGAGAGTTCTGACGCACCAAGTAACGCGAGCTGCTTTTTGCTCTTCACAGAGCGAATGCGGTATCCATCGGGAAACAACTTTTTTACACCTAATTGTTCATGCAAGATTATTTGTATTTGACTCATGCCTATATCTAAAGTTGCCTGAATTTCGCGGTATGTCACATGTCGATCTTCACCAATCAGCACAGCATCAACGTTATCTTGGGTGACTGTAGTTTTTGGACGACCTTGACGGGGATCATCACTGAGTTTGACACGTCCACGTTGAAATTCAACAAACCAGCGATAAATTGTGGTTTTGGATGGGGCTTCATCACCAAATGCAGAAATCATCCGGTCAACATACTGTTTTTGTGTTAAGCCACTTCGTCATAATAAATCATCGCTCTTGAATTTTCTCGAGTCAATTCCATTTTCTCAACGACTAAACAAGTTTGACAAAACCTTGTGACACGACCGAGAATCTTTTTTTAAATAAATAAATGGTATTTGATTTTTGATACCAAGGAGTTTTCAATTAAAAAGATTTTAATATAACAGGAACAGTGGAAATATTTCATTCCCGATACTTTTAGTGCGGCCTAGGTATATATATATATATATATATATATATATATATATATATATATATATATATATATATATATATATATATATATATCCTTTACTTCATATACTTATACAGCATAAGATTTTTAAAAAAATATAGCCTTTTATTCAAATGAAACTAATACTCTATTACACATAAAAGTTTAAAACTTAGTCCAGAATTTGGTTCTTGCTTACTGTCTGCAGATCTTTTTACCAATAGGCAAAGACCAACCTTCTCCATTAATCTTTTCTTGAGCCACTCTGTTCCACATCACTCCCACTACTTGTCTGATATCGTCATCCCATCTTTTTTGCATATTAATGTAATAAAATATTTTTTGTATTTTAATACTTCTTATTATTCCAAAATCGGTAGTTGTAAATACTAATGACATTTTGTGGATCTTTTGACTGAGTGACAGCCAGTTCACACACATTAAATCAATGTATACATGCAAGCATGGCGTAGACGTAAGCACATTATTATTAAACAATACATGCGTAACATATTTCCTGTAATTAACAGTTATTTATATTAACTGTAATATTTTAACCAAACGTGGTATTTTGTTCTACTAGGCAATTCAAATTTCTAGTCGTAAAATCATTCCTTAGATTTACACCCATGCCGCAATATTTGTCGTTTAATGTTAAATCTAAACTGTCTATGGATCCATTCAAACACACATAAAAATTTCATCAAAATCAGTCGAGCCGTTTTTAGTATCAGCGAGACTAACGGAGAGCAATTATTGTTTTGATGTACAGAGATTGTTCTTTGAGTAAGCTATATTTAAATTGCGTATTTATACCATCTAATAGGTGTCGTAGGTGATAATGGGTGTAAATAAAACAAGAGGAGAGCAGCATCTTCCTGATAACGAAACAAATTAATAAAAACTGCGGTTGCAAACCCATCTGCAAAGCGTGGCAACTATGGAAAATATTCCCCTATGACGCAAATTATTGAGGATTCCTTTATATCGCAATAAATTTACATAAGCTTAATGATCATAAACATGCACAAAATGTATACCACAACAATGATGAGGTCTGTGAGATGGGATTATGCGGGATCCTGGAAATAAAGTAAGAGAGCAAAGGCCGTCGAGTAATTCACAGCTATCGGATATTCAGAGCAGTAACTCTTAAAAATTTAATTTTATGGGTACTTAACGAGAAAAATAATAATTTCTTCTAGACCAATTTCGGTCTCGGCAGCCAGTCCCGGAGACTAACCATCTACGCAGAACAGTAACATGGTGTAGAGTAACAGAGTACGTGCACAAACACAGATGCGCTTTCACTTAATCTCACAGTCCGATGGAATGGAAATCCGAAAACCGCAGAAAGATTAGGCGCAAGACGATCGACTTTATGTGCTTTCCGAGAAGTAGGGCTGAAATCGACTAAATTCGTAATTTCCGTCTGCTGCTAAATATTTCTTAAGAGAAAACCCCAATAACACATTTCGGCTCGACCCGGGATTCGGACACGAGACCATGTATGTAACCAGCAATCGCGCTGACAACCACTTGACCAAATAGGCAGTTTAAAATGCTAAGTCAATTTTGGTCAAGTCGACTATGGCAAAGTTAAATATTGGCCAAGTCGAGGGCTAAATATAAGCAAGGGGTATCGTTCACGGATGTGAACAAATGGAATCAACAACAAACGGAACGGAGTTAACGACATCCAATACTTTTAACTTACAATTTCAATGAATAAATATTTGTAGAGCTTTAGCGGTTGCAATTCGATGACGATAAACAAACTTTCTACTATTTTATTGGATTCTTGCCAACAATTTATGCAATGTGTTTTTTCTTTGGAGGAGTTTTGTTGCGTTTTATATCCGTGTTACACACTTTTATTGTCATTTCAGCCAACTTCAGTCCACTGATTCTTTATATTATTAACAAACATCGTAACACCTCACAGAATATCTGCGTAAAATAACAGCTCAATGTTGTTGTATTTTGTATGATGAATGTATATACTAAAGACCATTTTACGGAAAAATAGGCATTCCATCTTAGTCCTCGGGGTGGCGTAACTTGATTCTTAATCAAGTATGGTTGTACACAACATGCACTTATCACCAGGTACACTGTGTGTCCGTTTGTCACGCTTATTCTATAAAACAACTAGGTGAAAGTTCTGATTTTCTGCCTGCGTACCTACGCCCTCTTACCCATTACTGACGCTAAATAGCAGTTCTTGTTGCGTTCCGACTTGAAGTGTATAGAGTACTATAATTACAATCTGAGAGGTAACCCTTAGTTCTCTGATCCACACTTTTAACTATTTGGCTGCTATAATTATAGCATTACATTAAAATATTTCTGGGAATGATATACAATCAAATATTTACCGCAAATGAAACAGTCGAACGCCAATCATCAGAACAAGATTCTTTGTAAGCGAATGCAACACATAAAATTTTCCAATACGGGGACATGTCCCTTTGATGTTTAATGAACTGTCTAACCAAATCGCGTCGCAAATTCCGTATTTTGTGGGATGTATGGTAAGTAAATATGTAAGGGGATAACCGTATCAGATAACCATAAAGTGTAATAGTATTGTTGCGCATCACAGTTTATGGCACATCTAGTGTCGATTCCCAGAGCGAGGAGGGCTTACTGGAAAACGTTAATCTAGAACTTTTCACCAACAGCGCCATTTGGTATCGAACGGAAGAATTAAGCTTTCTAGAAGCCCCACACCAGAACTTTCTGCGCCTGGTCACTCGACGCCCCGTATTTACTGGAATATTCTGGATGTTTCCGTGGAAGAGCCCTTAATAAAGCCGTTGATAGCCACAATCGGGGCAGTATTGAATTGGTTAAACAAGCGAGGCTTCGGAGTGAAATAAAATTAACTAAAGTGTTAAGTGTGAACAATAATTAGCGTTTTTAAGTTTTAATCGGTATTCGGTGATTAAAGTGTTATTTTTGGTAATTCAATCGGCAGTTTTTACTGTCACGAACCTTAAGCACGTAACAGTATAAACACCGTATTGACGTACCAACCGACTTATGCATAATATATTGCTTGGTCAGCACAGCATCTAGCCACATAGTATGTCAGGAGTTCACTGCTCACAAAGGTCTGAAACGCTGAAAGATCATACAGGTTTATGCATCAACCTCGGCACATCCCGATAAGGAGGAGGAGAAAATGTATGAGGATATTTCAAGAGCCATGCATTCCTCCAAAACCCACTACACGGTGTTGATTGGAGACTTCAACGTAAAACTAGGCACAAGAGAAAGCGGTGAGCTGAAGTTAGGGAAATGAAGAGTAGGGCAATGGAAATATAGGGGCCAGCAGCTGACGGACTTTATGGAGAAAGAGAGACTCTTTATGGTGAACTCTTTCTTCCAGAAGCACACTTTTTCACAGAAAGTGGATCTGGTCGAGCCCCGACGGTTCGACAAAAATGAGATTGAGTTCATTATGACGACCAGACGCCAACTGTTCAGTGATGTCTCAGTGATCGCAAGAGTGAAAACTGGCAGCGATCATAGAATGGTAAAAGGCACACTGAACCTTAACGTTAAGTTGGAGAGGTCTCGTCTAATGAAGTCAACGCTCCGTCCCCCTCGTGCTCTAATCCGGAATCCCGAAACCTTTTTGCTCGAGTTACGTAACCGCTTTCAGTGCCTAGAAGATTTCAATGTAGTGTATGGTATGAATGACAAGCTCGTGGAAACTGTCCATGCTGTTGGAGCTAATTTCAGCAAGACCTGCCGCAGAAGAACACAAAAACTCTCCGATCACACTCTTAATCTCATGGCTGTTAGACGGGAGATGAGGCTGCAATCGTCGACAGGTTTGACAGCATACCGGCAACAGATAAATTTCCAAATGCATGCGACGAGACTTACGCAACTTTAATACTGCTCGTACAGAAGAAGCGATTGAGCGGAACCAGGGCTCCAAAGTATTTACCAGAGATCTGTCTGCCAGTAAGAGCCAACTTTCAGAGCTGAAGACTAAGTGTGGCAGCATCGTTTCCGGGACACCAAAAATTCAGAGTGAGATTTAGAGGTTCTATGGGCAGCTGTACACATCATCGTTGGAGCCACACGCAAGTGTGAGTAACAGTCCAAGAGCAAGTCTTATCCGACACTATTCCGAAGATATCCCGGACGTCAGTCTGAGCGGGATTAGAATGGCACTACAGCACCTTAAAAACAGCAGGTCCCCGGGCGAGGATGGAATTACAGCGGAGCTTCTAAAAGCGGGTGAAAAACCGGTACTTTAAGTCCTTCAGAGGCTCTTTAATTCCGTTCTCTATTGGCTTTACTCCGGAGGTGTGGTGCAGAACTGCGGTGGTCTTGTTCCTCAAGAAAGGTGACAATGACCTCTTGAAGAACTACAGACTGATATCCATTCAGAGCCGCGTCTACTTGTTGTTTTCGAGAGTCATTAAGAATCATCTCGCACGCAGACTCGACGAATTCCAGCTTCCCGAACAAGCCGGTTTCCGAAAAGGCTAACTAGTCTACTAGGCTAGTACCATAGACCACATACATACCCTTCGGCAAATTGTACAGAAGTCCGAAGAGTACAATCTGCCACTTTGCCTGGCGTATGTGGACTATGAGAAAGCCTTTAATTCCGTCGAAATTTGGGCGGTGCTACAGTCTCTTCAGCAGTGCCAAGTTGACTGTCGGTATAACGAAGTGCTGAAGTGTTTGTACAGTAGGGCTACGATGGCTATCCGAGTACAGAACCAGAGTACGAAACCTATCCAACTGCAGAGAGGTGTAAGACAGGGTGTCGTTATTATCCCCAAACTCTTCACCGCTGCATTGGAAGACGTTTTCAAGCTACTGGACTGGAAAGGATACGGTATTAACATCAATGGCGAGTACATCATTTACCTTTGATTTGCCGAAGATATAGTCCCTATGGCAGAGTCGCTGGAGGACTTAAGCACTCTGCTCAAGGACCTCAATAGTGCCTCCCAACGGAAAGGTCTTAAGATGAACATGGACGAAACAAAGATCATGTTCAAAGTCCATGTCACACCTATGCTGGTAGTTGTTGGGAGCACTATGCTCGAAGTTGTTGACGAGTACGTTTACCTAGGACAAATGGCCCGACTAGGTAAGTTCAACTTCGAACGAGAGGTCAATCGACGGATTCAACTCGGCTGGGCAGCGTTCGGGAAATTACGATACATCTTCTCGTCAAGTATACCTCAAAATCTGAAAACTAAGTGGTATAACCAGTGCGAGTTGCCGGTGATAACTTATGGAACTGAGACGTGGTCCTTCACTGTTGGCCGTATGAGGACGCTCAAAGTCGCTCAGCGAACAATAGAGAAGGCTATGCTCGGAGTTTCTCTGCGTGACAAACTTAGAAATGAGTATATCCGCAGTACAACCGGAGTGACTGACATAGCCCAACGGATTAGTAAGCTGAAGTGGTAATGGGCCGGCCATATAGCTCGAAGAACCGACAACCGTTGGGGTAAAAAGGTTCTCGAGTGGCAACCTCGTACCGATCCGTCGATGGATGCAGGTGGCTCAGGACCGTGCTTTTTGGCATACCTTGGGGGATAGGCCTCCCCAGCTGCTCAGCAGTGGACTTTTGAAGGGCTGTAATGATGATGATGATGATGTTTAAAAAAGGTCACTGCAAAATTAATTATAATTTCTTTTTCGTTCCAGTAAAAGGTTCTCGAGTGGCAGGCTCGTACCGGTAGGCGAAGTAAAGGGCGACCCCTCACTAGATGGAGTGACGAACTGGTAAGACATGCAGGAAGTCGATGGATGCAGATGGCTTAGGAACGTGCTTTGCATGGCATGCTTTGGGGGAAGCCTATGTTCAGAAGTGGACTTGTGAAGGGCTGTAATGATGATGATGATGAAACATCGGTGATGTTTTAGTAAAAGAAGGTAATCTTTCTCCATCTCGATGGTTATTTGGTAGAATATTAACGAAACAGCCAGGTTTCTACGGAATTACTGAAGTGAAAATGTAACGATTCTGAAATTAAAAAACCCATAACAAAAATTTGTATATTACCTGTAACTGTATGTTAAGATATATTTTTATATTTTTAACTTTAAATTATAATATATATTTTATAATATATTTAAATTTTATCTATTTTACTTTACTATTATCACTCGTATTTAAGGAGAAATTCAAGTTTAATTTTACTTTTTGTTTTCATGATTTCTTGTGAAGTACTCCTTATGAAGTACTTCACAAGAGTTATGAAAGACTATCACTGTCGTCCTTGGTGTTAGTGTCCAATGTTGTATTAATTTGTAAACTTGGTGTTGCTAGTGATAAACGACGGGAGATAATGTTTCATAGCTGATTGCATAATATGGCCACAGTCTATAATGTTTTTATTATACTGTGATATGGCTCTATAAATGTATTAAATAGAGGTTTTTCTTTACACGCACTTGTAGTTTCATTAGATTATCAATCTTATTGAAATAAGTATTGGGGTCGGTTTGAAACTTTTACAACTATTTATATTTATAAAATATTATGTGCATTGTTTATTTATTAGGAACTTACAAAATATGCTTGTTTTTTTTAAAATAATTTTTCCTTTATGGATCTACTTGAAGATGGATATTTCAGTAAGTTGTTAAGCAACAATAAAACAATAAGACTTGCTTTTGGATCGTTACTCACACTTGCGTGTAGCTCCAACGGTGATGTGTACAGCTTCCCATAGAACCTCTCAATCTCACTCTAAATCTCAAGCGTCCCGGAAACGATGCTACCACACATAGTTTTCAGCTCTGACAGTTGGCTCCTACTGGCAGACAGATCTCTGGCAAAGACTTTGGAGCCCTGGTTCTGCTCAATCGCTTCTTCAATACGAGCAGTATTAAAGTTGCGTAAGTCTCGCCGCATGTATTTGGAGATTTGTCTGTTCGGTTGCCTGTATGCTGTCAAATCTGTTGACGATTGCAGCCTCATCTCCCGTCTAACAGCCACGAGATTAGGAGTGTGATCGGAGAGTTTTTGTGTTCTTCTGCGGCGGGTCTTGCAGAACTTAGTTCCGACAGCATGGACAGTTTCCACGAGCTTGTTATTCATATCGTCCACTGCATTGCAATCTTCTAGGCACTGAAAGCGATTACGTAACCCGAGCAGGAAAGGTTTCGGGATTCTAGATTAGAGCACGAGGAGGACGGAGCGTAGACTTCATTAGATGAGACCTCTTAATCGCTTAAACTGTTCCCTCCTGAAATTCTTGCAACTCAACTGTTGCATAAGCAAGCCGCACAGAAAAATTAGAAAGTTAGTCATTTAATATATTAAAGTGATAAACTAGAAGTCAGCTCACTGACAATATATTCTAGAGATAAAAATTGTAGGAATGGTATTACTTACAGAAATTAGAGCAAAGTTCTCTCGCTGATATTGCCTAAATTATGGTACTACTTTGCCAGAGTTAATCTCATCAAGAATATTTTGCGACCCGACTACAATGAAATAAGTCTATTTGATTAATTTGGGCAGAGTTCTCAAACATATTTTGGCCAGCGTCCATTGTAGGTCGCTGTAGACTCTGAGAACGTAGTCTAATTAATAGTTCTGAAGTCTCCTTCTCATTGTTTAATTTAATAAACTAAATTGTGCTAAGCATATCAGAAGGTCACCATTTATGTGTTGGAAAAAAGTGGGTTAGATCTCCCCCTGAGCATGGCGTTAAGTCCGGACAGTGCCAACGCTCCGTGTACGTAGTACGTGTATTGCATACACATACTCCGTATGTGCGTACACATGTACGTGCTCGTGTGCGTGTGGTAGTATTTTAGTATAGAATTTAGGTGACAAACTAGCGCACAGTCCACCTGATAGCCCTTTCCTCAAGAATCATAATGCAGATGAGATGTTACCACTGAGAACGAAAATGGAATGTCGGAATACCAATAAAAAGGGTCTACGGTTCTCGATACTCACTATGTGAAACACAGCATCATTCAACGGCTACATTATGCTGATATTATGTGGGAGCGTAGACCTTATACGACTCAATTATGTTGCAACTATAGCTGCTGCGTGGCTCTTACACGTATAAATTTTATTATTAACATATAACTCTTTTTATTCAACTTATTTTGCTTAACATGATGTAATTTTCATCAGAAATTTCCCAACAATGTTAAAGATAGGGACAATTCACCCTATCACCAATAATTTTAAGAATCCCGTTCGGTTAAACCTCCATTCATTGAAAGCCATCAGATTTCTTTATTAATTCTATAGTTATCTATTACTACACCCACGGGATGAAATTAGGTAATTAAATCTCACACGCCGCCACCAGACGGCAAGGAAAAGGCAGGTTAATTAGGATAATTTATATACCATAATTTCAATTTGGTATTTGGATTCTAACAATATTTGGTTGTACTAGAGTAAGAAATGTTAAATTTTATTAGATTTATATAAGTATAATTAATAGGATCAGGCATTAATTTGTGGAAATTTATTATATTAAAAATATTAAAATGTTATTAGCTAACATCCGCGTTATTAACAAAAAATGATATCTACTTCACCCGAGGATGCATCGTTTAGATGCGGAACAGGTGTCCCATTATCAATGGTGTTGTGTCTTCCCTGTGGTGGCGGTGGCGAAGTAATGGTGGTGAGATTAGTGGTGACAACGATAGTGCACGTATTTAGGGGAGGATGTGTGGTGCTCTTTAAACTAGTTGAGACACATCATTTTATTTTGTCACGAGGATCTCACCTAAATAATTTTTATCTTTAACGTCAGAAGAGGAATAAAGAATGAAATTTTTTATAAAAAAGGTGTAGGAAAAGTTTACACAGGATACACAGTTATACAAAATACTTTTTAAATGTTTCTTACATTAGTCATTAGATTTCGTGGTTAAACCGCTTTAAATTAAGATACCTTATTGCTTGAGATTAACTGGCAAGACGAAAGTTGAAAATACACACAATTCCAACAAACTTTGTTTCAGAATCTTCGACCAGGGAATGTTGAAAGTTAAAATGAATTGCACTTTAACTTTTAATTAAAGATGTAATCAATTTTTCCTTTTTAAAACATTTCAATTATTTAATTTATTGAAAACATTACTGATCTTAAGCTGAAGTAGTAAAGTCTATTTAGAAGGATTCATAAATAATCAGTTGTTCTTAAAATTCGTGTTTACTATAAGTTCCACCATAGTTATTCCCTTTTGTATCTAATATATCAAATAATAATAAAATTCTTACCAGGTACAAAAACAACATCGCGAGGAAAAACATTTTCATGATGTGTGAAGTTCAATCATAAAAATATTTTTAAACTGAAAAACCGAAGTTAATGCTTTAACTATAGCAAAAACGAAACGTTTTAAATATATTAATTAAGAATTTTGGCTTGAACGTTTATCTTTTCAGCCATGTCTTCATTTCATTCAGGATCTTCGTTTTTGTGGGTTTTTACGACAACTCGACGAAAGGACAGTTGATGATATTTTATAATTAATTATAGAAAAATATTTAGTAGCTTAAATTTTATTTTATTTTATTTGATAATTCAAAACTGTTTGTGAATTTTTTGTATCATTTTCAATTGATTTAAACAACTTGTCACGAGAACGAGTGATTTTACTACATAATCTACAAAATAATAAAACATAAATTAAAATAAAATGCCAGGTCTTGCAAGAGCATGCATGCATTTACATACTATTGAAATATTTAAATCTTCAAGATAAGACATTTAATTTTGTTCACGCCGGGCCCAAACTTGTATGGAATCAGGTTTATCTCATTTCAATATTGTTTAATTTTTTTGATTTAAAACTATGTATATTAATACGAAAAACATTCAGAACGTTCTTACTCAACTGTTCGACGTCCCAGTGTCATAGTTGACCAAGACTACTTCGAGACTAAAATTACTATTTCATTATTTAATTTTTTTTTGTTCCGATCTACGTACACTGCGTTGATCGGAACAAAAACTATAATCTTTGTATTTGGATTCTTAATCAAGGATAGGTGTAGATGTATATATTATGCTGCAGCATTTACTTACGATCAGGTGGATTGCGTGCACGCCTGTTACCTTTATCTTATAATAAAACATCATATTAATTTCGGAAGTATTGAGTTCAACTTTTGGAAAGTATTTTTGTTGCAAACACATAGACTTTACAGTTGCCTGTGATAGAATCAGTACGTGACTAAACACAAATCGATTCACAAATCCCGCAAAATTGAATTAAAAAGTATGTGAAAGGACAAGCTATAATAGTTTATTTTTGATTTTATTTCCATGGCTAACGGTTTTTACGTTGTACTTGATATAATTCTTAGGATATTTTATTACTGTAGGATGTTTAATTAATTTTTAACATTTAGTTGTTACCACTACAGCCTATCAAAAATCCACTTCTGAATATATCCCTCATTGATTGCCTCATAGAGGAAGCTTGTCATAGTTACCTCGCTTGGTAGGCGGGTTCACAACCGCAGTTTTAATTTTATTGTTAATGTGAGAAGACACTGCTTTTAATATCCCGGTTTGTTTTCCAATGTCACCTCTTATGGCACCCACGGGACGATACGGGGTAGTGGATATTCTTACACTGTCACTACACGGTTTATTATAACTTTGTAAACAAATAATAAAATTTTCTGTTGTAGTAAATGGAAGCATTAAGTAGGAAATACCTTGCAGAAATAACATCAACAATTCTGTTCCTATAAATAACTTACTTGCTTACTTACTTACTTATCGTCACGCACAATCCCTAACGGGGTAGCCAGAGAGAACAGATCGCCAAGTGTCACGATCCTTACATACCTCTTTCGCTTCTTTCAGGTTCATTAACTTCTTCATACATGCACGTCTAGGTATCCGAGTACTCTTGACCCTCCCCTCTTCGAGCAATTTGCTCACATGGTCTTCGAAAGTTAGTCTCGGTCTACCTCGACACCTTTTAATATTTACTTTCGCTCTATATATTTTCTTCACCATTCGGTCTTCACTCATTCGTTCAACGTGCCCAAACCATTGGAGTACGCCCCTATCAATTTTTGTGATAAGGTCATCTTTCAATCCTGCCATATTAATATAATCCTATAAATAAGCTCTCTCTTATTCAGTAAAACCTCAAAGTAAGTTTACTATACACTACAAGATCTATTAATATAATATATACAAGGACCGGTTACTGTGCACAAAGTTTCAAAATAGCTAAGAAAAAGTAAGTTCTTAGAAACTGGTCTTTAATGACTATAACAAATGTAACATTATTGAAACTTGGTCCATATCAAAATAATTCATTAATATAAATTCTTAAACACATGTCATACATGGTAGAGCCACGCTGCAACTATTTATGGTTTCAGTACAAATGAGACGATTTGACCGGAGGAGGAACACGCTCTTACTTAATACCACCAACATAAATAAGCAACTTATTGCTTCGCATGGTGAGGGAAAATCGTAGACCCATTTTACTTGTAACGGGGCTTTTCACCTTTTCCGATACCCGGAAAAGGCATCAGGTTACATAGCCGCTGCCTGTCGCGTATAAAAAATATGTATCTACTACCTACCTACTAATATCATCTATACCTATCATTTCTGTAGGAATATTCTTTAAGATATCATAAAAATCTTAACAGAATTCGGAAAATGAGGCCGGTATCCTACAATGAAACGTATGTGGATTGTAATTATCTTCTCTTATTTTCTCTTCTCTAAAAGTTAGCTCCACACCAAGATATTATACTGTCGCGGAGGTATTTCTAATACATAAATTACTTACTGACAAACATCCAGACGTGAAATATTAATTTGTAGGCTGTAATAACATTTATTCCATGCACGATTCAAACTCGCGTTCTGAAACGTCCTAGCCGAACGCTTAGCCTTTTCAAATTTTGCACATAGAATTTTAATATTATTATTCCATAATATCACATGTGTGTCGTAAGAGACTTCAGAGGTAAGTGAAAGAGGAGAGAGGAAACGACAGCGTTCTCCCGGTCACTACTCAAAATAACAAAACATTGCGGTTGCCAACCAGTCTGACCAACAATCACAAATATCACCTCTGTAAAAAATTTATAGGGGAGGCTATGTCCTACAGCAGAATTTAGATAAACCTTAATGAATAAATGAACGAATATCGGAACAGAATAAAAAAATGTACAACTAAAGCACAATATTCCCGACAGCCTATGTAAGACAAGTTATACTTTACGTTTTTAAAAAGAATGACATTGCTTTACCCTTCCTCACCCCTCACTCCCAAAAAAGTACCCTGTTCTTGTGTCAAGAATATTTTTTACGCATATAAAAATATTTCGTTTACTTATTACAAGCCAGTACTTAACTACGATTTCACATTGAGGCAAGTGGTGATGAAGTTCTAGATGGTAAATCGCACTGTTTTAGCGTAGCACAGCCTATTCACTCTTGCCTTGAAGACGCCCAGACTGTAATCGAACGAAAAAAACAAACGCCGGTAAATTACGCGACTCATTTACTGTACGCTTCGTGATAGACGAAGCAACTGTTTGGTTCGAATTTGTGAAATGTCAACAACTAAGGGCCCAAGACCAGTCGACTCGCTGGTTGTCCGATGGTGGAAAGGGGAGCAAGTTATTCCTGAGTACACTCTAATAAACGCATTATATAGAATACCGTGAGGCTGGTTACCTTACTCCGCCATTTTTACACAGTACTAGTGACACACTATTATGTAGTGGCGTGGTAATAGAATCCATCCATTCTATTTAGAATAAGGGTGAAAATCCACCACGCAGTCCACATGATAATAAGTGAGACATAGATTTCTACATCTATCTTCTATTAAAAATCAAAATACAAGTGCGTTATCACCTCTGAGGACAAGTGTAGAATGCTTTGCTTTTTGTAAAAATGACTTATACTCTACACTCACCATACGAAACACAGTAGCAGTAAGCTGCTATTATAAACTAGGATTCTGTGAGAGCGTGGTCCTTTGCCGGTCAAACCGACTCATTTCTTGACCACAATATAGCAAGGATAAATGTAGATGTCTATTGGCCACAAAATCCACTTACTATTAGGGTGACTGTGTGCTTGTTTATAACCCTTATTCTATATTAAAAGAAGTTCGGATTTAGAATTATAAGTTATTAGAGTTATAAATTTATTAGTATAAAAATATTTTATCGAAAGAAATTTCGTATTTTTGGTAAATTTTTTTTATCATTTTATAAACGTAATAAATTGAAAGAAAGGAAATAAGACCGGCACTAGAATTGTTCGTAATGAAGATAAATGAGTGGCGTCAGGATCCGTTGTTACATGTTCGCTGTCATCAATGAGATTGTTTGTTGTTAACAAGGCGAAGCTTTCTCGCTATATTAACTTGCTTTAAAAGTACAATTACGTTCAATATTTTGCACACTTCCCTATCTTCGGCTAGTATTTCTCTTTTTTTTTACTTATAATTGGCGATCCGCCCCGATTTCGCGCGGGTGATACTGATATCTGGACAGTGCCACCTATCGGCAGTAATTGTGGATCAAATCCATTCTCGAAACAATTTAGTCACACACACAAAAACACAAAAATAGGTATGTACGTAGTTAAGCCCGTTTTTGATTATAACCCTACCCGGTGGTAAGTGGTGATGATGCTTTACTCCTGCCTTGTGTAAATTAGAAGATTATCAGTGCTTTACTATTGTAGTCTCTCACTATCTGGGTGCAAAGCGGTGATGAACCTTAAAGCTCTAAAATGTATATTGCAATGTTTAAGCGTAACAAGCATATTCACTCTTGCCTTGAAGACGCTCAGTTTTAATTGGCCGTGTGCCGTGCAGTGACGCCTTAAGAAAATCATCAGCCCTTTTCATCCCATGGGTGTCACATCGAGTATTATGAGGCTACTGTGGAAAACCAATTAAAAATATGGCTTTCACTAGATGGTAACATAACATCAGACCTAAAATACCGGACTGGTGGCACGAATTAACGCTTAAGGTGTTCACGTCTGGTACTACGAATATCAATCCGTCTGTCATACGTGATGATTAAGAACAACCCTATTCACAATAGAGAGGTTCATTTCCAGAGGTGTACTTTTAAGGATTGATGATGATTTTGTTTTAGAAAGGCGCCAGGTGTCGAACAACTGCTACACCAGGAGCATAGGATTTAAAAAAAGGAGTAAGCTCGAAGAGTGATAATGATGAAGAAGTATAGTTTAGATAATTAAGCAGCAGCAACTCGCGCTGCCTTTTAAAATCTCCAAATATAGCTTTCATATTTAAGTACAAGCTTCAATCGTAGTTGCAAATAAATTAAAATAGGCACAATATTATGATGGTTACAATAGGTCATAAGCCATATTTTTAACGCGTGCGTGTGTATGTGCTTGCATTTAAAAAAGAAAATAACGGCGCGAAAGCATATAGAATAGATAATAAAATAAACCAGTAGATAAGCAGTAGCATCCTCCTAATAACACCAGACAAGCATGGAAAAAAGCAATATTCTATTATTCCCCTATGATGGAAATATATGGGGGAGGCCTATGTGCAGTATAGGAATTTGATAGACCGTAACGGTAACGGTAATTGTTAAATACATTATATCATTAAATACTCTGCATACACAAATAATTGCTTGTGAGTCTGTTAGTGATCGTGTAACATCTAAATGCCTTGATCGATTGTAGACATAAATAGATGTAATATTTGTTTAGTCGAGACGATATTTCGTTCCTTTTATAGATTTTTTAGATAGTTGTTTTGATCCAATGGGTGAAGCTGTAGTCGTTATTAAGAAGTTATTAAGAAATTCCACAAATATGGAATTAAAACTGGAAACAAGACTGCATCTTTGGTCTAGTAGTTATAGTAGTGTGACTGATGATCATGAAGTCCTGGGTTCAAATCCCAGTTTGGTCCAAGAATAAAACAGTTATTGAGTTTCTCCATCAAGAAATTTTCAGAAGCTGTCCAGAGTTAGATTGTCAGAGTGTCTAACCCCCGAGCCTTGAAAGTACGTACAGCCGTTTGACCTGTGCCTGTGCTACCTGTCCCTCCAGTCGTGTTGACCTTTCATCCCATGGGACAATAAGAGTGAGGAAATATAAAGTGCACCTGTGTTTGTGTATACACTTGAGCACTATAATCTAGTGCTGCGCCGATGGCTAGTATCAATCCGTTGAGGCTGGCCGCCGTGATCAAAATTCAGTCAGGAGGATTATTTATATACTATTATTTATAAAATGACTCATATTTAGAATAGTATAAATTGAAAGATAATCGCAAAGTCAGTACTAGATAAAATCTCATTTTATTTAATTTAACACCACGTATCTGATATAGGAACTACTAATATCGCTCCCGAAGAGGTTCCCGCCTTTTCGTAGCGGGAGGGCTTAGTAGCCGTAAATTGGTCACCCGCGGTGAACTAAAAGGAACCTACATGGCTGCCCGAGGTGTCGGGCCGGCCCGAGGAAGCCACTCCGAGTGGGCTTGGCGAGCCCACTTCGGAAGTGTGTTGGTAGGCTGCAGCGAGAGCGGTGCTCTCTCCCCCTGCCGCTGCAATCGAGGTGGAGTCGCGGAGGAAGAGAAGTATTAGTATGGCGATGCGCCACCCGTCCTATCCTCCGCAACTCTGACGGGGCCACACCGTATATTAATTTGGTGATGGTGGGGTTGCGGGGTGTGAGAAATTTCAGTATTGCGAGGCGCCGCTTTCCCTACCCTCCGCAGCCGAATCTTGGTTGACGGCGGAGTCTTAGACCAGATCTCCCTCTTGGGTCAGCAAGGCTAGTGCTTCTAAGTGCTTGTTTTTTCTGGCCCCATGACCTTCGCGCATCGGACACGGGGGTGTCTGTTGCGCATATGAAGATGGAGGCCGCAGAGTAGGGCACGCTGTGTGTTCTATTGCACCTTACTGAGGAAGGAGATGGGGGAGGAGTAGTTCTCTACCGAGGAGATGCTCCCACATGGCGGCTTACGACGGTAGGGTCGCGCATGTGTGCGAAATCGTTTCCTTGGCCCTGCCAATATGTTACGAAGATGGAACACCATGGGGTTTTGATCAGTGCGAGTCTCGTCCTTGCCCCAACAAGGCGGGTATGCGTAGGCATTTCCCCATGTAAAAAAAGAACTCCTAATATAGATTGTAATACACCTACAAAAATATATTTATTCAATATTGGCGCTTTAAAACATGTCCCTTATTTTTATTTTTAGCAAAATCTACAAGAAAATACTGGATTGTCTAGGTTGCCGAATAATTCAGTTGTAAGAGGGTAAAATTTCTTTATTAAATAGTCAAACCTATTAAGTTAAATGAGCATCTTATTTAATGTAACAGCCATTACTATTTGTTGCCTACTTAGTTTAGTATTTACTTACAAAAGAATAGAAGAGGCTTACAGTCTTTTCTTGCTAGGATATTAATGTTAAATAATATAATGAGATTTTTATAACAAAAATATTAATAATTACTTTGCAATTATTAATACCTTTATTATAATGATTTCCGCAAAGTAACGCCTGATTCTATCAATTATGAGATTTTTATTGTCCATTTCCCCAAATGATGTTATCAGTTCAACCGACAATCAATTCAAATTGAGGGACGTGAGTGAACTCTGTTAAAGTCTGTAAGAAAATATATCACAGGGTCCTGAGTGGCCGCAGCTTGAGTTATATGTTACACATACCGCTACGGCTGCATGAAATGAACTACATAATATTTTATTGAACTTCAAAAAAGAGGTGCTATATTCGAAGCGTTTGTTTCTTTTTTGTTATTTTAGTATTCTTCATATACACGTTTCACAAGAGTTGCGCTTTCATTGATCGATTATCCGCTCACTAATAAAATAATGTAATTATCTCCAACCATTTTTTTAAAATGCTTTAAAAAATCATGACTTCTTAAGAGAACTTAATTTATTTCTACTAAAAGCGATTACTTATGCTCTATATAAAATTCACATTTGTATGATTCTTCTAAATTGTTTTTATCATAATCATATTAAGTAATTTTACTTGTTCATTTTAATGTTTCATACCACATAGGGAGACATAAAGTATAAATCTTTAATCTGTATTATTAACGGTTATAAAACTAAGAAGACGAGTACCTTGTACCTGTAACGTACGAGTATGAACTGTAACGAGTACCTTACTAATTGAAACATTTAATAAATTACTGTCGAACTGTATGACCATTAATAAGGACAGAAATATCAACACTAATATTATTTAAGTCACAGCAGTCGTGAATTTAACATAATTGAAATTAGCCAAAAAATAATAAGTCTGCAAACCAAATAAATTCAACTTTAAAACAATCGAAAAAAAGTATTATTTACAAGAAAGTAACAGGCACAGCTAGTATATGTAATATAAAATAAATTAATATTTATAAGGCAAGTTTATTTGAAATTTGAATTTATATCTATACAAAGTAAGAAAGGAAAGAGCGCAAACTATTTACGGATATTTAAATAAGATTTGTCTGGTTTTTTCGGTACGATCGTGTTGATTTTTTCTTTCAGTCGTTTACTTTTTCAATATTTTTTTCGTCGAAAACATTTTATTTGCAAATAAATCTTATAATACTCTAAGTATTTTAAGCTTTGTAAAGATCAAGAATAAAACTTTTTATAAAATCGAAGTGATAAACAATGCAGCAGATTTAAATGACAGGATGTGGCTATTCAAATAGCAGTTCAAAAATCATTGAATTCTTCTTCTTCATCAGAACTTTAAACTCCACTGTTGAATATGAATATCTCCTATTGCGAAGAAGATTTGGCTTAATCCTATTGGTGGATGAATTGACTATCGTAATTTTAGACTTATTGCAACTTAGATGATCCTTCCCGTCACCGGCCTATGTACTACTGAAGTAAAAGAGATGGCAGTACCACCATCTATCAGAATGTATTAAATTTCCATGGCATTTATTATAATTGTCTTTTTCTCCGCCAATACACCATTGTAAAACGTTTAACATAGACCACTAAAGTAAGAAATAATAACAGCTTCATTTCCACGAACTAATTGCAAACGTGTAAATACTCGTATAATTTAAAATAATACAGTAAAGAGTGACATCAAGCAAAAGAACTGTACTAGACCTCAACTTTTTCCAGTTTAATTAAATTAAAAATTTGCGCAGCGCTCAGTAGCTATAAAGCCGCAAACTTCTCCCGGTCGACTGTACTTCAAATAACTTAGTAAGTACCAGAATAAATAAAAAAAGAAAAAGCGTCTGAGTGCCACAGACAGCCATTCCAGTGGCAAATAATATTTAAGATAGACAGTACAACAGTCAGAATATACTAGAGGCAGACGATATTTGAGATAGTTAATATAATAATATGGCTTTATCTTCTTTCAGCCAACATGAAGTGTAGTACGTTGTAAGAAGCCCCTCAGCATCGTAAGAAGCGACAGAAGGAAACAAACCAGGAAGACAAACAGCAGCAGCTTTCTTAACAACTATAAGAAGAAAATCTGCGGTTGCCAACCCGTCTGCCAAGCGTATCAACTAGAGCAAATATTCTCTCTTATAAGGCAACGTAATGGAGCTCTGTCTCTAACAGTGGACTTGTATAGGCTGTGATGATTGATCTTTTAGCAGTTTTTATAATAATAAGCTGAAAAACTGTTTACGGTTCAAGAGTAAACCAAGTTCGATTCCTACTGACACCAATGATGTTTTAATTTAAATTTTATGGCTTGATTTATAATTATAATCTACGGTCGCCTTAGTGTCGCGTCGGCTTAGCACGTGCCACATCTTGTCAAAGGCACCGCCGAGACATCAAACGTCGCGGCGTGTGCAGTACACACGCAGGAGAATGTACACAATGTGCATTTTAAAATGAAGCGCCATTCTTTGCTACTTAACTTGTGTTTATTATTTATATTTGTATTTTATTACAATAACCATAAGAATAAAAAAGGATTCTATTTTACTATAATATAATTACTATTGCATTATGTGAAAATAGAAAATTGTTTATCTAATAATCAAATGGAATATTTTTATTTTATTTTTGGAATAGATAATTATTTATTTAATAAACCAAATAATAAAATAAAAGCAAAATAATAAGAGCGCCTCCGAGTGTACCGACACTATCTTTGTAAACAGACTACATAATCATTATATTTTTTTAATCTATATAGTTTTCTCATCTGGTTGGGTTCTATAAATATATAATTATAAATGAAAATGAAAAGATAAATTTACAGAAATATCAATAACATAAAATAAATATAAAAACACATAAATAAATAAAAGCCCAACCAGATGAAGGCCCTCGGCAGGGGAGACCAAACGGCCGAGGGTTAGGGGGAAAGGGAAAGAAACCGGCGGACGATGCGGGCGGTATCGAGGAGCACCGCCTTCTGCATTTGAGTCCGGAGCGGTCCGCCACGTAGTCCCAGTCGCCTCAGATGACCCGAGAGGCTGACTGGGATTAGCCCGTTTGCAGAGACGACTACAGGAATAATTTCGGTCAGCAGACCACCCCACATGTCAGTCACCTCGTGAGCCGGGTCCAGATATTTTGTTGGCTTATTTGTTTCGGCTTTCACGAGGTTCTCGTCATACGGAATGGTAATGTCGACCAAAAATATCCTTGACTGCGCCCGGTCCATCAGCACAATATCAGGCTTATTCGCAAGAATAGTCCTGTCTGTGATGATGGCCCGGTCCCAATAGAGCCTGGCGCGATCATTTTCGAGCACGGCTTCCGGCAAGTACTTGTAATACGGCAATTTCCGATCAACGAGACCGTATTTCAGAGCGAGCTCCTGGTGAAGAATTTTGGCTACTAGGTTGTGCCTGTGCAAGTACTCAGAGTAAGAAAACGCCGAACAATCGGAGATGACATGCCTAAGTGACTCACCGGGATGGCGACAAGCTCGACAGATGTCCACGGTGCCATCCCTTAGGATGTATCTCCAATAGTTGATGCTCTTAATAACCTGATCCTGTATTGCACAGACAAAACCCTCGGTTTCCCCGAAGAGATCACCAAAGCGTAGCCAGTGGAGGGAGGCTACTGTGTCTACGAAAGGCTCATGTAGAGCCTTGTAGAACCTCCCGTGGAGCTCTTTCTCCTTCCACACGGTCTCCTGGTCGGAAATTGTCTGCACTGCCGGATCTTGCCATTGCTCGTTGGCTAAGGATAGAAGGGTAAGTCCTTTATCACTAGAAATGACGTCCTTATAGAATGGATCATCCGATCTCGCCAGGAAGTAATTACGGAGGCTGCACACTTCGCAATTATGCATGGTGAGCGCGCTCAAGAAGCCACGCCCACCATGCTTTCGCGCCAAGTACAGCTTCATTACCGACGATCTCGGATGATGCATCCTGTGGGACGTCATGGTGGTGCGGACTTTTCTATCCAGGGCGTTAAGTTCAGTCTGAGTCCACCTGAGTATGCCAAAGGTATACATGAGGACAGGCATGACCCAGCCGTTATATGCGCGTGTCTTATTCACACCGGACAAAAGGCTGTTAAGCACTTTGGTCAAGCGTGCATAAAACACGTCGCAAACTGACTGTTTCATACCAGCCTCATCGATACCGATGTTCTGTGACATACCCAGGTATCGGTATGTTTCAGCCTCGGAAAGGGTCCTTAAGTTGACGGGCATAGATAAGTCTATGCCCTTAGAGTTAGCAACCCTTCCCCTTTCAACATGGAGGACCGCACACTTATCCGTTCCCAGCTCCATTCCAATAGAATTGCTAAATTCACAAGTGATGTTTAGCAATTCCATAAGATGGGAGCGACTGGAGGCAAATAACTTGAGGTCATCCATATAGAAAAGGTGGGACACTTTTGTACCTCCTTTCCGAAGCTGAAATCCCCTCCCGGAGCCCTCCAGTAAAGTACTGAGAGGGTTCAGGGAGAGGCAAAACCAGATTGGACTCAGACAATCGCCCTGGAAGATACCCATTCTTATCCTTATGTGGTTCTCCGCAGCCATCATCCGCTCGCCCAGATAGCAAAGGATCGTACTCCATTGCCCCATACACCGCTCGAGGAAGTCTACAACTGTACAGTCAATTTTGTACAGCTGGAGGTCTCTCTTCAGCCATGTATGTGGCACCGAGTCGAATGCCTTTCTGTAGTCTATCCAGGCGGCGGAGAAATTCCGACGGTTGCGTTTCACCACTTTGCCAATGACCGCGTCAATGAGGAGTGGTTCCTTGGTTCCACGACCACCGCCCCGGCATCCATTTTGAGCGCGTGACATCACCTGATTTAGCTCCAGGTGACGAGTGATTCTCGCGCTCAAAATGGATGTCAATGTCTTATATATGGTGGGTAGACACGTGATGGGGCGGTATTTGCTCGGGTCTGTGGTATCCTGATCTTTAGGAACCAAATGAGTGATCCCAGTAGTGAAGAGGCTCGGGAGCGACTTCTGATCGAGAGCCTCTTGAAACTGTCGGGCGAGCATAGCGTGACACACTACGAACCCCTTCAGCCAGTAGTGATGCAGCCCCTCGAGCCCCTGACTTTTCCAGTTCGGGGCCCTACGGACCGCCTCAGCCACGTCTTCAGGCGTTATGGTGACGGGGTCCATAGGCGTAACACTTGCACTCTGTTTCGCCAAAACTTCCATCCAAGGGCCCTCGCTGTGGTTTACGGCTCTGACCACAGGTCACGCCAAAATGCGACAGTGTCAGCCTGATCCGGTCCTTTGCCCGCTCCACATACCTCTGGTCGCTCCAATGATTTATAGAGCCTCTTCTGATCACTCTGAAAGAGACGATTCTGGTTGAACCGCCTTGACGTCTCGCTAAATCGTCGAATCCGCTTCCCCCAAGCAGCGATTTTTTGCTTCAGGTCATCTATGCGCTCCGTTAGTTTTTGCGTGATATCCGGCTGGAACAAACTGATATTTGTCCCATCAAACGCCATCCTAACGGTGCGCATAATCCTCGGTCTATTATTACCCGACCTGAAGCTTGTCAGTCTGCCGATAAGGGCCCTTGCCTTTGCGATACGGTCCTCAATTCTTTTTCTCCAGGCTGGGATGGCGCTACTTTTTTGAGTAGCACGTCCAGCCACGGGAAGTTTGGCGCCAATAATACGGCATACTGTCAGTGCGGCGCCAAAAAGAATTGAATCCGTCTCGCAAAGGTCCCGGCTGGCTTCCAAATAGGTCACCAGCATTGGGTTAAGAGCCCGCACGACAGCCCGATTTCGCTTGCTAAGGGGTATGCGGGGAAGTCGCAGTCGATTTTCGAGAGGCATGCTGCGCGTTTCCAGCATCGACTCTTCCAGTATGCTCCTCATTTTCTCTAGTTCGTGGGAGACTATTCCATCATCGTCTGAATTAGCCACAAATGGAATGTTGACGGCAGCATCCACATATGCAGTTTGTTGCGCATCTAGTGGCGCCGCATTCCCAGTCGTAGCATTTCCATTCGATGAAGGAATAGCCTCACGTCGTAGTCGCTCGAGTTCGGCGTCACCAAATATGTTGGAGCGCAGGATGTACCTAACTCGGTCTGCCAGGTTTTGCTCAGTGACGGATAGAGATGGCTCCAGCTCTGCAAAAAATATATATTACATATTATTATACTATATTGACTGATGTGTCAAAGACCACATATACACGTTTTATGATTAGTATCATTAATCAGTATTAAAAAAAACTCGACGCGACGGTATGCAAATGAGATCGCTAGGAGCGGTGTTGATACTTTGTGATAAGCCCGGTGAAAAGTTTTTAAATAATTGCTCCCAATTATTAAAAAAAAAATTAAGTATTGTAAATTGATTCTGTCACTCAAAATTGAGGTGGACGTTCCACCTCAATTTTGAGTGACAGTTATTAAATACGACTTATTTGTGCTTGTAATATAAGTATAAGTCCTAAGCATTTTATTTAAATAGTGACAGCTGTAACGAATATTATTTAAACTTTCTGTAAGTGTAATTCTTGTTATCCCTTTAATATTTTAAGATTTATCTTTTAAGCAAGTGTTGAACTATTTTTTGAAACATCCTGGTCGGAAGGGATATATTCCGAAAAGTCAGGAGAAAATGGTTTTTTTCTACTAGATGAGGTGAAGGAATCTGGGTAATAATTTACAAGCGCATTTTCCCGCATACTATTTTTGAATGAAAGTCTTCACCGCGTTCGATAAAATAGCTAATATCTTGTGGTGGAATAACTTTCTGCGTAGCATGATCATTTGCCTTGGACGAAGTCGAAGCTACCTCTTGATCTTAAATGTAAATACCAATTTTAACAAAGTTAATCTTAGCAAGTATTTACATCTGACGAGGAGCGTCGCAGCGCAATGTACATGCACAAGTGATCACGTATAAACGTGTTTTCGCGCCAGACCTGCATAAACCTGAACCGAGTAACTCAACAAAATACTCGACTCTGTAATAAATAACAAATCCGAGTAAAACTCTGTATTCGGTTACTCGGTACAACTTTAACTCGGTACATTTTTAATTTAAACTGACTGAACGGCTCCGATGCGCTTACCAATACGTAGTTATTGCTAACGCTGATAATTTACACTAAAATACAACTTACCAGTTGGAATTCCACTTAATGATAATGCCAAATTTAAAATATTTTGGCTACGCTTCATCTTATTACTATTATCTTATTACTTAAAAGCCTAAATAGTCACCATGTACACTTCTCACTTCTGTATAGTAAACCACACAACAACACTAAACTTCTAAAGCGCGAGTAAACTGCTAGACGACAACATCGCAATTCGACATAACTTGTCATAACACGATAAAAACTAACATAAATATCCGCGCAACAACATTGTAAGTCAACATACAATGCAGTTGCATTACGTTTCATAGCCATAAACCCCAATTTTGTCATGTACAAAAATTGTATATAATGTTACAATGTTGTTGTATTTGATTGACTTGCTACTCATAATATTTTCTATAAATTGTAAATCAAGTTGCAACGATATTGTTGACAAAAAATACTTTTTTGTTATGTTATTATACTTTGACGTTTGTTTATTTTAAAATCGAATGGGAGCAGAATTACAATGATTGTACAGAAAAATTGTATTTTTTTTACATAGTAATATCATTGTAACACAATTTATGGAAAAAAATGAGTTACGATGTTATTGCATGGAGGTGTCGATATCCTGGACGTCAGTCTGAGCGAGATTAAAATGACTCTCCAGCACCTTAAAAACGGCAGGGTCCCAAGCGAGAATGGAATTACAACCGGGCTTCTAAAAGCGGGTCGAACACCGGTACTTGAAGTCCTACAGAAGTTCTACAATTCCGTCCTCCATGGTTGCACTACTCCGGGGGCGTGGAGCAGAAGTGCGGTGGTCTTATTTTTTAAGAAAGCCGACAACGCTCTCTTGAAAAACTACGGACCGATTTCCTTCTGAGCCGCGTCTACGTGCTGTTTCCGAGAGTCATTACGAATCGTCTCGCACGCAGACTCGACGACTTGCAGCCTCCCGAACAAGCCGGTTTTCGAAAAGGCTTCAGTACCATAGACCACATGCATACAAGTAGCAAGTGCTATTTGTATATTCATATCCTTATTATTTTAGCGTGATTACTTTAATTATCTATTTGGTTCTAAAACATTTAACATAACGAATGAAAAAGAGGAACTTTATTTATTGCTATCAGATAAAAGACAACTTATGAATAAATTTTGTAAAATATAAATTGATCGATGTATAATATTAATTTAAAACGCATCTTGACTTAATAATGCAAAAGAATATTAACTGATATATTTTATTAATAGTGAAAATTGCAATATTTTGTGTATTATTAAGAATTAATCAAAATGTAATATCATGTCTTCTTTGTATTAATATTGCGCATCAAATTCTAAACAATGCTGACGTGATCTTTTGCGTATAAGGCATCGGAATATTACACGCATTTGATACAGAATGATGCATTAATATACACTACTGTTGTCTCCTGACTTGCCTTCAAAATATTGATTTTATACTTTTTCATTCACTTTATCTACGATTAAAATCCAGTATTCAATTGATAAAAAAGACTTGATAAAATAAACTATTATTTTGTAATACAAAACTGTATAGTAGTTCGATATTTTTTTTGAGATAATATGATTATTGAATTTAGGTAATGGCTCTAAACTCTAATGACTTATGAACTATTGAAGCTAAGACAAATAACAAACAACTTATATGACAACAAAAATGCGATGTGAATTAATGATGTCAAAACATAAAGTTTATGAAGTGGGAAAAAAACAATTATTTGTGCCTTTGAAGTATTAAAAGCAATTAAAAGATTTCTAACAGGTACACTATCGATCATGTTGTATATTAATCATAGTATATATTTTAACAGTAGTGTGAATTACTAGTAGTTTGATTTTGTTGATCACTAGTTCAATTTGAAAGAAGAGAAGAAACATTTATTCAGAACATTTCACACATATAATTAATTAAGGTATAACAAAATTAGGCTTGTAATGTTCGCTGGGTTTTATAGGTAGGGTTGCCAACCCTTACTTTATAACATAGTATCTTACTATGTTAGTTTAGGAACTGAAACAAAGAAATGTTTGCACAGAAAAGTAAAAGAAAGGATAGAATAAAAAAAGTGTTAAGTTAAATTATAGAAAGGAAATTAGTTAATTTAATTAGAAAAATATTGTATAGGTTGTGTTCATATATATGGGCATGGTGTTTATATTTGAAAAGAACAGTAAAACATTAGCTTAAATATTTGTAATCGGCTAGATCAACCAATGAATAATTGTGGTTGTGTTAATTTTTTGTTCTTGAAGAATGTTGAGGTTTTGATATGAATGTGTGAAAGTTGAAGACAGATTTCGGCACTGAAAGGAATGTAATAGTATGCAGGATGATATAAGTGATATTTAGATAAATTCTCAGGAACTATGCAGTAATTTTGCTAGTAATTGGAATGAAGGAATTAGGCTATCGGATATTATCTTAGCCAATGTTTAGGGCCCAAACTCTGGTTATGTTAATAAACCGATATGCTTAATTGAAAGGAGATGGAATGAGATTGAAAGAATATAAAAGTAACCGAGACAGACAAAGATTTATAAAAAGAATAAAAAAAAGATGACCTTGAGAAATAAATGATGGAGAGATATGGGAACACTGTTAAAGCATACAGTCCTCAAGCAGGGTATGCTTTCGTGATAGGATGATAAAATAAGGAGTTACGGGTACTAGGGAACAACGCCTTCAGTACAAATGATGTACATGAGTTTACTCATATTAGTACTGTTAGGGACCAGAGAAGTCTAAAATTTGTTACCCTTAATAACGGTACATAGAGGTCATATCCTTCATTGGATCATGGTGCGAACTTAGTTTTCCTCTGTGACAATTGTTGGAGTCCTTTTAATGACTTAAACGTAGACCTCAAGGTTGTGCGCACAACACAAGGTACATTTTATCTTGATATAAAATAAAATAAAAATATGTACCAATAAAATGAAATGAATGTTACGAAAATAAATATTTCGTAAAACAAATTTGACCTGTGTACCCAGTAGTGTTTTCTTTTTTATATATAAGTAAATTTCATGTCACGAAAAAATGAGTTTTCGAAATTATAAATAACTTAAATAATGAATGTTTATTAACATACCTATATAAAAGTTTTATACCTTTTGAAAATGATATTATATCAGTACACACGATATAATTTTAATGCATTGTAAAAACTTTGACCATTGACTATAGATTTCAAAATGTGTTCTTCTCAATGTTTAAATACATTAATGTTTTGTTACATAACTGTTATAGTGCTTTTTTGAATTTTTATTTATATACGCTATAATTAACATCATAATATTTCTAATAACGTTAAATTAATACTTATATTCAGAGAAAGTTTTAGGGCAAGTAATTGTCTACTGCGCTGCCACAATGCGTGTTGGAGAACTTCACATGTATTCGAAATATATTTTTTCTTATTTCGCAGACATTCCTCACGTTTTTTCCTTCACCGCCAAGCACGTGGTAAATCAACACTTAAAACTGCAATTAACAATTTCATTGGTGCCGGCGGGGATCGAACCTCGTTTGCTCACGTACTGTGAAATTTACAGCGAGCGTATAGTTAGAAATATTTTTATCACAGCGCGGAGCGTTATAGCGGTATAGGCATAGTTAAAAATATTTTTGTGTTATATATAGATTTTCAATCATCATCATTTCAAAAAAAATTCAAAATAACTTGATTTTATAACTTGACTTGTTGACTCAATAACATGCCCATTTATGATATTATTAATAATCAGAAGGGAATTTTCAATGATTAGGGATATGAAAAAGGACTGTTGTCTTCAATATCCATACAGTTTTTTGTCTCTGCAAGCTTTCAGCCTGCAAGGCATACAAATGTGTTCCAAGCAATCCACCTGAAATGGAGTTAATCAATATTGTAATGGTGTCTTCACTAAATAATAATTCTCATCAATATATTTTTTTCTATATTTATTGCAATCTATATAGCTTGTGAGGACTTTGTTTTTGTATGTATTGATTTGAATTTATGATTAACATTTACACTCAAACAGTATATAGCCAAAAACATATGTCGAATTATGATTTGTTAGGAATCAAAAGGACATTTTTAATAATAAGAGATATGAGGTAGGGCCATACCTTCAATGTCAATAAATTATATTTCCATATTTCCGTCAGTATTTTGTTATCCTTGTCTATATGTTAAATACAAAAGAAATTATTATAAATTATACAGCATTAAATCAGCCCCAATTGGTCAAATACAGAAGCAGTAATTATTGATTAACATCAACGATATTCGACTATGTAAAAGTTGTCTCACATTTCATTTTCACTAGTTTCATGTGGGAGAAAAAGATATTATTTTTATATTGAGTATCTGATCGGTGACAAAATAATATTTCTTTCTGTTGAGTTAACAACACAGCTGTCTAGCCATAATAGAAGCATCTGATTCTATCACGGGGTATAGTCCAAAACATCAAGGATATAACCATTACACTATATTAATATGCAAACTTATTATACTATTATATATTTTATTCAAGCTTTATATTTGCTTTTAACACAATTAATTATTATAGTTTTACACATTAATAACGGGTTTTCCAATAAGGACTTGACAACTTTTTTTTTCAAAATAAAATGAAAAACATTTGAGATATTTCAAAAACTTTATTATCAGGTTGAAGTACATTCAAAACATTTATGAATGGAACTCGACTTCGCTCATATGGCCACTGCGGGTACGTTTGCAGCAGTCGATTAGTTGGACCCAATTTTCCATGACTCGGCCACACATTTCGGCCGAAACGGCTACTATTTCGCGTTCAATGTTGGCTTTGAGCTCTTCCAACGTCGTCAGCTTATTAGCATAGACCAATGACTTGACGTAGCCCCAAAGAAGAAAATCTAGAGGCGTTAAATCACACAAACGAGGCGGCCAATCGACTGGTCCATTTCTTGAGATAAATCGCTCGTCAAACTTGTTCTTCAATAAATCGATTGTAACGTGTGCTGTGTGGCTTGTGGTCCCATCCTGTTGAAACTACATTCTATCCAAATCCATATATTCCAATCCAGGTCAAAAATAATCGATGATCATGGCGCGATAACGATCACTATTCACAGTAACGTGGCGACCACTATCGTCGACGAAAAAATATGGCCCTATGACGCCGCTGGCATGCAAACCGCACCAAACAGTTATCTTTTGTGGATGAAGTGGTTTTTCATTAAGCACTCGCAATCACCCGCCCAATACCGCATATTTTGTTTATTGACAAACCCATTGAGCCAGAAATGAGCTTCGTCACTGAAGATGATTTTGCGATGAAGTTGATCATCTTGGCGCATCTTTTCCAGAACCCAATCGTAGAAAGTACGTCGCTTCGAATGGTCCATCGGCTTCAATTCTTGAGCAAGCCTAATCTTGTATGGGTATACAGTAAGATTCTTACGCGAAATTCGCCATAAAGTGGTCTTGGCGATGCCAAACTCTTGAGAACGCCGTGGAATTGACTGATTTGGATAATTTGCTACGGACGCTTCAACGGCAGCGATATATTCGACACTTCGACCAACCCGTAGTCTCACTGGCACGGCAACATCACACAACGAATATGTAGACTCAAACTTTTTCACTAAACTTGTTAGTGCCTACGAGAATTACGACCGAAAATCGGAGTTAACGCTCTTAAAGTAGCGGCCACCGACTCCAAATTTGTGTTGTAATTTTTTAAGATTTGCAGACATTGTTCCTTCGTGCACTTCACCACGATGAAAATGTTATGTCACTGAATAAACTGACAGTAACAGTTCGATGTTAAGTTAAACAGTGCGTTCAGAAACTAAATTCAAAATTGTCAAGTCCCTACTGGAAAAACCCTTATATTGAAATAATACTAGTTTTTACGGAATTTATCGCGTATATTTAACTTTTTAATACCCGTCGTTTCGAGAGCTTTACAGCACCCATGGTCACGGGAAGGACCGAGATGTTTAACGTCCAGATGTCATAGTTAACCGCGGTTACCATAGATTAAAATTTAACTTTTGTTCCGATCTACATAGTATGAACTTATGGTATCATGAAGTCTTGCAGTTGTATGCTTGGGTTGGGATTTAATTTTATTTATTATAGGATCCCAAGCAGATGGTAGCACCCAGCCATCTTCTCTATTGAAATTAGGATGTTTTTTGATTTCAATAGCCTCGCGAATCATCCTTGGAATGAATCGGTGTTCTTTAGCGAGTATTTGTGGTCTATCAAATCTGATGTAGTGACGGGGGCGTCCATATTCCTGTACATGTTCACAGACTGCAGACTTCCCGGAGCGTCGATTCTTCACATCAGCTATATGTTCTTTGACGCGGGTTTTAATTGATCTTTTAGTTTGTCCTATGTAGGAGAAACTAAAAGATCCCAAGCAGATGGTCGCAGATGGAAAGCTCTCGAAACGTCGGGTATTAAAAAGTTAAATATACGCGACAAATTCCGTAAAAACTAGTATTATTTCAATGTGTAGTGTTCGCGTAAATATAAGAAATCATTATGTAAATCCCTTATATATACCATCCATAATGTCTTTTTACTATTGACGGTATAAATCCCGGATACATGTCTGGCTTACCAAATAAGTATAATTTATTGATATTATGTGATATGTGTATTATGTTATATCAATTTATGTTATATTTACTATAAATTGATTAAATATAATTTGTGATAGTTTAATTATTAATAACATTAAGTACTGCGTCATAACTTTAGAGTAACATTATTTTATGAAGACTATCGATACACAAACCAAAAACATTTAACTTCTTATTAAGTTTAGTAATAATTATTGTGTTAGATGGAAGAACAAATAAAAAAATAATTTGCGACCATTTGACACACTTTCGTTCAGCTAATTTAATTGCGTAACTCGAATTCAGTTCGAGCTACCTGAATTTCAACTCGAGTTAACTTATTTCTATTTTACTACTAGTTAATGTTATTTACACACCCTCTTACACACACTCATGCTTTCAACATATACACAAATAGATACATATTAATACACACTATACCATTTTTCTTTATATCAAAACACATTTTGTTATGTATAAGATTCACATTTCATCTGTTGTATAGCTTCTATTTAAGTTATACTTATGTTAGTCTGTTAATATGTAATTGGGAAGAGCACTGTGATCTGAAATACAGATATATATTTATCTAGTTCAGACACAGATGTTCCATCATTCTTTGTGAACTGGGTATAGATCATAGAATAGTTATTTATAAATGTGATAGTTATGCAAGTTTGAAAATAAAGTATTATTACTATTATTATTTTCTTCCGAGTTGGCTAATCTCTAATACAATTGTTTTTTAAATATTACCGAAACCAATGACCTGAACAAGAATATCAGAGCAACTTTTTTACATCAGTTCCGTTTAGATTTTCAAAGAATATTAAGACTACATATACATAAACACTCACGCCTGTCACCCAGAGGGGTAGGCAGAGACTACAGACTTCCATTTAGCACGATCCTGACATACCTTTCTCGCCTCTTCCACATTCATATACCTACGCATACATGCTCGTCGGTTAAGGGTACTCTTAATTTGGCCCATTTTTAGTATATCGCCAATTTGGTCGACAAACTTCCGCCTAGGACGTCCCTTTCCGACTCTTCCATTCACTTCTGCAACATATATTTGCTTTGTCAGTCTTTCCGCATTCATTCTTTCTACATGACCAAACCACCGAAGCATTCCTTTCTTAATCCTGGTCACCGCATCATCTTGCAAACCACACTCTTCTTTTATCACACAGTTTCTCACCCTGTCACTCAGATTCAGCCCTAACATACTCCTTAGCGACCGCATTTCTACCGCATTTATTCTACTCTCGTGCTTCTTCTGCCACACCCAACTTTCACTACCATACGTTAAAGTAGGGACTAATACAGCACTGTGAATTGCACAGACAGAGTGGACAGGGATGTGTTATGGCAAACGCTGAACGCATTTAGGTTGAGCGCTGGTTTGATACAGGCATTAAAGTCTCTGTATAGGGACTCGAGTGCTTGTGTTAGAATCAACGGGGTCTACTCGGACTGGTTTGGCATCCATAAAGGTGTCAGACAGGGCTGTGTAGCTTCCCCGTGGCTGTTCAACCTATTTATGGACAGCTGTTTGGAAAATTTGAAAGTTGAAGAATGCGGGGTAAGAATGGGTGAGTTAACCATCAAATGCCTTTTGTACGCCGATGATCAAGTCATACTTGCGTCGTCGGCGGCCGAGTTGCAAATGATGGTTACATTAATGAACAGGTCATTAAAAGAAAGGGGAATGAAAGTGAACGCGAGTAAGACGAAAGTGATGGTTTTTGAAAGAGATGAAAGCAAAACGGTATGTGAAATAAGAATAGAAGGAGAGTTAATTGAGCAAGTGGATGAGTTCGTATATTTGGGATGTGTATTCAGCAGGGATGCGAGATATGATAAGGACATTGAACGACGAGTGAATGCAGGAAATAAAGTAAATGGGGCTCTACACTCTATTGTGAAAAGTCAGAATGTGTCAAAAAAGGCACGTATGGCAATTCACAGTGCTGTATTAAGACTACTTACAATAATAAATTGATATCTTTTTTGGTAAGCTAAAAAATATACAAATCTTGTATAAAGTTGTGTCAAGAACCTGCAAATCAAATTTAGATGGATATTCTAGCCTCACAACATACGAAAAATTAGTTTGGCTCTTTTTGGAAACATACCAATAGGCAAAAATGTAAACCGGCCTGCAAGTGAATGTTGGTATTGTAAGCGAGTATAAAAAAATTGCCAACTTATTTGTAAATCATTTTGAAATTCAATCTTCTCTTGGGTCTTCAAACTGAATATTATTCATAATAAAAAAAGAAGAAAACTTTTACTCTCCATCTTGGAACTAATAACTTGGAAAAAATGATAGTTCGCGGGTTTCAACGCTGTTCAAGGCAAATTAAAATAATCGTATTCAGAGATTTTCCTTTTAAGCTATTGCATAGCTTTTATCGCAGGCTTTGAGCACGGCAACCAAATCAAGAAATTGCATAACGAAAATAAACCTAACACCCCCCACTCCGACCGTTACAGCGGTGTGGCGTTGAAAGCCGTGCATCGTCTAACGTTTTTTCAGTTCGGCAGACTTCGGCACGGTGATTGTGTGCGTGCGACTAGACGTATTTATGTATCTTCTTATTTATTCAATAAAAGAAAAAAAATGTTTTCTTATTGGTCACTACGCTCAAAATGTGTAACTTATTAAAATCAAAGAAAAAAACAAAGGAAAAAATACTGCACACATAAAATAAATAAATAATTATAATTGCATAAGAAGAAAAAAAAATGCTATGCAATAGCTTTTCCGCGGCAGTCCCCGAGTGCCACACGTTTTTTTTTTCTTTTATGTCGTTTAAAAATATCGTCTACGAAATTTCAATTTTAAAGAACAAACATAAATTTAACAGTGGTAGAACCACGCGGCAACTTTGCTGTTGCACGTATGGGCCGGCTCAAACCGGGGTGGTACCACGACCTCACAGAATACCGGCGTGAAGTGGAAGCTCTGCTTCCGCGTTTCGTCTGGTGAGTGCAGGTGGCCGGAGGCCCAAATCCCCCCCCCCCATCAACATGGTAGCGGAATTAAATAATGATAGACTACCCCAGGAGGGTACCAGCACCCCTGGAAAAATTCCTCGCTGAGCATCCACGACCATGTTTCTCCACTTCTGAGCGTGGGTGCTCGGGCTGCCCCGCGTATTCTGGGGGGGGGGGGCAAAATTCCGCTCAAGACTACAACTGCTCGGGGCAAACGGAGCAACAAGACCAAGGCGACACCTGCCACGCTGTCCGTGAATTTCTGCAATATCAGGGGACTTCACTCTAACCTAAACGCCGTCCACTACCATCTCGAGACGGCGAGGCCGGCTCTGCTCTTTCTGACCGAGACGCAGGTGTCCTCTGCGGCTGATGTCTCGTATCTCTTCTACCCGGGGTACAAACTGGAACACTCCTTTGTGCCTCGGGCTGGAGTTTGCGTTTACGTCAGAGAGGACATCTGTTCTCGACGCCTCGGCAGACTTGAAGGTTCGGACCTGTCCATCCTTTGGCTACGCGTAGACAGCGACGAACATCCGCGCGTCTACGGGTGCCTCTATAGGTCCCATAGAGGTAATGCCGAAACAGACCGACTCTTCGACCACGTCCAAATGGCTGCAGATTCGTTGCTACAGCAGATCCCCTCCGCAGAGATCGTGATCCTCGGCGACTTTAACGCCCATCACGCCAAATGGCTTGGTTCACGTTTAACCGATCATGCGGGGAGATCTGTTCATGATTTTGCCTTGGCATATGGTCTGACACAACTGGTTACTTCGCCTACGTGGATTCCAGATGTGGAGGATCATGCACCTTCCCTGTTGGACCTTCTGCTGACCTCTCACCCGGACGGATATCAGATTTCCGCTGACGCCCCTTTAGGCTCCTCGGACCATTGTCTGGTCCGGAGTGTTGTGCCACTCACGCTGAAATCGCGGTTGCATTCTGCAGGCTGCCGCCGTGTTTGGCACTATAGGTCAGCCGATTGGGATGGGATGCGGTCTTTCTTAGCATCCTACCCTTGGGGGCGGATTTGCTTCTCGCCGGATGATCCCAACGTTGTTGCGGATTCTGTTACTGATGTGGTACTTTAGGGTATGGAACTTTTTATTCCTTCCTCTGTGGTGCCCATTGGAGGCAAATCTCAGCCTTGGTTTGGTCGCTCCTGTAAAATAGCATCATGCTATAAGCAGGAGTGCTACCAAGCCTGGGTTGATGCATCAGCGTCCCGGGATGTAAACACCAGCGCTCTAAAAAAGAAGTATAATTCCGCCTCTAGGTCCTTCAAAAGAGTCATTGCCAAGGCAAAGTCAGAGCACATAGGCAGAATTGGCGAGAAACTAGTTCGCCTTCCTTTTGGAACCCGTGCATTCTGGTCTCTCGCCAAGGCTGTCCAGGGGAATTTCTGTCAGCCATCTCTTCCATCTCTGCACAGGGAGGACGACTCACTGGCCCATACTGCAAAGGAGAAAGCCGATCTTCTAGGCTCTTTCTTTGCGTCTAACTCGACTCTCGATGACGGGTGGAGTACGCCGCCGACCTTCCCGCGGTGTGAGTGCTCCATGCCGGAAGTGCAGTTCACACAGCGCTCGGTTCGCAAAGCACTCCTCTCCCTGGACATCCACAAGTCGAGTGGGCCTGACGGAATCCCCCCAATTGTGCTGAGGACGTGTGCTCCAGAGTTGGCACCGGTTTTAACGCGTCTTTTCCGGTACTCCTACTCCCTAGGCGTAGTCCCAAAATCATGGAAGACGGCTTTCGTCCACCCGATCCCTAAAAAAGGCGACCGCTCAGACCCATCCAACTACCGGCCAATCGCCATCACCTCCTTGTTCTCCAAAACAATGGAGTCCATTGTAAACTGCCAGCTCATGAGGTACCTTGAGCATCGCCAACTGATTAGTGACCGCCAATACGGTTTTCGCCGTGGTCGGTCAGCTGGTGATATTCTGGTCTACCTCACTCACAGATGGGCGGAGGCAGTAGAGTTCAAGGGGGAGGCATTGGCCGTTAGTTTGGACATTGCGAAGGCCTTCGATCGGGTTTGGCACAAAGCGCTTCTTTCGAAGCTCCCTTCCTATGGGCTTCCCGAGAAATTGTGCGATTGGATCACCAGCTTTCTTGCAGATCGGAGCATCAAGGTCGTTGTAGACGGTGCAAGCTCCGATTGCAAGCCTATTAATGCTGGTGTTCCACAGGGCTGCGTGCTATCGCCAACGCTGTTTCTTCTGCATATCAATAATATGTTGCATACCCGTAACATTCATTGCTATGCAGATGACAGCACTGGTGATGCTCTTTATACCGGCCGAGCCAATATTTCTCGGGAAAACGTCTCCGAGTGCCGGGACAAACTTGTGTCTGAAGTCGAGTCTTTGCTGAACAGAGTCTCGGATTGGGGACGACTAAATCTAGTCCAGTTTAACCCCCAGAAGACACAAGTTTGCGCGTTAACCGCTAAAAAGAACCCCTTTGTCGTATCCCCTCAGTTTCAAGGCACTCCCCTTGTTGCCTCAGCTAGTATCGGAATCCTCGGCGTCGACATATCGAGTGACGTGCAGTTTCGTGGTCACTTGGAAGGGAAGGCCAAATTGGCCTCTAAAAAGCTTGGCGTGCTCAGCAGAGCGGGACAGTATTTCATGCCGGCACACCACCTGCAACTTTACAAGGCGCAGGTTCGGCCGCACATGGAATACTGTTCCCATCTCTGGGCTGGGGCTCCCCAGCACCAGCTCCTTCCATTTGACCGCATCCAGCGCAGAGCGGCTCGAATCGTCAACGACCGAGTGCTTTCCGATCGGCTCGATTCACTGGCGCTGCGAAGAGATGTTGCATCTCTTTGCGTATTTTATCGCATCTATCACGGGGAGTGCTCTGAGGAATTGTTCGGATTAATCCCAGCCGCCAAATTTCGTGAACGCACTACACGGCAAACGTCCCGATACCATCCACACCATCTGAATGCTTGGCGGTCCACCACTGTACGTTTCACAAGGAGTTTTCTTCCACGTACAACCTCTCTGTGGAATAGTTTACCACCGGCGATTTTTTCGGACCGATACGACCTGGGGACCTTCAAGAAAAGAGCTTACTCCTTTCTAAAGGGCCGGCAACGCACCCGCAATTCTCCTGGTGTTGCGGTTGATCATGGGCGGCGGTAGTCACTTAACATCAGGTGAGCCGCATGCTCGTTTGCCCCCTCTTCTATAAAAAATAAAAAAAAAATTTAATGCGTAATATAATTTCAAAACTAATATATTCTTTTTCGCCTTCGAAGGAAAAGGGGAGATCCCTTCTTGACAAACTGATCTCTCGAAAGAAGCATCATAGGATGCGTACTGAACATATAAAGGTCTGTTTTATATACAAATAAAAGCTGTAGCATGGCTCTACCACGTTCTGATTTTTTATACTGAATATATCTGCAGCAAAACTAGAGTAAATAACATAGCACAAAGCAAAGCTGCGATGGCTATTGACCTGCCATATAGCTTCGAAGAACCGACTAGTGATAATCGTAACAGTAAGCATATTGTAGGGCGTAAGATATGCAAGAAGTCGATGAATACTGGTAACTCAGGACTGTGTATTGTGGAATTCCTTGGGAACTTAGGTCATGTTCAGCATTGGATTTGTGAAAGTTTTCGTTCACAATATTTCGGTAAATTCGTTAGCGCTAAAGCCTTATTTGTTTAATCGCATATAGTCATCAATATGGCGCAAGTTATAGCTTCATTTGAAATTTAAATTATTAAACCACTAACCAAGAAATTACTTGAAGACCTGAAACCTTTTAATATTATACATTTCCTTGAGTCATCATTTGTATTTAATAGAACAGGAAAATAGCGAGCTTGGTTTTTTATTATTATTCCACTTTCAACTCTCAGCATCGTCGAGACATTTTTTGCGTATCTTTTCTGCTCACTTCAAGCTTCAACGGTTTATTGTATAATTCATATTGAAATGTATTTAATTATATGAAAATTGTTCATGAGAATTGAGTAGCTATGTAATGAAAACATTAAAATTGCGTTTTACGCAGGTGCTGGTGAAAGCAAAGTAAGAATGTGCATCTTGTATTCCGGTATGTATTGCCTGATTTGTAGTGAAGTGTTGGCAATAAAAGTAAAGTTGGAAGAGGAACAGTTTTGTACTCCCGTAGAGGGGAAGCCAAAAAAACTTATTTTACTTATTATAAGCCAATATTTGATCACAAGCTTACCTGGTGGTAAGTGGTGTTGAAGTCCTAGATGGTAAATCGCACTGTGTTAGCGTATCAAGAGCCTGATCACGTTTGCTTTGAACATGCCTAGATTGTATTTAGGCGGAAAGACAGACACCGGCGAATTAATCCACTCCTTTGCTGTGAGCACTACGAAACACGAAGCAAAACGCTTGGTCCTAATGCGTGAAATATCGACATCAAAGGGCCCCTGATTGTAAGATGGTGGAAAGATAACGAAAGAATTAAAGAATTTTATTTCTTTTTTGTATGAAATACGTAAATATGTAGTTAGAAAATCTAACATAATACAGTAGAATCCCGATTATCCGGATCAATTAAAACCAGGGGTATTCCGTATAATCGAAAATCCGGATAACCAATTTCAAAGCAAATCAAATAATATTTAAGTTTTAATAATTTTTTATTATGTAATAGGTTTTACTTAGATAATACGATATACAAAAAACGAGCTATAACGATAGATAATGAATTACATAATACCTGTATAATTTAAAATTTTGGTTGGAAATAACTTGTTATAGGTTTTTGACGTAATGAATCACATCTTTTTCTTGCAGCCAAGTCCCTGATGCGCTTCAGTTGTAATAACTGTATGGGATCCGATTCGTCCTGTCTTTCAAACCACTTAAAAGCAACATCTAGAGCTTCAAAAGCTTCTGCGTGACACGGTACTTGATATACATCACCAGTTTCAGTCCCTTCTTCATCTTCTCTCTCGTTACTGTTTAAATCCTCAATGATTTCTTCATCAGTTAATATTTGGAATCCAGGGTCTTCACTATCGCAGTTTAGCCACTCCATAATATTCTCTTCGTCGCACCCTTCACCAATGTTAAGAATTTTCATTGCTTCGGTTATTTCTTTAAAATCGTTGTGCGGTTTAATTGAAGAATCAGATAGAGTTGATTTTAATAATTTATTCGATTTTATGTTAGGGGGCAAAAACTTAACCGTGAACTTCCCATTTTCTCGATTTAGTGTTTCAGCGGAAGGGTGCGTTGGCGCATTATCTAATAACAACAATACATCGCCTTCTTTACCCACGTCCTTTTGAAATTTCTTCACCTTAGGAATAAACTTATTTTCATACCAAATAAGAAAAATATCTGTGTTCATCCACGCTTTTTGTTGGTTAGCGTAAGTTAAGGGTATTTTAACATTTTTGAAAAAGCGCGGATTTTTAGATTTACCAATAAGTAGCAGTGGCAATCGATGTGTTCCTTTAGCGTTTGCGCAAACCATAATTGTAACTCTGCCCTTACACATTTTATGCACCGGTGCTGCATTTTCACGTCGCGATGCTAATGATCTGCTTGGTAGAGCTTTCCAATTAAGACCTGTTTCGTCCACATTGTATACAAAATCTAAATCGTATTTTTTTCATCTAGAAATTTTTTTAACTCGTCTACAAAAGAGTCGGCTGATGCAACGTTAGCAGACAGTTTTTCTCCTTGAATCTCCAGTTCTCGAATTCCATGTTTAAAAAGAAAAAAAAATTGCTAACCATCCACAGCTCGCCTTGAAAGAAGTATCACCACCAAGTTTTTGATTAAAATCCAATGATTTTTCACATAACAGAGCTCCAGATATGGGCTGATCGCATGCTGTCTTTTGTAAGAATCAAGTAAAACTGCATTCTCCAGAATTTTATTTTGAGATTTTTTCATGACTTTACGTTGCGAGCTTCCATCTTCTTGCTCAAGCGCGCAGGTGAATTTCATTATGGAATCAGAATTTTTTTTAATGTCTGATATCGTAGAAGTTACGACACCATATATTTGTGCCAACTTACTGCCAGATTCACCATTTTTTTACTCTCAATTAACTTCATTTTGTCGTTAAGAGACAACACTACTCTTTTTCGCTTGAACATTTTAAATTTCCAACACAAAACGTTAACAAAATAAAAGACAACCTTTCGGTTGAACGCTATCAAAGAAAGTGAAACAATAACAAACACTATCCCGCAAACAAATGAGAGCGGGAGTACACCGTCGGAGACGGGAATAAACTTGTCGTAACATGTCTCGTTGCGCCGTCAAAACATTTTTAAATTAATAATTAGAGCCGAGACGAATGAGTCCGGATAATCGAATGTTCGGATAATCGATGTTCGGATAATCGGGATTCTACTGTATTAAGAAAAGAAGCTCGTTTTAGCTAGATCTTTGTAGTGACATCCGAAAATATTAGTAAATTGAAAAAAAAAATTGTACTCCAGTATGTCTTTCAATCCGAGTTGTTTTGTGAATGTCCCGGAGCCAAACAATTGTTACATAAGTTATTATACTTCACAAACTCAGATCTCTCCGCATGTGTTAACTTCACAATATTTTACAGAAACTTATAGTGTGTTCTTCATTACGTTTGATGCAAGTTCTCGTTGTGGTATAACAGACGTATGGAATAAATTTTCCTTTGTTGATTTATTCTCTCGTGAAATGAAGATGGCGTTATTAAGTGCGGAACTTTTGTGAACTTTTGATTCGTACTCATTTGTAGCCAAAATAGAAAAGGTAAAACAGACGTATGGAATGAGTTTTCCGGTAATACCTAACCAGTCAAACAGTTAACCGCACATTTCCAGCATTTTATAATTTAGTGCGAGATCGCAGGTGTATTACGAGTAATGAAAAATATCACTTTACGTATATACGGCTGCGGTGTGCAGTATATTTTACGTCTAACCGTCATTAAAGATGGGGCATAGGCTTGAAAACAGGGCAGGCTAAGTGAGGGAAAGAGGTATGCGAGCAAGCAAAATATTGCAAACAGCTAGTTTTTTACTATACACTGAATAAACTGTTTTGTCACTTATAAGAATAATAAGTAATAATTTGTAAGTAAAAATACAAATATTTGAAATACAGCCCATTTTAAATAACGGTAACTGTTTTCGAGGTCCTTTCAATTCTAGATGTGATGCTTTCCCTTCGGTTGCACCAGTGGTGTCAATAGCTTCCAAACACCTTGGAGTTCTTGCGCTCAACATGTTCTTTAAGTCATCCTCTAGTCAAATTATAAATATTTGACGATTCGATTCTTCTTTAATTAATTATTTTTGGCCTATTTGTTCGGGTACTTAACCTGTTATTTAACCATTTCGTCGTGGGTTGGTTTCATCGATCTTGCTAAAGATATACATTGATGCGCTGTTAAAGTTCTTGCAAATCACGAAGTTGAGCGGGATTTACTCGTGGTTGAACGTGTACATGGACATTGTAATAGTAGACACGCACGTCTGACGAGGCGATCAGTTGCGATCGTTCTCCCGCTAACCATACCAGCTTTTGGTCTCATGCACACTTTGACACGTAAACAGGTAAGTGCTTGCCACACAAAAGCCCGTTCGAGAAGAGAAGAGGAAACTTTTTTTAATTAAACTTGTGTTTTTGGTACAAATATTGCCGTTTTTTCTTTTTGCGATTTGTAATATTCTATATCAATTCGATGTAGAACAAAATAAACATTTTAACAATATTACTATTTTACAAAAAATTATATCATTTTTTGCGACAGTCTTTTGAATTCGGTCGCTGTTGTTCTTCTTCGCCGGCTGTTATAAGTAGTAAACAACTAGATGGCTAAACTCGATCCTGCTCGAAGGAATATATTTAAATGTACTTAGAATTCACATTGAACTGACTCTGATATTGAAATATAATTAATGTCTTGTTCTGAGGAGTGTTTATTGCAAACTTGTTCGTACTTTACACGATGCATAGAGAGTATATGTATCCATAGTTTTAAACTCACTTACTAGAAAAGATAAAGGACACCCAAATATTTTAATTGTGTTATTATCTTGCAACTCATGCGCTCGTTGGACTGCTGCTTTCTGAGTGGTGCTACATCTTAGATCTAAAGGGTGACAGTGAATTTTTATATTTTAGCTAACTTCAATTTGACTGTGTATTCTTTGTTCGTATGTTTGTTCGAGGCTGTATAATGGTTGTAGCGCGAATCAGTTGCCTCGATCGGGGACGGACAACGTTCTCGTGGAATACCAAGGTAAAATAGCAGCTCAATTCGTATGATGAGTACCTAAAGAAAACCGGAGACCCGTATTTCTTGTAACTAAAACGGGTTTTACTGTAAACGAGGAATTTTGTCTTAGTCCTCGGAGGGGACAACGCATCTGCTCTGTGATGCTTAATAGAGGGTAGATGTATATGTCTATGGGCCACAGCATCCACTTAACATCGGGAGGACTGTGTGATCATTTGTCACCTTTATTCTACATAAAAAGTGTATGTTACGCGATATATTCGTCAATTGTGAACCAATTATAACTATGGTTGTAATATGTGGGCATAGTACAAGGGATACCACATATTTTAATAATGATCTAAAAATTAGTTTGCTTATATCCGTGTAATAAAACAAAATGACGTGTCTTATATCGTTTTATATTTAAAAAATCAAGTAGAAGTGTGTTTTTAGCTGTGTTCCAGTCTGAAAGGTATTGTCGGCGCACCTCGTCGCGCCTCGAGCGACAACGGTAGACGCAGGGTGGCCGGGCGTTGCTAAGGCCGCGGCAGCGCGTGCGCCTCCATTCTTCACTCAATTGTGGGATGCGGTACCATTTCACATTTCAATGGATATTGGCTTAGATGTTTAACTTTATTAAATCTATTGTTAATACAGTCCATTCGCTTGATTTCTAAAAGTTCCGATAAGGCCTAAATATCCTCCCTTGATAGCGCAAAATATGTACCAGTTTTTGCCGTAATTAACGTCATCAACGTCAACGGTCTTCGAGCAAAATTTGAATCCACGGCCACATTTATTGAAGAAGGAAGTCGCTCCCGCAGTAGCCTGCGTCATCACTGAATACGCTGATGTCATCCTGGAAGTATAAAAACTGTATTTGATTGAGTTCGTTCCAATAAGTTATTTTCATGCTTTCTTTTCTTGCCGAGAAAATATTTTCTATATCTTACATTGGCTAAGTATATTTTCTTTTATCAGTAATTATGTAGTTAGCGTCAGAGCTTCAAAAATTGCATTGTAATTGCAACGCTCGCTTGTTTAAATTTAAATGCTCGTTCCGTTTCCAATAGCCAGCGCTTCAAGTAGATAGGTAGATAGCTACGTTAACCAGGTGTCAGTTTGTTGACCTTGGCGCCGATTCATATTTAACCTGCGTGCAAAGATTCGGTTTGATCTCGCACAGTAATATTTTTTTTTACCTTAAGTAATCAAAGTTTTCTTTTTTTGCTGTGTTCATCTAAAATTAAACTGCAGATTATTTAAAAACTTTATTTAATTCGATAAAATTAAAGCTTACAATTTATATCAATTATTTAAATCTAATTAAAAGTAGTTTAGAGATTTCTGAGTTGCAACGTCTCCACTTAGCGGAGCGTTTTAATAAATTCGAAAAGTTACATTCCGAAATTGACGAAATGCAGACAAACATAGATCTCTGATGATGTCGGGTCTGCGTTAGCTGCGCATGAGGACTTTTACTGACTCAGGAGCACATTGTTCTAATAAGAATAGCTCTCACAATTTGCCTAATTTGGTTTGACTCGTTATGATAGGAACTAACAATCATCATCATCTTTACATTACATTAACAATGCTGGCTCAAATTTCGAGATATATTTACGTCATTGATTCAAATAACTCTAGTATCAATAAAATAAACAGGTTCTACCATTTGCGCGATTCAGTGCAGGCTAACGCCCTTAAAATCAATATTTTTAATAACTTATTAAATTAAACCGGTAACACAAACCGAACAAGCCGTTTCCGAAAAGTCTTAAGTACCATAGACCACATACATACCCTGCGGCAGATTGTACAGAAGACTGAAGAGTACAATCTGCCACTTTGCCTGGCGTATGTGGACTATGAGAAAGCCTTTGATTCCGTCGAAATTTGGGCGGTGCTACAGTCCCTTCAGCGGTGCCAAGTTGACTGTCGGTATATCGAAGTGCTGAAGTGTTTGTACAGCAGGGCTACGATGGCTATCCGAGTACAGAACCAGAGCTCGAAACCTATCCAACTGCAGAGAGGTGTAAGACA
This sequence comes from Parnassius smintheus behrii, assembly GCA_036936625.1. NCBI lineage: Eukaryota > Metazoa > Arthropoda > Insecta > Lepidoptera > Papilionidae > Parnassius > Parnassius smintheus. Next base: position 30,655,475 of record JAUPFT010000030.1, on the reverse strand, counting down.
GGGTGACGTTATATCCCCGAAACTCTTCACCGCTGCATTGGAAGACGTTTTCAAGCTACTGGACTGGAAAGGATACGGTATTGACATCAATGGCGAGTAAATCACTCACCTTCGATTTGCCGACGATATAGTCCTTATGGCAAAATCGCTGGAGGACTTGAGCACTATGCTCAATGACCTCAATAGTGCCTCCCAACGAATTGGTCTTAAGATGAACATGGACAAAACAAAGATCACGTTCAATGTCCATGTCACACCTATGCCGGTAGTTGTTGGGAGCACTATGCTCGAAGTTGTTGACAAGTACGTTTACCTGGGACAAATAGTCCGACTAGGTAAGTCCAACTTCGACCGAGAGGTCAATCGACGGATTCAGCTCGGCTAGGCAGCGTTCGGGAAATTACGACATATATTCTCGTCAGGTATACCTCTATCTCTAAAAACTAGATTGTACAACCAGTGCGTGTTTCCAGTGATGACTTACGGATCTGAGACGTGGTCCTTCACTGCTGGCCGTATGAGGACGCTCAAGGTCGCTCAGCGAGCTATGGAGAGGGCTATGCTCGGAGTTTCTCTGCGTGATAGACTCAGAAATGAGGATATCCGCAGTAAAACCAGAGTGACCGACATAGCCTAACGGATTAGTAAGCTGAAGTGGCATTGGGCCAGCCATATAGCTCGAAGAACCGATAACCGATGGGGAAGAAAGGTTCTTGAGTGGCAGCCTCGTACCGGTAGACGTAGTGTAGGACGACCCCCCACTAGATGGAGTGACGATCTGTTAAGATATGCAGGAGTCGATGGATGCAGGTGGCTCAGGACCGTGTATTGTGGAATTACTTGGGGGAGGCTTATGTTCAGCAGTGGACTTGTGAAGGGCTGTAATGATGATGATGAATGATGATGTTAGAGGTACAAGTTACTTTCCTTTTGTCGAAAAAATATGTCGATTTTTGTTATAATACGTTTCGTTAGAATTGATTTCGCGTCACGTACAACATACGTGAGTGATCCTAATATGCTTAGGATACTGTATTGGGGCACGATTAAGTAGCAAATATTATGATAAGAGTATAAAATGTTGCCATGTTTATTTTGAAAATCCCTTATCAATTTGACACAGTCGACAGTCCACAGCTGAACATAGGCCTTATCATACATATATGTATAATTTCTCAATGGGATATTTGCCATAGTTGCCACGCTTGGCGTTCGAGCTGGCCACTGCAGTTTCTTTCTTTATTTATTTTTTGCTGTCATTAGTAAAACGCTACTGCCCATCTTTAGGTTTGTTTGCCTCTGTTGCCTCCTTACATTTTCGGGACGATATGGAATTGCGGATATTCTTAAACCGTCATTACACAGTTGAAAAATATATATGTAAATTAATTAGGTATGATCCGCGTAAAAAAATAATATGGTGTTTATTACGTGGTATAAAATGCACTTCCCGGGTAAGTGGGAAAGAGCTGGTAAATAAGGGTGGATTCCCTTACTTACCAGCACTTGCTATCGGGTGGAACAGTAGTACTCGTAGACCCCTGGGTATAATAGTTAAAAAAGGAAGAACTATTTTTGTACATGGACGTGAGCCTATATTAGTTTTCACACCCATAATATACTTAATATAGTTTTGCAAAACAACTTCTGATAACATTAATAACTTTTATATATTAAGATTTATAAGATATATAAGATCAATATTATCAGGGGTTACTTTGCACTAATTAACCACCATTATATTGAGTTATTAACCATTATATTTAAAATACAGGTGGAGCTTTCTAGGATTAATATAAATTGAACTAAGACCTCTGATTAGTTTTAGAAGTGGATCTTTTACTAACTAGAAAATAAAAAAAACACACAAACGACAAATATATGAGCTGAAGTGAAACATATGATGACATATTTCGATTATCATCATCATATCGTCTCACTCCGTGGTAGGCTAGACACGGATTGGTGTCATCATTTTTATAGCCCTACACAAGTCCATTCCTGAACATTCATCACAGCAACCATCAACTTCCTGCATATCTTACCGGATCGTCATTCTATCTAATACGAGGCCACCCCGCACTTCACCTAGCGGCACGAGGTTGTCATTTGAGAACTTTGCTTCCCTATCGGTTGTCGGTTCTTCGAGCTACATGTCTGGCATATTGCCACTTCGGTTTACTAATTATTTACTTACATACAACCTTTATTTCTTGGTGGGTACAACACTTATTTCTTACATTTGAATGTCCTGGAGCACTATGTGTGGCAGAGGCGGAGGCACATTTTACAAAAGCGTGTAATGTTAGTCATAAATTTGCTGAATAAATAAATAAATAAATCTGTTCTTAACAATTTAACTACCGCTATCGGTAAATGATATAAATTTAATTAAATGACAGCAAATTTTATAACTACGCAATTACCCTCACACAATAATGTGAAAATAAGCCAATTTTCAGACATGTATTAATTTAGTAAAAATTTGTTATTTAAATTTGAACCAAAGTTTAAATAATCTGAAAATTTCAAGAAGTATTACACCGATTATAGACACCGATAACACTAATAAATTCATGATTTGTTGGCCATACAAATATTTGTTCCGTGCGGGATTTGAACCCGCGGCCTTTAGAAACGCACGTTATTGATAAGCCACTGCGCCAGGAGCCTTCTTAAGCTTATGATCAACGCGTGTTGATATGTTTTTTAAAAATATTCTATATTACTTAGTGAAATTTTAATATAAATTTCGAATTTATTGAAGTCATTTTTTTAAATTTAGAAATTTGAGCTTAAAATAGAATAAAAAATTCAGTGGAGACTAAGCGCTGTCTGTTTAAAAAAATTGAAATTTCATCCTCCGATACGACTTCAATGTAGAGACTTCATTCTGGAACAAAACACACGGCTTCCCATAAAAGTTGAACGTCTGATAAATTGTTTGCGGTGAAGTAGCGTTGATTGAAAGCAATTACACTTTACAAAAAGCGTTTACTTTACAAGCGATTACAGAATCTCTTTCAATCATTTTCATATGATATAATATAAATTTGTATCCGTTAGGTGTTATTAATGCAAATTTGCATTTTTATTATTTTGATATTTAAAATTTTTTTAACCCACTTAAAAAGAAGTCCTCAATACGACTACTTTTGTATGTATGTCAACTAATATCTTCACCAATTTTTCAAAGATTTTCAATATCCTTATTTTAGTGAACAAGAGTATACCTAGAGTGTGATATCATTTGTTTTTTAATACCGCGGAGGCATACATAAAATACACAAGGACAAATATCCAGACCCAGAATAGTTATTTGTAGGCATACAAATACTCGTTCCTACTTCTTCCATGAAGGATTCAAACCCGCACCTCAGTCAAAATTTAAATTTGTAGAAATAGTTCTACTATTAAGAAAGAAAAAATTGGAAAAATTATTTCAGGGAACTATATAGATGACGTTTCACGTAATATGGAACTGCAAACAAGCTAGGAGTCCTTGAAACTTATAAGCTTTATCATAGGTCTATACATACTAATGGATTTATGTTATTAACATATTTATACTTTAATTTACATATATATATATTTATATATGTGCGTGCGTGCGTGCGTGCGTGCGTGCGTGCGTGCGTGCGTGCGTGCGTGTGTGTGTGTGTGTGTGTGTGTGTGTGTGTGTGTGTGTGTGTGTGTGTGTTATAGAGAGTACCTAATGACGAATAATATAAATTCACTAATAAAATATAGGTAGCGGTATATGATAGCCACGTTTTTCGAAGAATAGACCAAAGGAAATGGCAGGAGACCTTTTTTATCGAATAAGGGTGACGAACGAGCACAAAGTTGCAAGCACCTTTGCAAGAACTCCTAGCTTTCTAGCAGCTGCTTTGGCCATGGACTCAATGAACCACCCGAAGTTCAGAGTTGAGGAAATCTCAACAAGCAACAACTGAAGGCGGTCGGTGTATTCCACTGATACATTGCGGAAAGAAGATTACATGGTGAGCTGATTCCTCTTGCAGTGAAATGACAAGCTTGTGTTTTGGAGGCGTTGAATATTACAAGATTGGCATCACCCCATTTGGAGACTGTCTGTATTGTGAGATTCACACGATCTACCATAGCTTCTCTTTCGGACTGGGTTCGATCCCGACCAGTCCGAGTACTTGGCTTGTATCTCTCCACACCTTTGCTATTGTCTGCATACTTATAGATACCGGGCATAAGAAAATCATTAATATGCAGCAGGAAGAGAGTTGCGAAGAGAACAGACCCCCGAGGAACACCGGCGTTAGTCAACAGGATCGGATGAGCAGTTATCGGAAATGACCCAAAGAGACCTTCCACTCAGAAAGTCCTTTACCCATCTAATGACATCGGGGAATAAGCCGTACGGTGGAAGCTTATCCAAAATGCTAGCGTGCCAAACTCTGTCAAAGGCCTCTCGATGTCTGATCAAGGCAAACAGCAAGTGCTTCCCCACTGTTCTTGAGTGCCTCATCCCATATGTGTGTGGCTATATATATGCTAGAAGGTTCCCAGCTGACCGATTTTAGCGAAACCCGTATAACCGGTCACTAAGGAGCTCATTTTATTCTAGGTATGCCAGTAAGCGGGCGTTCAATATACGCTCATAATCATGCAGAGTATGGAGGTAATTGAAATTGGCCGATAATTAGCAGAGTCGGCATGCCTCTCTTTATTTGGAATAGGCTGAGAGTTGGCCAGCTTACAGCATTTTGGTACTATGTCAGTCCTAAATGAAATGCGGCACAAGCGTGTCAACACAGAAGACAACTTAGAGGACTGAGATAGAATGGCTTACCAAAGTAAAAACAGCCCTCGGTTTTCTATTCTTCATACAATTATACGTAACACAACAGCATTCACATCTTACCTACGAAACGGCCGAATTCGATCACGGCGATATTCCGTCAAATACCAAGTGACCGAATTCGGCCGCACCCACCCACAGCACTTTAACCCATAAATACTTACAGTTAGAGACTGCTTTTTTGTGAAGATGTGTGGCATAATAGGCTCAACATGAAATTTTCTATCCTCTAATGCAATAAAAAGTAAGTTACTATAAAGTTATTTTTTATAATCTACGTTCATTACGTACGCTATTTTCGTGTGGATGTTATTGTGTTTTGTTGTGTTTATTTTTGGATGTATCTAGTGTATTACTAGTACTTTAGTATAGTTATTTACAATTAAATTGATATGAAATGTTTTAACTGAATATAATTTTTCTTTGTACGTAAATATTTTCGAGTGATATGTAGAAATAATAGTGATTTTTACGCTGCTGATATCCGCTTGGTATGTACCCGTTTTTTGTAATCAAAATACAATAAAGTCTTTTTGTAATGAAGTAAAACCTTTTCTTTAGACCAGAAGGTAGGTAATTTCATATAGATTTTATAATGCCAAACTTTTTCATAGAAAAGTAGTCTCTAAAAATAAGTTTTAGTTTAAAGTGCTGTAGATGGGTGCTGTAGACGGGATTTGATGGACGCATGCAACTGCATGAGATTTTATGGGGATTGATTGGTTAAGCTGCTTTTTTACGCCTTTATTCTATAAAAACGTGGCTCTTTTATAGTATGTAGGATAAGGGTATCAAACGAGCACAGAGGCCAACTAATGGTCAGTGAATGCCGCACCATTATCTATAGACATCTTCGCGGTGGTCTTATAAGTAACTTAACTAGAAAACATAAATTAATAATAAAGTGGATTTTCAATGTGGTTTAGCTAATAACCTGTTAAACTTAATCAGTGATTATGAGTGTGAAATGTGCCCAAATCCTCAAGCTCTACTCAATTTTGAAATAACATTTATACTCGATTAAGAATCAAAATACAGATGCGTTGTCACACCTGAGGACTAAGATGGGGAGTCTCATATCTAGTAAAAAAGACTGCCAGTTGTCTCCAGTTATCTTATGAAACATTTCTATGTCTCATAAGGTAACTCTAGATAACTGGAGGTCCTTTTTACTGGATACGACGCATTCCATTTTAGTCCTCAGGCGTGACAACGCATCTACATTTTGCTCTAGCAGCTAGCTACTTTGATCTGGCATTGAGCTGCTATTTTACGCCTGTATTCTGTTAGAGTGTGGGCCTACGCCGGTTAAACCTACTCATTCGCGCTACTACTATAATATAGCTGCAGCATGACTCTACCACGTATACAACGTATTTCGTATATTATACTTACTCAAGGATATAATATGTTGATGTATATTGGTCTCAATAACCACTTAATTTTAAATGAAAAGTGTGCTCATTTGTCACCTATATTCAATAATACCAATTGGGCAGAAAATAAATAAAAACAAAGCAGAAAAAGGTTAATTTTTATCCTTTTTATTAAATTAATACGGGGAAGCTTTCTAAAAATTCGTAAAATGAATATATTGTACACATATGGATAAAATACAATGCATAAATGTAGTTTTCGAACAAATCGATTACATTAAATTTGGTCGAATAACTGCTGCTGGCTGTCTCGTTATAAACGAAATAAAACCAGAGCACGAGAGAAAAATAAGCAGCGCCAAAATTGTCCGGAATGAAAATAAATGTGTTCTAAACGATCCATTGTTTTCTTTTTCTGTCATTAATGGGAGTTTCTTTGTCTCTAACAAGGTGGATTTTCCCAGTATTATAAGCAGCTTTATCTATGTAATTATATTATCATCCTCCTCATCTTTATCCCTCAGACTAACAATATGTGATATAAACAGAACATGGCGTTTATTTTTTTTATGGAAAAGAATGCAAAAGATTATGTTGAAGAGACAAAATACTGCGTATATTTTTATAGAAGAGAAGTGAAGAGTGTGTGGCTTACTTAATATATAGCTACCAGCAGCATCATCATGAGAGCACCTGACTTAGGTGCTCTCGTGATGATACTGCTGGAGCAGGCTCGCCAACAGGAGGAACAGGTCCGTTGGTTGAAAGAGCAGCAGGAGAACAGGCCCGCCGATCGGAGGAACAGGCTTCCAGCAGGACGAACAGGCCCGCCGACAGGAAGAACAGGCCCGTCAGCAGGTCGAACAGGCCCGGCAGCAGGCAGAACAGGCACCGATTACGAATCAAAATGCAGATGCGTTGTCATACGTGAGGACTTAGATGGAATGCCTCGTTTCCAGTAAAAGGAGTCTCCGAGTTTTTGAGCTACTCTGACAATCTCCCTTTCACTTTTCCACAACAGTGCCATCTAACTACTAATAAATTAAACATTCAGTTAGCAATAAATTTAGCGATATAAATAACATTTATATATTCGCATAAAACGTATTTATATATTCAAAAAATTTATTTCATAATTGGTTTGAAAATTCTAATGTTAATTTTTTAGTTCTTTTCTTACGTCATTTTAGTAGAAAGTACCCGGATGACCGAGCTTTGCTTGGTTTTTTTTAAGTTACATTTATATACAAATTACATGAATAATAGTTTTTGATTTTATTGACATAATATAAAAAACTGAACTGGTTATTTGAATAAAAAATCGTGAGTGCAATTAGTTTAATTAAAATTTTCGTATTTTTAAAAAAAAGACTAAAAAAGGGCTCGAAATAATAGATTTTCTCACAAAAGAAGGGAACTTGAAAAAAAAAGGAAAAAAAGTCGGACCCAAGACGGGACGCCAACCACGGAACTCCGATATCACGCCCGAACAACATCCCATCTGAGCTATTACGATCGTTGGTAACCTGTCAAAATTTACCTTCTTATATTGTAGCAGTTTTTTTATTGCCTGAAAACACGGACAAAAGGACATTTTCTAAAAATAAATCCTAGCTAGATCGATTTATTGCCCCCGAAACTCCCTGGACACAAAATTTTATGAAAATCGTTGGAGCCGTTTCCGAGATTCCGATTATATATATATATATATATATATATATATATATATATATATATATATATATATATATATATATATATGTTAAGGAATGTTTTTACAAGAATTGCTTGTTTAAAGGTATAGGATAAATATATTTTATAGTAACTCATAACTAGTTAAATAAATAGTGACATATATCGAAAATAATAAAATCTGAGATATTTCTGCGATAATTCCTATTCTATAAAAAGTTTTTAGTTGGTAGGTATCATTTTTTATCTATAAATAAACAGACGAAAACTTCACTTACAGTTCAGATTTTCATTTACGTGTTGGTTAGATCTTAGAATTAGTAACGTTTTCAATTAATCGATCCTTTCGTGAAAAGGGTGGCATTACGTAAAAATTTTTCTTTCTTTGATGTTCGAGTTCCTTGACTATATCATGATATAGCTTGACCATGTCAATATTTAATAAAGATCTTTTGACAAAAAAACACAACATTGCTATTTCTAGATATTGTTGTATCGTAAAATAATTTCATTACGCGTTGCTAGCAGCACTGATAGCTGACTAACAGGGTATTTTTGACAAAACAAGAATATTTAATAAAATCTATATTATTACTTTAATTTATTTATCATACAAATGTTCGCGGCTTTGTTGTAAGAATGATCTATCCCAGTCGGATTTCAACTTATTTTACCTTTATATATATTTTAAATTTATATTATACTCAACTTATATTGCTGAGTAGTAGAGGGTACACTTTTGGTTTTCACAGTTTTAATCTAATAATAGCGCCATCTCCTTGCTGCTATATAAACTAATATTAAATAAAAACTAATATTAAACTAAGTGATCAAATTAAAATTATTCTATTTATTACTTATTGTGGCAACGTTAAAAATTATCAGGCTTTAAATATCTAGACTGGTGGCAACTGTCAGGATGATTTATCATAATTGTCACTTTTATCGATATGCCTAACAAAACTGTGATTGAGAAAGAAGGTCTTTAATCAAATGTGTTGTGTGTCTGTCTGCATAGCGACATTTTACCAATTTTTTTTGTACCAAGTCCGATATAAATAATTGAAAACAGTGCACCGTGAGATTTTTATCTTTTATTAAGTTCGTGATACTATTGAACGACTAATTACTTGCTAAATGTAGTACACAATCGTGCAAATCTGTTAAGTTTTTATAAGTTTTATTTAAGCAAATACGAGAGTCGTGTAGCTCTCCACACGAGGAACAATGTAACCGGTAAGGAAATTTCATTTCCTTAGTTTTCACGTGCTCAGTAAAGCGATGAATAGTAACTTCATGGGAAAATCTTGATTTTTTTTATAGAACAAGGGGGACAAACAAGTATACCGTCCACCTGATGATAAGTGGATGCTGTGGCCCATAGAAATCTACATTTATCTTCGATTAAGAATCAAAATGCAGATGCGTTGACACCCCTGAGGACTAAGATGTAATCGTTCGTCGGCCTCGTTCCCAGTAAAAATGGGTCGGCGGATCTTTACACTCATCATACGAAACACAGTAGCATTACGCTGGTATTTTGTGGGAGCATTGTCCCGCCCCGGTCGGGCTGACCTATTCGTGCTACAACTATAACATAGCTGCAGTGTAGCTCTACCACATAAGTAAGTCGGTCATCCCACGTTGGAGTCAACTCAATCAACTCTTTTTTGTCCTAAAACTCACTGCGGCCTCTGCCAAGAAGTGGAATGTATGTAGGCTGCTACTTATTTACTTGTCAGAAAGATGCTGCTACCCATCTCCTGTTTCAGCATCCCTCGGTCGCCTCTTATGACACCCACAAAAGGAAGTAGAGTAGTGCTTTCTTTTCCGCCGCATCAGCATGGCTAACTTTGTACTCTCGTTAAACAAGAATAAATAAATAGATTGCCATATAAGTTAGATGTTTGCGTTAGTTGCCACGCATGAACCGTTTATTTTTATTATTTTGAGATATGATCAGGAAGATGCTGTTACCATCTTCTGTATATTTCTACTCCGCTTAATGAATATCGTTCTTCTCACACGTTCACCATACATAGAATTATATTTATGAATATTTGAAATCTGCCCGATCGCAAAAAATACTGGCATTTATTTTATGTTGCCAATAAATTTTCAATGGGGCCAATGATTTTAATTAAAAACGAAATTAATACTATGCTGTATATTAATAGAGTGGCGAGCAGCGACCTGTATATGGGCTGCAACTTTAATTTGTTTTTTTTTTTAATGACAACTAATGAGGAAGTAAAGTCCCCACTAGATGGAGTGACGACCTAGTACAAGATGCAGAAACAACGAGTAGGAAAGGCAACAGGTGAAGATGGCTTAGGACCGTGCTTTGTGGCATTCCTTGGGAGAAGGCTATGTTCAGAAGTGTGCGTGTGGATATCAACGCAAATAGCAGTTCAATACTGTAGTGTTTCGTAAGGTGAGTGTAGAGAATCGTAGACTATTAATTATAATGGAAACGAAGTATTTTTTATATGCAACTCAGTGATGGTATTTTTATTCTCAATGGTGTATATACGTACGTACGTACGTATACGTAATATGGACGGATGCCACTGCATATACTTACATTCAGGTGAATGAAACTATTACTATTATTGCCATGCAACACAGCTAGAAATGATTTTCCGAAGACTGATGATGATGTTATCCGCTGTTAGCAAGAATAAGTAAATTTGAATAAGTTTATAATACTTTACATAACGTGTTTATATACGTTTGCTATCATTTTTATTAGAATATATATCGTTAAAATACGGTTGACATCAAAAATTTTAGATGGAAAAATTTGAAGGAGAATAATAACATATAAAAAAAACTTTGTTGTTCGACGTCATTTTATCTTTAATCTGCTATCAGAAATAACATAATATGACATATGGAGGGAAATAATTTTTTATCTGCCAACATAGCGCACAGTGTATATTTTAAGGTTCTAAGTCGAACATCTTATTCAGGGGTCACGGTAACCGCGTTGTTTTCTGAACCCAACGAGGTGTGGTATAAAGGGGACCAATAACTGGTTGATCCGTGCTGTGGGCGTGAGATGAAGAGCAAGAACGCTTCAATTGTTCCTTCAAGCCGGATGATCAAGCCAACCGAAAGGAAAAGCCCGAATGCCTTTTCCATTTTTGCTGGTTCGCAAAAGACTGAACATCGTTTGCCTTTGGTGTTGGGAGTCAAATCAGGCCGTATGAAGAAGCCAGCCGAAAAAATATACCCGAACGCCGTTTCTCCTTTTGGCGGTTCAGAGTCAAGAATAAAGAGGCCCGAACACCGTTTCCATTTTAGTTGTACGGAACCAAGTCCTAGGTTAGCATTTTATTTTCGTGGGTTGGAGTGAAATAAGTAACACGTGTTTTTGATCAGTCTCGCGTAATTTATATTTTAAAAATAGAAATTAGGATATTTTAATGTGTAAAACATATATGTAATAATCATCTGTTTACCAGCCTTGATTCCTTGATATATTTTTTCCATAATTTGCTAACACTACACGAAACCATGGAAGCACTCAAAGGATCACTGTCAGCCATGTCAGAACTCTTCAATACTCGTATGAATGAGCTTCAGCAGGACTTAAATAAGACTAGTCCAACTGGCCTCAGATATATCTGTACTCTCAACGGAGTTTGCAACATTCAGAAAGTTTATCTTGTCTGCTCTTGAAACTGTTCAAAAACAGGTTGATTTCTTGGGAGAGAGATCAACTGCTTGGAAATAAGACGGCGTCGTAAGATTCTGCTGCTTCATGGGATTCCCAAGGACAAGTCCGAGGATACATCTTTAATGGCTTCTAACCTTATAATGGACAACCTCAAGATTCCCAATGTGTCTAACACTTCTTTTGGCCGCTGCCATCGCCTTGGACATCCAATAGAAAAGAAGCCAAGACTGGTTCTCAAAAACAAAACTGACACGGGTGTCACTATGTCCGAGTTTTTAACAAAAGATCATCACAAGATGTTTAGGGTGGCCAGGCAGAAGTTTGGCATAAGTAATTGCTGGAATAGGGATGGTTATATTCATATTATCGCTTATGACGGTTCGCGCCATCAAGTTGAATCTCTCGCCGAGCTTGAAGTCGTCTCAGTAGCACCAGCTGCTGCTACCCAAGCACAGAAGATAGTTGTTGGAAGTAATAGATCTACTGACAAAGTAGTTCAGCTCTCCAAGAGGATAGTGAAGAAATGATAGTTTTGTGGTATAGGACCTTTAGTTCTCTTCAATAAACTGTATGTATTGTTTTTTATCTCATTATGATTTCTATCAATATTTCAGTGTCTCAGCATTGTGCTTTTTGCTAACCTTATTTGTTTTTTTGCCAGTCTTATGTTAAGTTTTCTAAAAGTGCTCAATCTTTAAATGTGTTCAAGAAACAAATTAAGGAACACTATTTGTCTCTTTAACTCCTCTTTCTTCCTCCGCTTAGTTATGGCCACTAATATACCTTAAGTATATTGTCATTTTATAGTATATAAGTTGTATTTTTTTGTCCAATTTGGTGTACCCTACCCGTTAATCTTATTTTTATTTTTATTAATTTCCTCTTCTGGGTTGTCTGGAAGAGATTGTTGTAGATTGATGTAGCAATAAGACCGCCTTTTGTTTTTCCCTCATTATTTGTTTATTATTTGTTATATTTGTGTTTTGTTGATGTACAATAAAGAGTATTGTATTGTAGCATAAGAAGCCTGCCTGGCTGGCAGCTGGATCTCATACAGAACTGGAGAAGACACTAAATAATTGACCTGCAAATGTATACTGCTGGGAAATAGAACCGGAATTAGAACCGGGACTTTTTTATGCACACTTTCCGTGTGTTGGTTTGATAAAAAATCCAACCAATCATGGCGATTATGGCAAATATCATTTCATTGCGGGAGGCTTTTGGACAGTATTAAACATTATATAGACTATAATATATAATTGAATGAAAGAATGAATGATAGCAATTAGGCTTAGCATTTGGCTACGCCGCATCGGGCCGCAGATTCAAATCCCGCAAGGAAATAGGGTTTTCCTTGCGCTATTTACATGAAATTCCTCCACGATACAAGTGAATCCAACAGTTAAAAATAGTATTGACTCTCACAAAATACCAGCGAAAAATAGCAGCCTAATGATGCTAAGTTTTATTTGGTAAGTGTAGAGAACTGGAGACTCAATACCATCATCATAACAGGCATTAGCAGATTTTTACTAGCAACGAAACATTTCACCAGATGTGACAACGCATCCTCATTTTGATTTTTAATCGAGAATATATGTAGATCTTTATGAGCCATATTATCCACTTACCATCAGGTAAAGTGTGTGCTTGATTGTAATTCTTATTCTTTATGAAATATCATATAATTATTAATAATACGCATAGTTCAAACTTAAGTGACAATAAATTAGTTCTGCTGTGTGTTGTTTAGCCAAGCGTTTCATCCGGAGACACATTAAGTCTTTCCGGCGACGAAAATCTCAATTTATCATTTTTATAACGTTCAACAACAACTTTATTAACTGATTTTATAGGCAACTCCAGAAATTAAAATGCCGACATGAAAAAAATTCATTAAAATGTGTGTATTGTATATTAAATTTAACCTATTGTTAGAATTATATTATAATTACCTAGCTTGATAACTTTAATGTATTATGTAACTTTAGGCACAGGTCAATAAAATATAACAAATATTGTAATTACCAAAAAAAAAACGGTTAATTTGTTGCATAAACTAAATTTAATGAATTTGAATTTGTAAACTTCATTTAAATATTATGGAAAAATTGGAGAAAATTTATTTATGTATTGTCAAAATCTCTTAACACTATTTTTGCGTGGATGGATGCTAGGTAATAAGACTCCTTTTCTGCCTAGTAGTCCGAATGGTTAGGGAGCAACCTCTTATTTACTTCTGGCACCAAACTGCAGAGCCTGAACTGCTGTTTCGTCTGAAGGGCAAAGAGAGCTCACATAATTACAGGATCTAAGGCATTCCATGTATGGCTTCCTCAGAAAATACAACGCATTAGTAGTCTTTTCCAGAACGCTCGTTTTATTTTCATGGCTAAATATGAACGGTATAACATTAGAAGTGCCAAAGATATACCCACTCTGGACGGCAATCATGACAATTTTGTCTCAGTATTAAAACGATCATCTGTTAAAAGATACGATAAAGAAATGAGGCGCAGAATATGGTTATCAATCTTGACCATATTCTTATTTTTAGAAAAAAAAATGCAACGAATAAGGAATAATCTTTAAAATAGTTGTTATATTAGTAACAAAAAATCTCAGACAAGTCATATAGTAATTTAACTGTACTAAATTGTTAAATGCCATACACCAGATACTATTTCCCTGAAGGACCTGTCATTATCATCATTATCATCATCATCATCATTGCAACCCTTCACAAGTCCACTGCTGAACATAGGCCTCCCCCAAATAATGCCACAAAGCAAGGTCCTGAGCCACCTGCATCCGTCGACTTCCTGTATGTCTTACCAGGTCATCACTCAATCTAGAGGGGGGTTGCCCTACACTACGCCTACCGGTACGAGGCTCCCACTCAAGAACCTTTCTTCCCCATCGGTTATCGGTTCTTCAAGCTATATGGCTGGCCCATTGCCACTTCAGCTTACTAATCCGCTGGGCTATGTCGGTCACTCTGGTTTTACTGCGGATATCCTCATTTCTGATTCCATCACGCAGAGAAACTCCGAGCATAGCCCTCTCCATAGCTCGCTGAGCGACCTTGAGCGTCCTCATACGGCCAGCAGTGAAGGACCACGTCTCGAATCTGTAAGTCATCACTGGCAACACGAACTGGTTGTACACTTTAGTTTTCAGAGCTGAGGTATACCTGACGAGAAGATGTGTCGTAATTTCCCGAACGCTGCCCAACCGAGTTGAATCCGTCGATTGACCTCTCGGCCGAATTTGGACTTACCAAGTCAGACTATTTGTCCCAGGTACACGTACTCATCAACAACTTCGAGCACAGTGCTCCCAACAACTACCGGCATAGGTGTGACGTGGACATTAAACATGATCTTTGTTTTGTCCATATTCATCTTAAGACCCATCCGTTGGGAGACACCATTGAGGTCAATGAGCATAGTGCCAATGTCCTCCAGCGATTCTGCCATAGGGACTATATCGTCGGCAAATCGAAGGTGAGTGATGTACTCGCCATTGATGTTAATACCGTATCCTTTCCAGTCCAGTAGCTTGAAAACGTCTTCCAACGCAGCGGTGAAGAGTTTTGGGGATATAACGTCACCCTGTCTTACACCTCTCTGTAGTTGGATAGGTTTCGAACTCTGGTTCTGTACTCGGATAGCCATCGTAGCCCTACTGTACAAACACTTCAGCACTTCGATATACCGACAGTCAACTTGGCACCGCTGGAGAGACTGTAGCACTGCCCAAATTTCGACGGAATCAAAAGCTTTCTCATAGTCCACATACACCAGGCAAAGTGGCAGATTGTACTCTTCGGACTTCTGCACAATTTGCCGAAGGGTATGTATGTGGTCTATGGTACTGAAGCCTTTTCGGAAACCGGCTTGTTCGGGAGGCTGGAAGTCGTCGAGTCTACGTGCCAGACGATTCGTAATGATTCTCGAAAACAGCACGTAGACACGGCTCAGAAAGAAAATCGGTCTGTAGTTCTTCAAGAGAGCGCTGTCGCCTTTCTTAAAGAACAAGACCACTGCATTTCTGCTCCACGCCTCCGGAGTAGTGCCACCATTAAAGACGGAATTGAAGAGCTTCTGAAGGACTTCAAGTCCGTTGACCCACCCGCTTTCAGAAGCTCCGCTGTAATTTCATCCTCGCCTGGGGCCCTGTCGTTTTAAGGTGCTGGAGAGCTATTCTAATCTCGCTTAGACTGACGTCCGGGATATCATCGGAATAGTGTCGGATAAGACTTGCTCTTGGATCGTTACTCACACTTGCGTGTGGCTCCAACGATGATGTGTACAGCTGCCTATAGAACCTCTCAATCTCACTCAAAATCTCGGGTGTCCCGGAAACGATGCTGCCACATTCAGTCTTCAGCTTTGACAGTTGGCTCTTTCTGGCGGGCAGTTCTCTGCAGTATTAAAGTTGCGTAAGTCTCGCCGCATGCATTTGGAGATCTGTCTGTTCAGTTGCCTGTATGCTGCCAAATCTGTTTACGATTGCAGCCTCATCTCCCTTCTAACAGCCATGAGATTAAGAGTGTGATCGGAGAGTTTTGTGTTATTTTGTGGCGGGTCTTGCAGAACTTAGCTCATACCGCATGGACAGTTTCCACGAGCTTGTCATTCCTAACATCCACCGCATTGCAATCTTCTAGGCACTGAAAGTGGTTACGTAACTCGAGCTGAAAGCTTTCGGGATTCTGGACTAGAGCACGAAGGGGACGGAGCGTTTACTTCATTAGACGAAACCTCTCCAACTTAACGTTTAGGTTCGGTGTGCCTCTAACCATTCGGTGATCGCTGCCAGTTTTCACCCATGCGATCACTGAGACATCACTGAACAGTTGGCGTATTGTCGTCATAATGAAATGAATCTCATTTTTTGTCGAACCGTCGGGGCTCGACCAGGTCTACTTCCTGTGGGGCCGCTTCTAGAAGAAAGAGTTCATCATAAAAGTCCCTCTTTCTCCAAAAATTCGGCCAGCTGCCGGCTTGCGATTGCGAAGCGTGAAGTTTTCGAAGGTTGTTGGTTGCGTGTTCAGATCACGTCGGGTGGTCACCACTGTGGCCGTGGTAGGAAAAGGGGAGATCTCCCGCCGGGCAAGATGTTATGCCCGGGGAGCGGCCGACACTCCGTGTGATAGATCGGAGATGTTCTATGTATGCTATTTACGATTCGGAATGTTGATAGCGCGATTTAGGCTTCGATATGTTTCGCTTGCGGCGCGACGATAGCGCCGCCACATCACCCCCCTGCTCAGACCGGAGGTCGATAGTGCAGTCCGATTGTTGGTGTGTCCTTTAATGCCAGTGAAGAATGCATGCTTTGTGCTTAAGGGCAAGTGACACCGGTGCGAATAATATGCCGATTTGTAATGCATGCCGTACTACGCACTGGCAAGTGATGCCGATGAGAACGATATGCCGGAGCAAAAGCCAGAAGTTTGCCTTATAAATCTGAGGTGAGTCGAGATGAATACAAGTTGGACTGGCTTGCAGGAACTGAAGACTGCAGAAGACGATTCTCAGTATTGTATGGTAGGGTTCTTGAGGATAATAACGAAGGCTTGAAGTTGTAGTTTCTGACGGATATTTGGTTGCGTGTTGAGATCACGTCGGGTGGTCACCACTGTGGCCGTGGAAGGAAAAGAGGAGATCTCCCGCCGGGCAAGGTATTATGCCCGAGCAGCAGACGACACTCCGTGTGATAGTTCGGAGATGTTCTATGTATGCTGTTTATGGACGGTTCGGAATGTTGATAGCGTGATTTAGGCTTCGGTATGTTTCGCTTGCGGCGCGACGACAGCGCTGCTACACTACAATAGCACCACGCATATCATGTGCAGCAATAAATGCCTCTTATTTTTCCCTTGTCATATACTTATCTTTGTTTTGTGATTCGCGTCGCGCATCCACATTACATTCTACGATATGCCGCACTATTTTTATTGAAAACATTAGGGAGCCAAGAACTTGCATATTTTATCCAAATTACGTTTCGCATTGACAGTTGGGCCACACGTTCTCGCTGAACACATCCAAAATATGAAAGCTGTACCTTAGAAAAACTATAACGAATCGTACCTTACAAATGGACAATTGACCCCTAAAAACGATGTTCAAACGATTGGCCCGACCCATCACCACTCCACCTCCACAACTCCCTGGAGTGTACATCGAATTATTCTTTAAAATAACGACGAGAAGAAAATGACTCAGCGGCAGTTCTAGGTAAATCGTTTTTTTTTTTCATAAAATATTGTTGTTATAAAAATGAAAATATTTAAAATTAATTCACTACATAAAATAAGTAAGTTTTATTGACGTACACAATCACTCACTCACGCCTGTCATCCGGAAGGGTAGGCAGAGACTACAGATTTCAATTTTGCACGATCCTGACACACCTCTCTCGCCTCCTCCACATTAATATACATACGCATACATGCCCGTCGGTTAAAGGCACTCCTAATTTGGCCCATTTTCAATATATCAGCAATTCGGTCGATAAACTTTCGTCTAGGACATCCCTTTCTGACTTTTCCATTCACTTCTGCAACATAAACTTGCTTTGTCACTCTTTCCTCATTCATTCTTTCTACATAACCAAACCACCGAAGCATTCCTTTTTAGATCCTGGTCACAGCATCATCTTGAAAACCACACTCTTCTTTTATTACACAATTTCTCACCCTGCCACTCAAATTCAGCCTTAACGTACTCCTTAGCGACCACATTTCTACTGCATTTAATCTACTCTCGTGCTTCTTCTGCCACACACAACTTTCAATACCAAACGTTAAAGTAGGGACAAATGCAGCACTGTGAATTACCAAACGTGCCTTTTTGACACATTCTGACTTTTCACAATAGATTGTCTAACCACATTTACTTTATTTCCTGCGTTCACTCGTCGTTCTATATCCTTATCATATCTCCCACCCCTGCTGAATTTTTTCATCCTTTCCTAAATAAAAAATATAAAAAATTAAAAACGATTAATTTTGTGTGGAAGAAAAATGGGACGGTGGTTTCTAATGATAAGGGAAGGCTTAGAATATTCTATACCCCTAAATTACGTAAAGACTTAAATAAAAGTAGGATTATTTTTTATGATCGTGGGCAACACTTTCCATCAGGTGAGCCCCATGCTCGCTTATGCTACATCGATACGATAATTACCACTACAATGTATAAAAATAAGATACGGTACATGTGACGCTGCAGCTATATTATGGTTGTACTACTAATAAGTCGGCTCGGGCGGAATAGGACTACGCTCTCATTTTGTACGTGGTAGAGCCATGCTGCAGTTATATTAGTAGTATAGTTGTAGGACGAATGGGTTGGCTCGACCGGGGTAGGACCACGCTCTCACAGAATACCAGCGTGAAATAGTAGCTTAGCGCTGCTGTATTTTGTATGGTGAGTGTAGAGAACCGGAGACCCTTTTTACTGGAAATGACTAAGATGGAATGCCATCTTATTCCTCACGGGTGACAACGCATCTACATTTTGATTCGTGATCGAAGATAGATGTAGATGTCTATGGACCACAGCAACCACTTACCACCAAGTGGACTTTGTGCTCGTTTTTCATCCTGTCCTATAAAAAATACCAGCGCGAAATGGAAGTTTAATGCTGCTATGTTCCGTATGGTGAGTGTAGAGAAACGAAGACACTTTTACCGGAAACGAGGCATTCTATCTCAGTTCTCAGGGGTGACGGCGCATCTGCATTTTGATATTTAATTGATGATAAACGTAGATTTCTATTGGCCACAGCATACATTTTCCGTCAGGTGGACTCTGAGCTCGTTTGTCAAAAAAAAAAACAATACTCTTTATTGTACTCCAACTATGAATAAATGTACAAATATTGAAAGAAAACAAAAGGCGGTCTTATTTATAAACATCAATTTCGATGACGATTTACGAGTGAACGAGGTAAAGGGTAGGATATACTGTGATAAGTAACAATTTAATGATATAATTTTATGCTATGGGGGTGGTTCCAAATTAATCTGTAGAAAAAATTCCGCCCCTGAGGGTGGTAGATGTGGACTATCTAGACAACATACCCCTAATTTATTTATATTCCTAATATAAGGATTCCTAATAAGAGGATTAATAAATTGAACCAAGAAATTTAAGAATTAAAAAAAAAACTCAAAATAGCTTCGTAAATCAATGATCAGACGTTGAATTAAGGCAGTAACAACATATGAGTATAGTGTGGAGAAGAAATAAAACCCTAATTTTTATTTAAATTTTATTAATTCAAGCTAGTGATATTCCTAATATAAGGATTCCTAATAAGAGGATTAATAAATTGAACCAAGAAATTTAAGAATTAAAAAAAAAACTCAAAATAGCTTCGTAAATCAATGATCAGACGTTGAATTAAGGCAGTAACAACATACGAGTATAGTGTGGAGAAGAAATAAAACCCTAATTTTTATTTAAATTTTATAATCATTTGTTTAAAATAAAGTCCCCATAGGACGGACCTTCATCCTTAAGATTAATTATTCATGGTAAAAGATAAACATATCTCTTCGCAAGATAATTACTCCTCGAGGACTTATACTGTTAAACAACTTATCACTTGTTCAATAAGGCACCGATGTTATTAATGACTACTGTCCTTCGGATACATCTTAGAAACTTTGTATACATTTATCTCTTTTCGTTAAACTTTAAAATTAAATTTATATAAATTAAACACAGAAAACAATAGAATAGTATAGTTTTTTTAATTTATTATGGATAACAAGAACACTCTTATAATATTATTTTAAAATGCTTTTAATTGTTTTTTTATTCGTTTAAGGAATTAAGGTGACAACGAGCGCATAGTCATCCTGATGATAAGTGGATCCATCAGTTGTGTATGTATTGTTATTGCATTGTCATCTTTCAGTAAAAAGTGCCTCCGGTTCTCTACACTCACCATACGAAACGCAGTAGCATTAAGCAAAATTTACATTACTTAATATCACATAATGTGATTCTATGAGCGACAGGCAGTTTCTTTGTACGCATGGATTTCGCATGGTTTTCTCTGATGTTAAACAGTTGCGGAGGTAGAAGTTGATACTTGTTGCAGAATACATCAGGTTGTAATATGTACTCTTGTCATGCTATCATTACTTCGCTCTTTCAAGTGTTTAATAAAATCCCAAATGAAATAAGGCAATTAGATTATAATCAATTTAGACGTAATTTATTAAAGTGGCTTTTAGAAAAACGGTTTTATTCGGTAAATGAACTGCTAAAAATAAAAGAACGTTTCTACTGACTGTAAAATGCTGTTTCTTATCTGACTGTCTTTTAAACGATTAATATTAAGATTGTAAAATGATGCATGTTTATTTTTACTTAAATTTTTGTATAATATATTGATTGTATAGAATATTATTCTAACCATAAGTTAATTAGTAAATAAGTTTTCATATACCAGAATTGGTGAAATATGTGAATCATTATTATTTTTATAAGAACATCTTTGTACCATATTTCTTGTGAATAAATTCATTTATTTATTTATTTTAAAAAAACTGAGCCGCATGTTCACTGATGAGAGAAGCTTGGGACCCCTGATCTATTAAAGCACGCATGCTGACGAAACTCACATCATATTTTTGTACCTTAAGTATAGCTGTAGCTAAAAGAATTTCAGGCACGTCACATTGCATCGACACGTGTAAGTTGCTTCGTACTTGACCCGAAGTTTCAGGTTTCTGGTTGCTTACGCGGGTTGCTGCCTTCGGCGAATTATTATAATTATGTTGAAATGATTTATGCAAAATAGAATTATGCGCTTCATTGCACTCTGTACATCTTTTTTCGGAAATACATGGCTTACCATTATGTGAATAAAGGCAATTTTCGCATACATTCAGTCTTGATACAGTTTTAGGCTTTAGGTAAGGTGTCATGTTTAAAAACTGTCGACAGTTTTAAAGACAATGTTCATTGGTTTTGCAAAGTTTCCAAGAAGTATTGTTATTAGCGTTTGATTGTTGTAAAGTGAATTTACCGTGCAACGGAAAGGCTTGTTTATTCAAGTTTCTTTGATACCTATTATTGAAAGGTCGCGGCGAATAATTGTTGTTGCTATGCACATTTTTTGCAGAGGTCTCAGACTTCTTTCGAAAGATTCTAAGCTTGTTAACTTGCCTTCTAAAAATGACAGAAATTCATGCAAATTAGGTAACTCGCGGGGCTCCTTGACTGACGCCATGTATTCATTATGCGTTGCCAGCATCGAGTTTTTGCGAAAGGAGATGCAGAATCAACGTTAACGCCTAAATTTTTGATAGCGTTTAATGTTTCTGGGGTTGTGTCGTGAATACGCTTTATATGATTTAATGACGTATGTAGCATTATGGGGATATTTAGTAAGATATCGATATGCGAGCGGAAAATTAAGCGTTTATTATTATATCTGTTGTTAAGTATGTCCCAACAGATTGGATAATTATCAGATGATATTGGTAGATGTTGAATAAGTCTCTCCGCTTCACCTCTGACTTTAGTTTTAAGTAATTGGATCATTTGTGCGTTAGATAATGACGGGTTTCCGTGAATAGTTTCCGTGAATAGGTCTTTGAAGGAACTCCACTGATGGTAGCCACCACTAAATATAGGTATCTCTACGTGAGGGGTCGATTGCTCTCGATATGATACAGACCACGGTTTACGGTTGATGGCTTTGATAATCTCGTATTTTCTTTCATATGTGAAAAATGATAACTCATAATCTGGGTTCCTACCCCCAAGCTCACTGGCTAACTCCCAATGCATATTATCAATTAAAGACCAACGCGATTGTATAGCACGTAATAAATGATCGAATTCCCACTTTTCTGATATCGAATCTAAGTTGATATTGGATACTGTGTGTTCGAATGCCTTAAAATTACTAGTTTGCTTACGTAACATTTCGTCCGTCTTGCTATTAGTCCCCTGGGACTGGGACAGAGTAACCTGCGGCGACAGCTGCCAAGATGGTCCAGGCGTCCCTAGCGGTGTAGCGGGTTTCAACACTGGAGTTGCCGGCCTGTCATCTCTAACCTGATAGGTAGCGATTGCTGTTCTAATTTTCTCGTGTTTATTTCTACACGATTTAAATTGGTTACTCGTAAAATAGGAATGAGACTTTGCATACTCTATTCCACTTAATATACCATGATTAGATTGAAATTCTGCCCAGTATTTGTCTAGAGTATCTAACCTCCGTTTGATATAATCTGCCGTCTTTCGATCGGCACTATCCTTTTTAAAATTGGTGAAAGTCTGCTCTATTACCCCGAACAATTGTTGTTGATTTGCCAAAATATCCTCCATGTTGGACATAGTGATAGAAAAAAAGGAAAGATCTTACTTGTTCAGATCTGCTCAGCTGTTTGCAGTTCACCGACTCCCGATGTTGACAATCCGATGATAGCTCACGTCTCCTGCTGGTTGCTCTCACTTGTGTTGCACACTTTTTGTACACACACGCGAGTTTGTCGAAGGACCAAAAATATGTATGGGCTGCGATGGGACCCCCACGTGGTCGATTGATAGTATGTGATAGTAAATGATAGTCAATACCGGGAAGTTGATAATTGATATTTTATTGATAGACCCAACTAAATCTAATTTAATGATAGATGGGAAATGATACTGCGAGTACGCGTGACCGGTATTGCTGGGCTCAATTAGCGCACTGACTCAAAATGCATTATTGTAGCGTTATAGCGTAAACTGCCGACGCCACAAAAATGTACGTGCATATTCCAGTACATTACATACATACAGTGGATATTCCACTATCTTTGCTTGTTGATTCAGGATCTGATTATACTAAAACATCCGAGTATCCACAAAAATCTTACACTACTAAAACATTATCTCTCGTTCATAAAACCTTGACAGAGAATTAAGGCTTCCTGCAGACCTGATAACCGGAATAGCACCTGATGCCCCACGCAGTATAATCGATTACGTAAATGAATTTCGGAACAAAATTAATGACATTTATGAGCACGTCAGTTAATCTGGCCAGCAAACATCTGAAAAGATGTAAACCCGGTATGACCGCAGAATAAACAACAAAGGGTTCTACGAAGGTACACTAGTGTGGTTGCACAATCCCGTTCGCAGCAAAGGGAAATCTCCTAAGCTTCAAGCTAAATGAGCCAGCCTTACCGCATTGTGACAAGGATCAATGACGTAACCTACCAGATAGAGAACGGTGCAAGAGGTACTCCTAAGATTATCATGTGGATCAACTGGCATGATTTAGGTAAGGTTAGCGCCAGAGTTAATGTCCGGTACATGGCGACACTAGTTACCACTAGCGCCTTCTAGTATCAAGTGGCACAACTAGGAGACTCAATATTCTTTTAGGAATTTCCATAGAAGAACTTTCTAGAACTATCGACACCTTGTCATTCGGGATCAGTATGTACTCGAACATTCTAGATATTTCTACAGTAGAAGGTTCTTGAATTATTTGAGGCCGCGACCCGGGGCCTTGTTGAATTGGCGATACATGCGAGTACTTCGAAACGAGACAACTGCGAACTAATGTGATCAGAAGTACAATTGTGTTTTATTGTTAGTGTGTTTTTAAATTTTAATTAGTGTTCCATAATTAAAGTGTCAATTTTGGTAATTCACTCAGCAGTTTTTCTGCAACTGTCTCGAACCTCAAGCTCGTAACAAAAGTAATAAAATGTCACTAAACTTTACTTTTGTTCGAAAAAAGATCTGTGTTTTAAAAGTTCTTAATATCCGATTATTAACCATGTGGTAGCAGTGTAAAGATATCCACTATCTCATATCGTCTTGTGGGTGTCGCATGAGGTGGTGATACAGGGACACTGAAACATCAAATTTGCAGCAGAATCTTTCTGGTAACAGCTTAAAATTAAAATAAAACGGCGGTTGCTAATCAGCATGTCAAAAGTGATAACTATGGCAAAATCCTAGAGATTTTTGTTCAGAAGTGGACTTTATTGGTTGTAATGGGTGGATGGATGGAACATCCGATCATTTTTGCTATTGATAACTTACGTTTAAATTGTGAAAGCTTCCATTTCATTTTAAAGTAAAATAAATTAAGATTCTCCGAAACCTTCGCTTCGTACCCAGTAGACGTGAGTCATTAACAACATTGATGCCAGCGATAAGCTATTTTAGTAATACAGTTTCCCGGGAAGTAATTACTGGCGGAAAATTTAGTTTATCTGAAACTGTAAGATAGTTAATCGTTATCGGAATTAGTTGAGTAGGTTTTCCTAACTAGAAAACATAAATGATAAAATATTAAGTTGAGAAAATTAATCCAGAAGCGGATGCAAATTAATAACATCCAGTGTCAACCAATCATTAGATTAAGCGCTGCGTACATTTCAAGTTATGCAAAAATCAAGCCAAAACCATTCTCAACTAATTGTAAGAACATGCGCTCATACATGGTTTTAGGTGCATATGTGTGCGTCGAATAGAGAACTTTCACGAACGAAAAAACGAAAGAAGAAAGATAATTGCGTTAGAGTGCATCAAGAGTTCGAGCATGGTTTTGGCATTACTACGCATCGCATCTTCTTTCTTTGTTATTATGAGTTATGTGGGAACAAAACTATTTGCTTACGCGACTTTTTTGATGTTATATTTTCTCAGTTCATACAAACATAATACAACATGATTTAAATTCTTTCATTTAATACATAATGTTTTATTTATCGGCAATACGTATTACGACACAGTGTCACACAATTTTATTGTTCTCATTTTATAATATATATTATAAAAGATTGTTCCTTTCACCACTATATAGCAATTTTATAAAATAATCAATCTCACATCAGGGTGTTACAGGAGGAAATTAAATTGTGGAACATGAGGGCACTAGCATCTTCATGATAATAAACACAAAATAATAAAAAACTGAGATTATCTACTTCATAAGTGTAATTTGATCTTTCTTATTTTAAAATCGCTTGTAGTAATACAACTGTATAACCAAAGAATTTGTTATAAAGGATTTTTCAATGAGACTAGCGAACATGCTCCCTTTTCACCGCAAATTCCTAAAATATTTCAAGCGGTTAACGAAAGAATTTAATCAGCTTTTAAACGTTTAATATTATTCTAGAAGTATTTCGTCTAAAATATATTGTTGGATGAAAAGCAAAAACAAATAAATTTACATTTATTTTGCGTTTATATGATATTTACATCGTAAACTTTTTTTTATTTATAACATGAACATGTCCTCCTTACAAAATATTTAAAATTTATCCTAGTCTGATGTTTTTAATATATATTTATATATATTAAATAATATTATATATATATAATAATATTTATATATATTTAATATATATTTATATATATGTATATATATATATATATATATATATATATATATATATATATATATATATATGTATAATCAAATCACTTAGCTTGTTCAAAATGAAAAGCTAGACAAGATAAAATAAAGTCTTTATTAAAGGTAAGGACTTTAGCGCACACTGATACTACTAAAAAACCAATGGAATGGCTTACTTCCTTTCAACGTACATAATGTTGCCAGTAACAACTTAAATTATAACTTACAAATCATATTGCCTTTTAAAGGTACCGTTTCACGACAAATTTACAATTAAATTTTTTATGTTCATGTATTGAACATAGTCAAAATGCAAATGCGATATCACCCGTTAAGACTAAGATGGAATGCCTAGTTTATAGTAAAAAGGTCTCCGGTTCTCTACACTCACCATACAAAACATATAGTAGCGTTAAGCTACTAGTTACGAATTTATATTTAGTAGCTTCACGCTACCGTGTTTGGTATAGTGAGTGAAGAGAATAAAACTTATTATGAATCCTATTATTTGATAAAGGTGTAGTTTGTGTGATCAACGAAGAAATACTTTGGGGTTTTTTTCTAAGTAACGAAAAAATATGCGCCAATAACTGCCTCTACAATATAATATAAACTACGCCCACCACTTGATGAAACTACTCATTGAGCTTACCAAAGTCTAAATACTTTTATAAACAGAGCATTTATGGCAAATATTAGTGACTACTGATGGTAAGGGGCTAGTGCAGTCCATTGACATCTGTGAATAACTTCAAACAATAGACTACAAATGCTTTGACTGACACTTATGAGGAATCAGATGGATGACCCCGCAGCCTGTAATTAAACTGAATCTCTATACCCTTAAGACTGGAACACAGCAGTGCATGCATAGCTGCTGGGCGGCAGAAATTGGTAAGAAGGTTGTATCTACTCAGAAGAACTTGGTCGCGCCTAGCATCCGCACGAAATAATTCCCCGGTATTTAACATAGATGGCGGAGAAAACATCACTTCACTTCATCTTAAAAAAAGTCTAATGTTTGCTAATTCGTGTTCGCTGTCAAGCCTCATTCTGCTCTTACGGCATTATTAATCTAAATTGTTTTAAGAACCCTATAATCACCAGTCTTTTTTGGCCTTACACTAGTCACAGTCACTCAGGACACCTTCAACATTTGTTAATTATTGTTAGCTAGTGATTATGGGTATGATCCTCCCGGTAAGTAAATTTATTTACTCTAATTTAAGGTACATATATTTTCTCGCGCATTCAAGTATTTAACGGCCACAAAGTGATATCTCGTGCCCTACTGGATTAGAAATTATAGGCAGAAAAAATCCCACCACAGATTAAACCTGAACTATAACGACTATAGCTGAACAAAATAGAATGTTTCGAAGACTTATGCAGGCCTCCAATCTAGAGAACAACTACCGTCCCAAAAGAGTTCTAGTACTAGTCAAAAATGTTCTCTTTTCCCCTTTTCATATGTATTTATATAGATAATAACTAACCTTCTTGTTCAATATTAAGTTGAACAGACAATGTGACGTAAACAGAGGCGTCATTGCAACAATATTTTGGCACTGCTATTATGCAAACAACGATGACGGTGTTGTTGTAATTTTATCATAACATTATACTTGTTCAAGAAAGATTAAGTGTTTTGATGATGTCCCACATTTAATATTTATAGTTAGATAATAATAAGACCTTGTATTCTCCGGTAATGAAGCAGTGTAACATGTTATTATCATGTATAACAGTATGATGTGTATGATGTTTAATATTCTAGAGACATTTGTTGAATAATTGTATTGCTATTAGGTGACGGGTCTCCCGTTTTAACGCGAACGAATTTCTACTTAAACATTTACTTTGAGCGTTAATAACGGGTGGATTAAATTTACAAATTAATGCGTAATTTGTAAATTTGGAAATGAATAAAAAAAATGCGGAGCCTCTAGGTAAAAAACCCATTCGGATTAAGTAACATATTTTCTAATTACAATATTTTTTGTTTAAAATAAGTATTGACGTTTGAAATACTCCACTTATATAAAAATTAAAATTAATTAGCCAATATCCACCATTAAAATGATATGCTTTCTCTAGTTTGAAGAAAAGTTTTACCCTGGTATTCTGTGAGAGCGTGGCCCTACCCGGTCGAGCCGACCTATTCGTGCTACATCTAATATAGCTCTACCACTTATTAATATACCAACTTCAAAAAATAATAATAACAAGTCAATTTTACATTCGAAACTAAGGCACGTTAACGAAGGCTATGAAAGTGAATGGATATAAAAATAGAAGGAGGCTTAAGATAAAATGTATGAAGTGTACTAGGGATACATAGGATACATAAGGAAGTATTCAGTGAAGAGATGATGGCTAATAAAGGAGAATGAAAGAGGGAGACATGCTTTCTTGACTTCAAATAGAGAAAGTTAAGTTAAAGTAAAAATATAAAGAAGAATTAAGCCCTAAATTATGAATGTGAATTTATTTTATTCCGTTTAATTCTTTGAATCCGGCTTTTATGTTATTGTTACGAGCTTGAGGTTCGTGACAATAAAAATTGCCGATAAAATTACCTAAATTAACACTTTAATTTACTTTACACAAATTAAAGTTAAAAACACTAATAATTAAACACACTAATTCACTTTATTCCGCTCCGAAGCTTCACTTGTCTTGCCAAATCAACACTGCTCCAATCGCATCTTGCAGCGCCTATATATACAAATTAGCAATGAAGCATCCGGAATATTCAAGTAAATGCGCGCAGAGCGACGAGTGTAGATTTTCTAGAAACCTGGTTCTTCGGATGGCGCTGTCGGTTGAAAGATTTGTGATGTCATTTTCTGCAAAGCTCCCCTCGCTCTCGTTCCTGACACTAGATGGCGCTAGTTGACTTATTCACGCAACATTATGTTTTGGTTTTGAACCTCTTAATATTCCTAGTGCACGTCTTATCCTAGTGATACATATTTACGCCTTTACTAATAAAGAAAATTGGTGCATTAACTATAAACGTTCTATTAATATGTCGATTAATTGTTTACTTTTACTTTTTGATTTTTTTTGTAAAACCAACAGATAGTATAACTATAATAGTGTTGAACTTGGATAGCATGATTTAGGCTTCTATGTGTTTCGCTTGTGGTTCGACGACAATTCCGCCACATATTGAGTCGACTAACTGCTATGACCAGTTTGTGCTCATTTAAAGAAGAAACATCAATATTAAAAGTAAATTTGTATTGAAATATTATATTTTCGTGAGCGCTCTGCTCTTAAAATTTCATTTTGTAACACTAAAGTAAATACAATATGAATATCTAATTTACCTACATGATTAGTGTTTGCGGTTAATTAGTAGATTTATACAATGAATCACGTTATCTAATGCCATACCACAGCTTCACATTTCAGAGAGATCATCGTGTTAATCGTTCACGTTAAAACCAATACTGACCTGGATTTATTAAATAGTTCAGTATTTTATTCATTCATATACTACGGTCTATCAAAAGTCCGCTGCTGAACCTAAGCCTCCCTTGTGATTATTTGCTAAAGATAGCGTGGATATTTGCTGAAGTTGACACATTTGGCATATTATCGAAAAAATGTCGCCACCATCTTCTCTTTTATTTACTCTGTCTCCTCTTACTCTATCCACGGGATGATATGGACTCAGAACATAGGTAGTGAATTCTCTTACACCGCAACTACACTGCGTATTTTATTAGTTTAATATTTAGCGAAATTGCTTATTTTATCTAGTATTTTTGATGTGCTTACCGCCTCGTTGGTCTATTGGTTATAAGTGCGACTGCTGCTAATAAAGTCCCGGATTCAAATCCCGGGTCCGGCCAAAAATCAGTTATTTAGTATTTTTGTCAAGAAAGTTACAATTGATGGAGTTAAGAAATTGGCAGAATTTCAACTGCGTGCCTCATAAAACAAGTAAAGCCCATCGGACTACGAAAGAGAGGGGTGCTGTGACTGTGCTTGCGCATATGCTTGGGCACTATAATCACATACGTAATTACTTCTTTACTCTGTGCTATAATTCCGTCCTGCGCGTGACATTATTATTATTGATTTACACTTTAGAAATATTTTTATAGTAATGCATGTCATATAACAATAGTAAAAATTCTTGTTCTGTCTAGGAGCCGCTTTGTGTTACCCTTCTATTTCTGCCGGTAAGCAATGGTACTTGGACTGCGTTATAGTCTTAAGCATATAGAGTCAGTGTTACAGGCTGTGAGCCATTTCATGTAAGTCCTTAGAGGTGACAATACATCTGTAGCCTTCATTGTTCAAGGTTGGCTGCAGATATCCATGGACCGCAGTGGCCAAAGTTAAGTTGATAATAAATATAAAAATTAATAAAAAAGGACTGAGCACCGAATGTTTAAAGCTATTGTAATTATAAATAAATATTGTAATTGTAAATTTTA
Source organism: Parnassius smintheus behrii (assembly GCA_036936625.1). Lineage (NCBI taxonomy): Eukaryota > Metazoa > Arthropoda > Insecta > Lepidoptera > Papilionidae > Parnassius > Parnassius smintheus. The sequence continues at coordinate 30,625,022 of JAUPFT010000030.1, read as the reverse complement.
TGACAATAAAAACCTAATCAATATAAGTTGTTAAACAAAAACATCGTAGTGTTTCAAATTAAAAAAATTAAATTAAAAATTATTTATTTCTTTAAAAATATATCAAACATTACATAGATAAGGGAGTAAGTGAGACATACTTTTAAGTAAATATGAAATTGTGGCAGGATGTGCCGCTCTTCCATAGCTAGAATCACATTTTTTGTTTATTATATAACTAACTTTAATTACATTTACTAAACACAAAAAAATGGAAATAAAAAAAAATTCAAGAAACTAAGCTTATATTTAATTAATAAGGGTTCTGTATAAGTGTGTGTTTGTGTGTGTGTGTGTGTGTGTGTGTGTGTGTTTGTATGCGTATGTAAAGTTTATTTACTAACTTTTAATAATGCCCCGACCTCATCATAGTTTAGTTTAAGAAGCCATTCTGTGACTATCTTTTTGAGCTCATTAGAATTCAGTGCAAAGATGTTAAGTTTTTTATTGACTACGTTGTATAAATAACCAGCCTGTCTCTTAAATTAGTGACTAGCAAAATTTGTTTTAACTAGAGTTAATTCAAAAACTTTTCCTCGTCTATTACTACTTTTGCAGTTGTAGAAAGTTGTTTTGTGTATTGTTAGCAATAAATTTAAAATGTATAACTTTCTAACACTCAATAAACCACTAACTGAGTAAAGTTCTTCTGTAGGAAATCTATATGGTTTGTTGTACATTACCTTTATTAATGAAAGTTGACCACGTTCTAACTGTAAGAGTTTTGTTTTCGGAGCACCACCCCAAACTGGTATACAGTATGTCAAAATCGATTGGGCTAGTGCAGCATATATTTGATTTAGAAGTTTACGAGTTGCGACATGCCTGAGGGTTTTAAACATCCAAGTAAGTTTTTTGTAACCTGTTATTAGTTGCTTCTATATGTGAGTACCATGTGAGTGTTTGGTCAATTATAACCCCTAAGTATCTAGTACTAGTAACTTTTTCTATAGTAGGACACGTGCAGTTGTTGCGCAAATCACAGCTGTGTATTTTGCGATTGCGTGTTGTAGGTTGTGTACGTTTGTTGATGGAAAAGCATATATATTTTGTTTTAAATGCGTTAAGGGTAAGGAAGTTCATTGTGAGCCAATTCGCAATTTTGGACAGCCCAAATTCAGCTTTTTCATATACTTCATCCCACGATTTACCTGTGAAAACGACAGCGGTGTCGTCCGCATACGAATAAATTTTACCATTATCAAGTTTCAATTTACCGAGATCATTAATATAAATGAGAAACAAGGTAGGGCCAAGAACACTGCCTTGTGGCACCCCAAAACTTATTGGGAGATCATTACTAATGCGATTGCCTATTCTAGTACTTTGCATTCTGTTACTTAAGTAATCTCTCATTAAATCTAGTTGTGCTTCTCTTATACCAATCCTTTCCAACTTCCAAAGAAGTATGGGAACAGAGACGGTGTCAAATGCCTTTTTTAAGCCTAAAAATACCGTAAGACATTTTTTATTTTGGTCTAGATTCTCGATTATATATGTAGTTAGAACTATGACAGCGTTTTGTGTGTTTTTTCCTCTTCTAAAACCATACTGTGTCTGCGATAGAATATTATATTTCTCTAAGTATTGTATAAATCTGTTATTAATTAATTTTTCTAGGATTTTGGATAAAGCTGGTAAGATGAAAATAGGCCTATAATTATTAATGTCTTCTCTGTTTCCATTCTTGTATATAGGTGTAACTATGGAACGTTTAAGGAAAGTTGGAAACATACCTTTAGAAAAACAGAGGTTAGCCAAGTGACAAACTATCGGAACTAGCAAAGAACTTGCCAATTTTAAAAATTGTGTGGGTTTATCACAGCCCGGAGCGCTATCAGATTTTAAGTTCATTATTTTATTTCGAACTTCGTCAGAATTAGTATCTAAGATGGCGAAAGATGAGAGTTGGTTATTAATTAATGTGTGCTGAAATATGTCTAATGTGTTCGTGTGCAGTATTCTTTTGAATGTCTTCGGCAAGTTTACACCCAACATTTACGAAAAAATTATTGACTGCATTAACAGATTGAAAAGGGCTTGGTTCTATGTCTAATAATCCTATATTAGTCATTTTATTTTCCTTAGTGTGTGTAATATTTTTTATATTACTCCATAATATTTTAGGATTTTTGTCTAATAATAATATTATTTCATATGCACGTTTTAACTTTTTAATACAGCTGTTACAGTAATTGCGGTATCTTTTATATATTATTCTCAAAATTTCATCAAAAGGGTTGTTTTTAAGTAGTTTTCGCATTTTATTTCTATTTTTAATGCATCTGAGAATACCTGTAGTTATCCATGGTTTAATAGCACGTCTATTTTTTTGGTATACTGATAGTATTTGTGTTTTCATGTAAAGATTCTGCAATTTTGTTTATTAATATTTCTATAATTTTATTAGGATCATCACATAATAGTAGAGTAGATAAATTTTTATTAGCAGGGCTAGTAACCGCCTTATCAAAATCAATATACGTTTTTGTACGTGGAGAAATTTTTATCTCTTTAGTTTTAGTTAAACTAAAGAACATCATATAGTGATCAGTGATAGATGTATTTATTACCGCTATATTTGCTTGTGTCTTTTTTCTATTTAATTTAGGTATAACATGATCCAGACAACTATTTTCCCTTGTAGCAATTTTATGTCCCGGTAATAAGACGAAAGTGGAAAGAACCTCTAGATAGTTAAGTCTATTTTTTGCTCGCTATTTAGTTCGTTAGGTTTTGTAATAAGATTTATGTTGATATCACCAGTAATAATTATATTTTGATTGTTTTTAATCGTGTTGAGATGTTGTTGCAAAGATTCAATAAATTTCTCAGTATTTGTATGTGAAGGTGATCTGTAAATACCTAATATTACATGATTAAAGATTTCTATTTGTAAACAAGAGGCATGCTCTAATTTTATTTCTTTTATTTTAGGTTTAAGTTTATTTTTATAGAAAACTGTCACTCCGTCATTTTGGTTAAGATGTTGCATAGTAACAAATGATGTGTAATTTGCAATTTATGGCAGGTGCTTATTACTATCAAGCCAGCATTCTGTTAGAATTAGCAGATCTACTTAAAAAGTTAAGGCTAGATAATGTTAATTGCAAGTCGTCTAAGTTTTTATAAACACTTCTGATGTTCTGCGTAACAACTATCAAATCTTTTTTATTCAAATATATGTATTTATGCAAATCTTCAATATCGCAAGATAAAGAATTTGCAATTTCGGTATCGTGTATTTCTTTCAACAAAGTTAAGGAACTATCCATCATAAAAGCAAATAGAACTAATAACACTGAATTTGGATGGCTTCTAGTGATGATTGTTTATGGTTTTCCAAAAGTATTTTATAAACATGTGCCCTAGTAAATATTTTGACGCTACACAGGCGGTTTTATAGGTAGTCATTTTTAAAAAGTAAGTCTGAGGGTAAGTGTTGAAGCAGTAAACTGAATTGCAAGTAGTAATTAGTAAAGTGTAAGGAAGTGTGTATATTGGTATGATCAAGCGTTCAAGTAATTTTTGTGTGTTTATATATTGTGTAAACTTATGATTATTATTAAGAGATTCAAATAGGAAAGTCAATTTTTAACACTTATATCCTAGTAATAAACTCAATAGTATATAATACATTTTATATAGTCATTCTTTTTGTAATAACTGTTGTATAATGATTTCTTATATTTACGCGAACACTACACATGATTAAAAACTACTTTTACGGATTTTATCGCGTTTACTTTTACTTTTTATTTTAATTCCCGACGTTTCGGGCGCTTTCCAGCACCCATGGTCACGGGGGACTGAGATGACTGACGTCCCGATGTCATTGTTAAACCCGGAGTACCTTCAGCTTTTTTAATTATTGTTTATGGTATAAAAAAAACGTCGGGAATTAAAATAAAAAGTAAAAATATACGCGATAAAATCCGTAAAAGTAGTTTTTAATCATAACTGTTGTATTTGCCGTTCATCCTTAATCTGAATAATGCGAGAGTTTTCATCCTTTCCATAGGAAGTCCAACAGAACTTATAAGATTTGGACTTAACCAGGTCTCTTCCAAGGAAATATAAGCGCGAAACTTTGGCAGTCAGATTTTCCGAAACAAAGACAGGGGTGTCTTCAGATGTTCGAAATCCTAGATGTTTTGCACAAATTTTTGATTTATTTTTAATATTGAATGATTTGCTCATTTTAAGGAAGTGATTTTTTATTAAACTTGAAGTAATTTGTACTACAATTGGTGTATTTTTCACTCCTTCTTTTTTTACTCGCACTCTGTAAATATCTTTTATCTCTGCTCTGTTTATTTCACAGCCTATATTCTTTGAAAGACATGTGACCATTTCTACTAAATCTTCTTTCGTCTTACTTTCTTTCTTTGGTACGTTCTTTACTTCGAAACTTGCTTTCCTCATCCCTTTCTGCATATCTTCTATTTTATCTTCTAGAATAGTTATATATTTAAGATCTTCTTGCGCTTGAATTTCCAATTTTTCAATTTTCTTTTTATATTCTTTATTCTGTGTGGTGAGGAATGCAATGGAGTTTTCTATATTTTGGTTCGATTTTTGGATATCTGCAAGTGTTGGTGCTATCTTTTTTCATTTCTTCTCCGTGCTTGCTTGTCAAAGAAATTATCAATTTTTTTTATTTCTTCCTTGAATATGGAAAATTCAATGCTAATACTTCAAATACTTCAACTATCCGGACATCCGAGAGCTCCCTTGGGATATTTTTGTTATATAGAAGCTTTATGCGATTAATTTACCATAAGAACATAACATATCGGTAGCAGTATAGAGTTGCCGTATGCTGCACATTTTATAAAATTATAATAACAGTAACTCAACTCCAAGTGATCAGTAAAATCCATTTATGAGGGAAAAATCCTGAAAATATGATCTATCAATATGTACGAAATTTTTATCAAGCTGTTTTGATATCTGTTCTATTTTTAAATTCTATTAATGAATGATTGGTTGGATAACCCTTAGAAGTGAGGTTATCGTCATTTTGTTGTATGCGTATTTAAATGTGTAAATTTATATTTAAAAAAGTCTGGGAATAACCAGCAATGCAATGCAATGCTCGCTGGCAACCTAGTGGGTATCTTGCTGGTTCTTCCCAGGTTGTACGTTTTTCCAAATCAGTGGTAAAAATAAACGACTTTCAATAAGATTTCTTGCAATCTATATTAATAAAAAATTATATTCTATTTTAGAATGCCTGTTTCATGAAAAAAGATGTGGCGACGCTGTCGTCGCGCTGCAAGCAAAATACACCAAAGCCTAAATCACGCTATCAAAATTCCGAATCATAAAAAGTATATATAGAACATCTCCGAACTATGCATATAACACAAAGTGTTGGCCGCTCCCCGGGCAGAACACTTTGCTCGGCGGGAGATCTCCCCTTTCTCTTTCACGGCCACAGTGGTCACCCTAACGTGATCTGAACACCAACAACCTTCGGAAACTTCACGGTTTACAATCGTCATAAAATACCCCACCCATTCGCTCCCGAGCAGATGTCTGCAGTCTTCATATCCTGCAAGCCATCTAGCTTCACAAGGTTTATCGCAGCACTGGAATAATAATGCTTCCTGTTCCTTAAAGCTACTCTCTGCACTATACAGTGTTCGGCACGGCTCTGAGCCTTACTGCTAGCCTCTGCTTTACGGCACTCTCGCAGATTACTTGCCTTCTTTTCAACTCACCGCAGAGTACAAGGCAATCTCCTAGAACTTGTGAATTGGTCGGCATCGAGGCTGCACTATCGGCCTCCGGTCTGAGCAGGGGGGTGATGTGGCGGCACTGTCGTCGCGCCGCAAGCGAAACACACAGAAGCCTAAATCATGCTATCAAAATTCCGAATCATAAACAGTATATATAGAACATCTCTGAACTATCACACGGAGTTTTGGCCGCTCCTCGGGCAGAACACCTTGCTCGGCGGGAGATCTCCCCTTTTCCTTCCACGGCCACAAAAACACTAAGTTAAGTAAGATACATTTATTTATATGAGTAAGACAATTATGTTTAGTCTTTTTTTCTTTTTGAACTTACAGTAACAGTCCTCCGCTGAGTGTGAGCTTCTCCCGCAGTAGCGAAGATTTGACTTAATAAGTCACGCTTGGCAAGCGAGTTTTCGATCGCAGACTTCGCACCTTATAGTCGTCTCGTACTTTTGTCATAACTGTTCGTTAACTCTCTGAATCTTTTATACCTGGCGTTGAATTATGGTTACATTTAAAAACTATATTAAGATCTTTCCACATTTCCCTTAGTCACCTCTTGCATCAACCGCAGAATAAATACGAAATACAAATACAAAATTTATTTATTTCCAAATACAGAGTAAGCATACACATTTTGAAGTTACCTTATTTCAATTTTTTTATGTATTTTGGTATAAAAATTGTTTATTTGTTTGGCTGTGTTACTCTCATTATGGTTGACTCTAATAAAAATGTTTACCAATGAGGGCAATTAGATGGTAGGGCAATAACCGTTACCGTTATCGCCTATCGAAAGTTTTCTACTGAACATATCTCCCAATATCATCCAGTAAATGTAATCTTTGGGAAAGATTTGCCATAGTTATCACTCTTGCATTAGGAAGACGCTGCTGACCGTCTCCTGATTTGTTTCTCTCTATCGTCATTTACGAAATTCATGGAAGGATAGGTGGTAGTGAATATTCTTATAACGACACCACACGGTGGTGGTATAAGAATTGCCAAAGACGAAATGAGATAAAATATTCCTTTACACCACCACCACTTGGCAAACATATTAAGCTATGGTATATAATAATCGGTACAGACGGTTTATATAAACATTATACTTTCAATTCGCGAGCAGCTATTCAGGTCTAGAGAGAGAGAGAGAGAGAGAGTGAATAGAAAGAGTTGCTTAGCTGTGAGCAATTTCACTTCTTCTGGGCGGAGTACATACTTTCCCAGATGGGTGATGCGTTTACGCATTAAGGGTCCGCAATCAGTTAAGATAGGCGATTCTTCGTTAAGAAACAGAACCGGCACATCCTTGAGTTGCTTAGTCCCAGGATGGACATGTGCTTTTAAAGACAACAGTGTCCAGTCAGGACACTTAAAATAATGCGCAATTTATTTTTCTACCCTAGAGCTTCCGAGCGAATTTAGATCAAAAGCCCGGATTAAGGTTTTAGAATGTTTTAAGTCGTGTGTTGGACAAGATCTTGATATAAAATGGTTAATCGGGCTAGCCCCTTTTGAGATTCCACAAAATAGTTTGGGTCAAAATTGTATACTCTTAGAGCCTTTCCGAGTGAGCTTGTCAACTTAATAGTTGCCTAAATTACCCGCGTTCCCCGGAACCCATCTTAAAACGACCGTGTTGTTTCATCCCATGGCGTTTAGACGGTTCACGCAGTTTCCAACTACCTTCGAGTTCACCAAGTTTAACCTCAGTGCTAGCAGCGCTACTCGACGGTCAGCTCTTATAGATTATACGGTTGACATATTGTTTTTGTAGAACTCCGTCTGAAAGATAGAGGTGAATCTACCCAAATTCGTACTAAGTTTGAATTTAGGTCATTCTCATAAGTTTCAAAGCCTACGTCAGTATATATTACCTAATTTATGTTTGCGTTTATTGTCACTTGGGGCAGCTTCATATTTATTCTTGTGTATACAGCCTGATGCTGACGTGTAGCGGAATGGGTCAGTTTTATAGTTTAATATTAGTCAAACAAGTGTCAATCCAAATCACAAAAAAAATTAAACAAGTTCGGAAGGTTCTTAGCTTGGGTATATATTTTCATCACTGTGCACTGCACTATCCATACAAAGATAAATTAAAATAAATATTTGTCAAAAATACACGTATCAATACAAATCATAAAAATTTACAAATTATTTAACAGTTTTGGCCATTTTTGGCTTTTCAGTGTAATTCACTATTAATACTCATTATGTTTTAGTGTATGATAAATTAAAATAAATATAAGACAAAAAAACACACATTATGCATTTAAAAATGCTGCCTGTAGACCTGCCTGAAGAGTTGATGAGATCGGTCGTTGTTCCCATTGTTAAGAATAAAACTGGAGATATATCCGATAAGACTAACTATCGGCCGATTTCATTAGCTACTAGGCCACCAATGGTGGCCATACCAATTATAGATACCATTTTATGGTATGGCCACCATAAAATGGTAGGGCGAAGCAGGGTGGTTTGACCTCCCCGACGCTTTTAACTTGTATGTCAACGAGTTGATTGTTAGGCTTGGCAGCGCCGGTGTCGGCTGTTTCATTGACGGTCTCTGTGTAATCAGCATCAATTACACGGACGACATGGTGCTGCTGAGTCCGTCAGTTGCTGCTCTAAGGAGGCTAATCTCAATATGCGAGGAGTATGCAAAATCCCTGGCTGGAGGGGGCTATCGCTCTCCTATTACAATAATGGTCTGAGAATGTTGTTGGGGCTTCCAAGTTACTGTAGTGCATCAGGGATGTTCGCATTGGCGCACACTGATGGGTTTTACACCGTAGTGCGCAAGCGAATCGCATCCCTCCTGCGCACGGTGCGGGTGAGCGCCAACGCCATTCTCAGAGTAATCAGTGAAAAGCCCGAATGTCCGATACTGCGACACTGGGTGTACGCTCACACACATGTTGCAGTTGCAGGGGTGTCGCGCAGTGCAGGCAGATGTTTAAATTAGAATAGATTTTAAGATCTCTTTTTATGCTACTAACAATTTTTATGGACAAAAGTCTGAAATAAATCAATTTTATTTATTTATATATTTAAAAATAAAAAATTTAATGAAAGTTTTTACAAGTTTTAGCCATTTTTCCCTGCGTGCTTCACTTTCAATGTTCATTATGTTCCAGTGTAAAATAAATTTAATTTCCCGATCGATAATTCCTGTAAAGTCGTGTCGTTAAACAACTTATCGCTTGCTCTTTGAGAAAACGTCAGTGTAACAATGAGGTAAAATTTATTTAGTTAGTGATCAAATTGAATTTTTCCGAAGGTATAATAGAATGATCGGGAAACGTATGTTAAATCAGAAAGTTTTTTAACAATCTCTAATATATTTTTATCGTGTTTTCTGTATTACATTAGAAATAATTTATTTACTTTAACAGTGGTAGAGCCATGCGGCAGCTTTGCTGTTGCACGTATGGGCCGGCTCAAACCGGGGTGGTACCACGACCTCACAGAATACCGGCGTGAAGTGGAAGTTCTGCTTCCGCGTTTCGTCGGTGAGTGCAGGTGGCCGGAGGCCCAAATCCCCCCCCCCCCATCAACATGGTAGCGGAATTAAATAAAGATAGACTACCCCAGGAGGGTACCAGCACCCCTGGAGAATCCCTCGCTGAGCATCCACGACCATGTTTCTCCACTTCTGAGCGTGGGTGCTCAGGCTGCCCCGCGTATTCTGGGGGGGGCGAAATTCCGCTCAAGACTACAACTGCTCGGGGCAAACGGAGCAACAAGACCAAGGCGACCCCTGCCACGCTGTCCGTGAATTTCTGCAATATCAGGGGACTTCACTCTAACCTAAACGCCATCCACTACCATCTCGAGACGGCGAGGCCGGCTCTGCTCTTTCTGACCGAGACGCAGGTGTCCTCTCCGGCTGATGTTTCGTATCTCTCCTACCCGGGGTACAAACTGGAACACTCCTTTGTGCCTCGGGCTGGAGTTTGCGTTTACGTCAGAGAGGACATCTGTTCTCGACGCCTCGGCAGACTTGAAGGTTCGGACCTGTCCATCCTTTGGCTACGCGTAGACAGCGACGACCATCCGCGCGTCTACGGGTGCCTCTATAGGTCCCACAGCGGTAATGCCGAAACAGACCGACTCTTCGACCACGTCCAAATGGCTGCAGATTCGTTGCTACAGCAGATCCCCTCTGCAGAGATCGTGATCCTCGGCGACTTTAACGCCCATCACGCCGAATGGCTCGGTTCACGTTTAACCGATCATGCGGGGAGATCTGTTCATGATTTTGCCTTGGCATATGGTCTGACACAACTGGTTACTTCGCCTACGCGGATTCCAGATGTGGAGGATCATGCACCTTCCCTGTTGGACCTTCTGCTGACCTCTCACCCGGACGGATATCAGATTTCCGTCGACGCCCCTTTAGGCTCCTCGGACCATTGTCTGGTCCGGAGTGTTGTGCCACTCACGCTGAAATCGCGGTTGCATTCTGCAGGCTGCCGCCGTGTTTGGCACTATAGGTCAGCCGATTGGGATGGGATGCGGTCTTTCTTTGCATCCTACCCTTGGGGGCGGGTTTGCTTCTCGCCGGATGATCCCAACGTTGTTGCGGATTCTGTTACTGATGTGGTACTTCAGGGTATGGAACTTTTTATTCCTTCCTCTGTAGTGCCCATTGGAGGCAAATCTCAGCCATGGTTTGGTCGCTCCTGTAAAATAGCATCATGCTATAAGCAGGAGTGCTACCAAGCCTGGGTTGATGCATCAGCGTCCCGGGATGTAAACACCAGCGCTCTAAAAAAGAAGTATAATTCCGCCTCTAGGTCCTTCAAAAGAGTCATTGCCAAGGCAAAGTCAGAGCACATAGGCAGAATTGGCGAGAGACTAGTTCGCCTTCCTTCTGGAACCCGTGCATTCTGGTCTCTCGCCAAGGCTGTCCAGGGGAATTTCTGTCAGCCATCTCTTCCATCTCTGCACAGGGAGGACGACTCACTGGCCCATACTGCAAAGGAGAAAGCCGATCTTCTAGGCTCCTTCTTTGCGTCTAACTCGACTCTCGATGACGGGGGGAGTACGCCGCCGACCATCCCGCGGTGTGAGTGCTCCATGCCGGAAGTGCAGTTCACACAGCGCTCGGTTCGCAAAGCACTCCTCTCCCTGGACATCCACAAGTCGAGTGGGCCTGACGGAATCCCCCCAATTGTGCTGAGGACGTGTGCTCCAGAGTTGGCACCGGTTTTAACGCGTCTTTTCCGGTACTCCTACTCCCTAGGCGTAGTCCCAAAATCATGGAAGACTGCTTTCGTCCACCCGATCCCTAAAAAAGGCGACCGCTCAGACCCGTCCAACTACCGGCCAATCGCCATCACCTCCTTGTTCTCCAAAACAATGGAGTCCATTGTAAACTGCCAGCTCATGAGGTACCTTGAGGATCACCAGCTGATTAGTGACCGCCAATACGGTTTTCGCCGTGGTCGGTCAGCTGGTGATCTTCTGGTCTACCTCACTCACAGATGGGCGGAGGCAGTAGAGTTCAAGGGGGAGGCATTGGCCGTTAGTTTGGACATTGCGAAGGCCTTCGATCGGGTTTGGCACAAAGCGCTTCTTTCGAAGCTCCCTTCCTATGGGCTTCCCGAGAAATTGTGCGATTGGATCACCAGCTTTCTTGCAGATCGGAGCATCAAGGTCGTTGTAGACGGTGCAAGCTCCGATTGCAAGCCTATTAATGCTGGTGTTCCACAGGGCTGCGTGCTATCGCCAACGCTGTTTCTTCTGCATATCAATGATATGTTGCATACCCGTAACATTCATTGCTATGCAGATGACAGCACTGGTGATGCTCTTTACACCGGCCGAGCCAATATTTCTCGGGAAAACGTCTCCGAGTGCCGGGACAAACTTGTGTCTGAAGTCGAGTCTTTGCTGAACAGAGTCTCGGATTGGGGACGACTAAATCTAGTCCAGTTTAACCCCCAGAAGACACAAGTTTGCGCGTTAACCGCTAAAAAGAACCCCTTTGTCGTATCCCCTCAGTTTCAAGGCACTCCCCTTGTTGCCTCAGCCAGTATCGGAATCCTCGGCGTCGACATATCGAGTGACGTGCAGTTTCGTGGTCACTTGGAAGGGAAGGCCAAATTGGCCTCTAAAAAGCTTGGCGTGCTCAGCAGAGCGGGGCAGTATTTCATGCCGGCACACCGCCTGCAACTTTACAAGGCGCAGGTTCGACCGCACATGGAATACTGTTCCCATCTCTGGGCTGGGGCTCCCCAGTACCAGCTCCTTCCACTTGACCGCATCCAGCGCAGAGCGGCTCGAATCGTCGACGACCGAGTGCTTTCCGATCGGCTCGATTCACTGGCGTTGCGAAGAGATGTTGCATCTCTTTGCGTATTTTATCGCATCTATCACGGGGAGTGCTCTGAGGAATTGTTCGGATTAATCCCAGCCGCCAAATTTCGTGAACGCACGACACGGCAAACGTCCCGATACCATCCACACCATCTGGATGCTTGGCGGTCCACCACTGTACGTTTCACAAGGAGCTTTCTTCCACGTACAACCTCTCTGTGGAATAGTTTATCACCGGCGATTTTTCCGGACCGATACGACCTGGGGACCTTCAAGAAAAGAGCTTACTCCTTTCTAAAGGGCCGGCAACGCACCCGCAATTCTCCTGGTGTTGCGGTTGATCATGGGCGGCGGTAGTCACTTAACATCAGGTGAGCCGCATGCTCGTTTGCCCCCTCTTCTATAAAAAAAAAAAAAAAAAAAAAAAAAAATTTACGTGAAATAAAATGAAAAAAATGAAAGAAAAAAGATAAAATAGTCCAATACTTTTTAATAATAATTTGTATTGCCAAACCTAAATAAAAACAAATTTTATGAATTAGTGAGTCTCTTAATATAAATTTTCAGCTTGTATTTGAGCGGTTTTAATAAAAGATTTTATTTCAGTAAAAAGTCACGCACGTTTCCATCAAATATTATACCAAATGTAATCAAAGCGGGTAAAATCGAGATAGATCGAAAGTAAAGTACTTTGCCATCGAGTTGTGCAACATGTATGATTAATTCTTCGTCGTAAGAAATTGAAATTTTGCGAATGTCATTTTTCTTTTCTCCTCTGTCCGGAGAAATAACGTCGAACCGTTGTATATATTACAGATTATTTTATGAAGAGTAGCCAAATTAATTGAATAATGATATACCGTTATTGCACTTTTTTAAAATACGAGTAAATGAGGCTTGTTATTTTATTTGAAGTTATCCCAATTGAATTTGACTTATCGGCAACAACGTTTTGGCTACTGATCGAACCTTATGAATGTGTGCATGCGCAGTAAAATCAGTTAAAATAATGTATTATCACGCAGTTTGAATTTTAAAGATAAAAAGGATAGAATTTTTGAAGTTTTTCGAAATTACTTATTTAAATATTCTCTGCAAATTTGGCCCTTACAAGTTATTGTTCCGGGTCTGAATGTTTTTCCTTGTGGAATTTATGTTTGTAAACACGATACAGGAGAAAATCCTAGTGTGGAGGTAACGTTTCTTAAAAACAAAAAGAAGAAAAAGAAACGTTTTCTTTAAAATCTCAGACATGCAGATTTCCTCAATATGATTCATTTCTCCGTCGAAGAAGTAGTAAATCAGTACTTAAAATTCAATTTACAATTTTATTGGTCAATCTTGGCAGTCAGCCACCACATCTACTTCACGTGAGGTTGCCTCATTTAGAGGCGAAAGACATACTGCGAAATTTGCAACGAACCCTTATTATATGACTCTCACTTCGTGTGGTATTCACGTAAATGTAAGCAATAATTTTGTCCGAATAACATTTTCCAGCCGAATATTTTCGTGATTCTGCCATGAGGATACAATTATAAAGCGACTTTAAATGCATTTCCACATTTAAAATCAATTAAATTTAATAAACCGTGCATCTGGAACATCTTTGCAACTGTAATTAATTTTATAAAACTAAGATAATAAGTTCTTTGGTATTTGAAAAGGACTAAGAGAGAACGAAATGTGAAATATGGGTAAATCAGGAATGTCTAGAACAGGTGAATGAAATTGTATACTTGGGGAGTGCTTTCAGCCGAGATGGAAGATGTGATTTAGATGTGGATAGGCATGTCGCTGCCGTAAACAAAGTCAATGGTGCCCCGAATGCATTAGTAAAAAGGCAAGGCGTGGTGAAGAGTGCACGCCTTGCAATACATAACGCATGTTGGTACCGACTTTGTTATATGGCAGCGAAACCTGGGTATGCCAGAAGAAGCATAAAAGCAAGTTGAATGCAGTGGAGAAGCGATCTCTTCGTAAAATGTGTGGCGTTACCATAGCCGACCGAAAGCGAAACGAAGAGATTCGCAATATGGCAGGATTGAAAGATGACCTTATCACAAAAATTGATAGGGGCGTACTCCAATGGTTTGGGCACGTTGAACGAATGAGTGAAGACCGAATGGTGAAGAAAATATATAGAGCGAAAGTAAATATTAAAAGGTGTCGAGGTAGACCGAGACTAACTTTCGAAGACCATGTGAGCAAATTGCTCGAGGAGGGGAGGGTCAAGAGTACTCGGATACCTAGACGTGCATGTATGAAGAAGTTAATGAACCTGAAAGAAGCGAAAGAGGTATGTAAGGATCGTGACACTTGGCGATCTGTTCTCTCTGGCTACCCCGTTAGGGATTGTGCGTGAAGATAAGTAAGTAAGTAAGATAATAAGTTGAGAAGGCGATGTTTGCAGTGCAAGTTTAAATGTTTGTATTTTTATTTTATAGATTATTGTGACAAGCGAGCGCACAGTCCATCTTATAGTAAGTGGATGCTGTAGCATATAGACATATACATCTGTTTTCGTTAAGAAAAACACTGTCTTAAATTATAAACTGGCAAATCAAACATAAAAAAGTAAGTAGGAATAAAAAATAAACGGAATATTATAGGTACACAGTAAAATAATCTTTTATTTTAATACATAATACCATAGTCGAAGTCAATCATTATCTGCTGTTTGTTTCGTATTATGAGTGTTGATAACCGGAGACCCTTTTCATCTGAAACAGGCATTCTATTTTAGTCTTCTGGGGTGACAACGCACTTGCATTTTTCACCTGCATTCACCTGATAGATGGCCTGTGATACCTAGGTGGATTGAAAAGTACTCGGCCTAACACAGATCCATTCAATTCTAAAAATCAAATCTACCCACATTATTTAGTTCAGTTCAGACTAGTTCATTGTGTGAAGTTCGAAACGTGTGCGATAATTAGTTGTGATTTTATAAATTTATTAACAAAGTAATCGGACATAATTTCCGCGAATGGAGCAAATCGAGCAGCGTGCCGTCATTAAGTACCTCCATAAGAAGGGGCTAAGAAGCCATCCATGATGACATGGTCAGTACATTAGGCGATTGTGCTCTGTCATATTCATCCGTCAAAAAATGGATAGCAGAATTTAAGCGTGCTGAGAGAGTGTGAAAGATGAACCCCGCTCTGGAAGGCCTTCGAAAATATTAAAAAAGTACTTGATTTAATAATGGGAGACCGCAGATTAAAAATTAGAGAGATAGCCGAGATTATAGGCATCTCTTATGAACGAACTCAAAACATCATTGTCAACGAGTTGGGTTTCCACAAGGTGTCTGCGAAGTGGGTTCCGCGACTGCTTTCAGTTGAACAAAAAAGGACGCGATTGACTATTTCACGTGACTGTTTGGAGTTATTTGAAGCCGATGCAGATGATTTTTTGAATCGTTTTGTTACTATGGACGAAACATGGGTTCATTACTGTACACCGGAAACAAAACAACAATCAAAACAGTGGAGAAGACCTGGTTCACCACCCCCTAAAAAGGCTAAGTCGATTTTGTCGGCAAATAAGGTGATGGCTTCAGTATTCTGGGACTCGAAAGGTGTGATTATGATTGATTATCTTGAAAGGAGTCAGACTATAAACTTTGATTACTACTGCACCTTACTACGTCGTTTACAAGAGGAAATAAAAGAAAAACGTCGAGGAATGCTCAGAATAAAAGTCCTGTTTCTATCTTGATGAAACAGGACTTTTATTCTGTGTATACGCCCGTGTTCACACGTCAGTACAGTCAATGGCTGAAATTCACAACTGTGGCTTTGAACTGTTACCGCATCCGCCGTATTCACCTGATCTGGCACCATCAGACTTCTTTCTGTTCCGTAACCTAAAAAAGCACTTGGGAGGTCAAAGATTTTCGACAAACAACGAGGTCAAAGCAGCTGTAGACGCATATTTTGACTCTAAGGAAGAATCATTTTTTTTCAACGGTCTAAATGCTTGGAAGGGGAGGTGGCAAAAGTGTATTGAACTTGATGGTAATTATGTAGAAAAATAAAAATATAACTGATTTAGTATGTGTTTATTTTCTTGGTTATGCCGAGTACTTTTCAATCCACCCTCGTATTTGTCACAATACTTCTTTAAAAAAGTATATAAAAATTCTCGTATAACAACTGTGATTTCTTTGAAAACCTAACTTTGACGTTACTGTAACGAATTCGATACTAAAATACCCTCGCACGTCGGTCTGTTGGAATTGGCATTTGATTAACGACTCGGCACCTGGTGTCTGTGAAATATTGGACTGACGTGAATGCTTTCACGCTACGTATAGTGTCAGAGGATTTGAACTAGTAAATGGTGAAATATATTTTAATGAGACTGATTTTTAATGTAAAAATTATATTGAACTCACTGTTTTCTAAACATTGTATGTATTTAAACTTATTTTAAGATGCGGGTTGTTTGGCGGTCCACCACTGTGCGATCAACTCTAGTTCATAAAAGATAGTTTGATCTCTGCGACAGCTGTCAGTAAAATCACGCCTATGAAGTCCTGAATTTCTTAGTAGTACAAACAGTACCTGTCAATGTCATACTTTATGGGCATGCCGACCTAATTAGTGCATGCCCATAAAGTATGACAATTGACAGGTACTGTCTGTACTACTAAGAAATTCTGGACTTCATAGGCGTGATTTTACTGACAGCTGTCGCAGAGATCAAGCTATATTTTATGAACCATAGGATATAACCATAGGATAGAACCATAGGACATAGGATAGGACTTTTTTTATGGAATCCTTTCCCACCGGCAAATTTTCCGGACCGATACTACTTAGAACTTCAATAAAGGAGCGTTGCTTTTTCGAAAACCGGCCGCGCACCTGCAATTCTCTTGGTGTTGCAGTTGTTCATCGGAAGTGGTCAACACTTACTATCAGTTAGCCGCATGTTCGTTTCCGGCCTCTTCTTCAAAAATGGTTGAGGTGATCTCATGTTAGTCTGAGGAAAAAAATGTGGCAGCTGTGTTAAATGTCTAGAATGGAGTAAATGGCGATTATTGGCATATTGGGTTTGTGATTGTCTAGGCAATGGGCCAACCAGCTATGAATTCTTCCACAATTTTCTATCTAACCCAATTTTTGGTTTAAATGTGGTCTGAGCAACTCGCTTCTCTTTGGAATCTCCTATACACCTTGGTGATTACAGGCGTGAAGCTGTGTATGTAAGCTTTTATTAGATTGTCACTCTATTTATGTGTATGTATCGAAGTACCAACTGTGTTTTTTGACTAGAATGTAGTGAAAGGCGACTAATGTGGTATTACGAATATGTTTGATATTGTTTGGGCGATGTACTAGACGCCTATCACTTCTTTCACAATTTTGCATCGAAACCTATTTTTGACTAAGCCTAGTTCGTGTAACGCAGTGAACTTTGGACTCTGTCTACCCTTCGGCAAGTGGATTACAGACGTAAAGCTATACACCGAACACTTACACTAGCTTGTGTGTATTAATGTATGTATGTATGCAAGTTCGTATTAAGAATGTATATAATTTATGTTTGTATGAATGTAGTGAAATTTCATAATTCTGTTTTCACATTTATCCTGACGTCCACAGGCGTAGCGATAAGGCGTAGAACGAAATAGGTTTGAAGACTATATTGTTATGTTTAACCGAATTCTACACAGAGTAGTTTCTTAATTCGACTGCATGTTTATATGTTTTTTTTTTGTATATTTATTATGCGATACATACGTCAATTGTAAGCCGCTTTTAATGAATGACTTTTTAAAAAATTGGTCGGTTGTTTAAAAAAGTGGACGCATACATGCTCGTCAGTTAAGGGTACCCTTAATTTGGCCCATTTTCAATATATCGCCAATTTGGTCGACAAATTTTCACCAAGGACGTCCCTTTGCGACTATTCCATTCACTTCCGCAACATATTTTGCTTTGTCAGTGTTTTCTCATTAATTCTTTCTACATGACCAAACCAACGAACCATTCTTTTTTTAATCCTGGTCACTGCATCATCTTCCAAACCACACTCTTCTTTTATCACACAGTTTCTCACCCTGTCACTCAGATTCAGCCCTAACATACTCCTTAGTGACCGCATTTCTACTGAATTTATTCTACTCTCGTGCTTCTTCTGCCACACCCAACTTTAAAGTAGGAACTAATACAGTATTGTAAATTACCATACGTGCCTTTTTTGACACAATCTGACTTTCCACAATAGAGTGTAGAGCCCCATTTACTTTATTTCCTGCATTCACTCATCTTTATATATCCTTATCATATCTCCCATCCCTTCTGAATACATATCCCAAATATACAAACTCATCTACTTGCTTAACCACTCCTTTTAATTCCTTAAAGTTTGCTAAAAAATGTTATGCCGCGGTTAAGAAAGGAACGCTTTGGTTGTTTGGACACGTAGAAAGAAACAATGAGGAAAGAGTATAAAGCAAATTTATGCTGCAGGTGTGAGTGGCAGAAACGACAAAGAATATCCTAGACGGAAGTTTATCAACCAAAGTGCACCCTTAACCTACAACCATATATGCGTAGGTATATGGATGTGAAAGAAGCGAGAGAGGTATGTCAGTATCATCAGAAGTCCGTAGTCTTTGCCTAGCACACTGGGTCACAGGCGTGACGGTTTATGAATTATATGAAGTTAGCTTTTACTTATTAATAAAATAACATTTTCCTTCAACACCAACAGTAGCTCCGCATTTAATGTTGAAACTTTTCTTTAAATTTACATCTTATCTTTTAATTATCCTTATGATCAATTAAAAGTATAAATGTTTGTTATCACTAGTATTAACGATATTAATATAGTTCCAAGTTTGTTTGATACTTATGGACATTTTTATGTTTTACTTAAAAAGGGGGTAACTGTGTTTGTGATTATGCAGGCTATAGACAGGCGACCTATAACTTCGTTCTCAATTTTTGAATCAAATCCTAATCCCATATTTTTTCACTGAACGTGGTCTGAGTAACATTTTGCTATTTTACAATTCTTGCGTAAGAACTATCATGTTCTACGCAAGCGGTGTTTTAGTGCACGCTGCCCATCGCCCTTTGTACGACCTCAATGTCGATCCCAAAGTAGATTTATTCGTAAAGCCACCGGAGTTCGGTAGTACCAGCGAAACTTTGACTTGCACAGAGAATTTAAGGAAATGTCTCAGCGCTTACTGCGAGAGGACCGAGACACATTCTAACCTATCGGTGGTAAACGAAGCCATTTACACCCCGACTCCAAATGTTACGGAAAGTCTAAGGAGGCCCCGTAACGTTTTAATATAATCCCTTGTTCTACTAGATGCCTACGACCCAAATGTCGCCGGCCAGTCACATACGAACACTACACACTCACCTAGTGTAACAAACAGTATTAGTACATCGGACAGGACGCAGAGACTCCACAGACGGGCGCGCTGCACACTCCTTCATACCGCGTACACACCGTAAACCCGCTTCCCTGGGTGGTCCTCACCGCCTAGAACATCGAACGATACGAGTTCGCCATCAGAGCCGGGGACCCGCCACTTCTTGTTCGGACGGCCGTTAGATAACTCATTTACATGCACTTTGAACTGACGTATTGTAGAGAGTATAGGTGAACAGTAACGATGCAGAATGATTTAAATTTACCCTTTTTTAATTTAAGCTTGAGGCCTTTCAGGCCGCGAACACTGAGACAGCTGTAAAATCCAAAAGGCTAACAGCACAAATATTACAGACACTAGATGTTGCTCTTTGGATATGATTTTGTTGCTTTTGGATATTAAAACAAAATACTATGTTATTACACTTGCGGAAGAAGGAAAAGCCGTTCATAAGGCCTGAAAGTTAGTAGCATTTGATGGATGGATTTTCCTTGAAATCTTTTGCGTATATTTATTACTGGTTTCAAATAAATTTGGTATGGAAATATCTAAGAAATAATGATAAGTAAGAGAAATAATAAAGTTTTGTTATAGAATAATGTTGGAAAATGATCACACAGTCCACCTGATGATAAGTGAATGCAGTGGCCCATGACTTCATCTAATCTTCTATTAAGAAACAAAATGCAAATGCCTCGTTACGCCTGCCATGTGATGCCTAGTTTCCGGTTAAAAGGATATTCGGTTTTCTATACTCACAATACAAAAAGAAGCAGCAATATGCTAATATTTTCTAGTAATTTACGAGAGTGTGTCTATCGAGCTGATCTTATCGTGCTGCAACTTTTGCAGGCTTTTATATTTATTCAAACACTGCACATGTTTTTTATTAAACATTCAGTTTACTATGAAGTCAGAGGAAAACTATTCGTCAGTTTTCTTCGACATGGTAGTCATCTTAAATCCATACAATATCATATGTGACACTTTCTTTAAATAAAAGGTCCATAATTCAAAGGTGAAACAATTATACTTCACGGTTAGCTACCATGAGAAAATCTTTGATTTAGAGAAAAAAAGGAGCTGTGTTCTCAATTACCTGGTCTTCCAACTTCAGCACGTCAAGCGAATTTTGCAAGACTACGTCCCAATGTTCGATGGAAACCGGCCAAGGCCGAATGGGTGCCTGCTGTAACGTTAGGAATTAAGTTAAATTAAACGCAATAAAATCTTAAAAATTGTTTTATTCAACTTCCATCTTTGATATCATCATGATTGATATCATCACGTTTGGAAACAAAATGTAAATATAGTTGCAAAAAGTGTTAATATTCGGATATATACTATCTTCAACTGAAGCTATATACCCTTAAAAAATTTTTAAGTTCAAATTTAAAAAGTTTACGTTAAACTAGAAACTTTTCTAATTAGAAATATTTCCAAATGTTTTTCGTCTTATCCAGGCGCGCCCTTTTATAACAAGAAATAAGAGGAGATCGAGAGAATTTCTATACGTTTGAGATCACAGTTGCATCTTTTTTGTAATAAAAAGTGACAAACAAACGAAGTTTACCTGATGTTAAGTGGCTACTGCAGTCCATGAACGGATGCAACCAAACTGAAAAGAAGGTTACAGATGCGTTGTCACCACTGAGGTCTAGCATAGAATGCCTCACTTGTGTGTGTATATATATATATATATATATATATATATATATATATATATATATATATATATATATATATATATATATATATATATGTACTAGAGTATTATCATACATATATATGTTATGTTCTGTTTTAAAGGATATAGTCCTGTTTAAGTCATAGTACGAGCTACACTTCTGTTATCGACACATCCCACATTACTATGGTGCAATTTAAGTCTTTATTCCGCAGGTGCAACAAAGAACTTCAGTGACGTACATTGCAACCCTGACATCGCATACCACATCGATGTAAATATTTAAGTCAAACTGTAACAGATAAATTTTTAGATTCATTCTGCCCCTTTTGAGCTGCTGCTACGCTCATATTCAGTACAAGACCAAAGATAAAACTGTTTCATAATCGGGCGTTACTATATCTAGAATAGATCACATCGTCGTTTTAGGTTCTTATCTATATTATCAGAAAAACTCTTATTGATTTTACTAAGTTTATCTCAGACAAATATAAATCAAAAATACTTCGTGGTGCCGAATAAATCCTTTAACTCAACTAAAATTTTGTGGTTAACTACTTAGTAGAGCATTTGGCTATATTTTTGGAGCCTGCAGATTCAAATACTGCAAGGAAATACTATTAGTATGGCCAATAAATAATTATTTTTGCACTGGATGTTTGAATGTGTACAATTTATTTATGTAAAATACCTCCAGGATTTTTCTGATAAAAATGTAGCAAATTCGCTAATATACCAAGACTTTACCGAACTAAAATGAAGAACTTCATAAATGTAAAAATAATAAAATTATTGCTATATAATATTTGTGTAAAAAGTGCTACGACACGGCATGTAGTAGAATAATTATTTGCACTACTTCAGAAGCTATTATGTGGAAACCTTTTTTTTAATTTTTAAGTCAGTTTTACATTTTCTTACACTTTTCAATAGACTAAGGAATATCACAAGTTTATTATTGTACGCGTTGCAAATACTATGTTTTCATAAAATATTATTTGCGTGTTAACGTTTTGAATTTCAGTCACATTTCGTTTTCGTTTCGTTTTCATTCAGGCAAAGCTTTGCGCAAACGAAGCTTGTGAATTTAAAATGAAATAATAGAATGCGCTGAGTGAATGTACAAACAGTTTTCTCTCAGATTCACTACGCACGAGAATGGAATATTCTTTTATGATATTCTAAATCTGTTAATTTGGAAATTGATTTTTAAATACATTTATTAACATAAAATAAAAATACAGTAAGTATTAACGTAATAAAAGGTAAAAACCTAATTTATCACACAATCCTTTTCCTCCCAGTATAGTACTAAGAACGCTGACTGGTTTTCCTCCCTGAATGGCTATACTTAGCCTTTAAGCACCTGCTATCACCATCACTATATACTTGTTCATCATCTCACAGAGACCTACAAGTAGTAGAGCTACGCTGTAGTTTCTTTACAGATGCAGCAAAATTTGGTCGAGTGGTTATAATCTCACAGAATACCAGTGTAAAATAACAGCTTAATACTACAATATCTCGCTTCTTCTATAAAAAAATATACGGCTTCCTGACCTAACTTTCACTGCAAACATATATGTAAAAAAGTTTAGGATATCAAAATGCTAACAGAATATTCAGGTGTAGGAGAAAATTTTACTGACTGGCTCAAGCGATAAAAATTGAATCCCAATTCAAAACACGCAAAAAATATTCACGCCAGCAACTGAATAAGGGGAATAGTAAAATAATGTTTGGGATTCTTTTATATCTGTAAAGCTTCGCTTTGAGATGTCGTTAAATTTCTATAGAATATGTGCCAAAGCTGGAATTATTGATTCCTCGCGTATGCTCTTATTGTGATTGCCCCTGTGTCTTCAAGAAAAAAAAACTTTTCGAATTTGAAGAAACAAACGAACTTACAGTTTACTTTTTATAGAATGAGGTTGACAAATGAGCCCACTATTCAACCGATGGTAATTGGGTGCTGTGACGCATAGACATTTACATTTATCCTCAATTAGTAAGCAAAATGCAGATGCGTTTTTACCCCTGAGGGCTAACATGCAATGGCTCATTCCAGTAAAATATGTCTTCGGTTTCCGTCACACATACGATCGTAACTCATATGAAAGACAGCAGCAATGAGCTGCTATATATTTTGAGAGAGCATGGTCCTTCGCAGTTGAGCCGACCCATTCATGCTTCGACCGCAATATAGCTGCAGCATGGCTCTGCTACGTAAAATACTTGTAACTAGTACTCTCGTTATATATCAACAAAAAGTTTAAAATGGAGCAACTATTTAGGCTCACAATTCATACCCAAATTAGGTCAGTTCTTCGTCACTCGGTCAAGGTCAGGCGTTATATATAGTGGCTAGCATACCCCGGAAGTATAAATATCAAAAGGGGTGTCACACTCTCCACAGATAGGTCAATTAAATTTAACTATCAGAATAGATAGTTAACAATAAATTACACAGTTATTAAATAAATAAAATTAACCGTAATGAACGAAGTTATTACAACATCGGATCAATTTATTAAAATTCACAATTTCATGATTTTTTTACCTATTATTAATGACTACATTACACGTTTTTAACAAGATATTGGCGTGTAGACCATCTAATGTCTATTTTACGTATTATTTCACCTTAAGAGTATAGTGAGGAGTAATTTGTGTGGTCTAGTGTCCACCAGTTTGCTTGATAAATCCTATAGAATCAAGTAGATGCTGCATTGAAGTACATTTCATTCATTTGCTACAAAATTTAACAATCGTCTTAATTATTATCGCGAATAAAAACATCTTTGGAAGTGTTAGTATTATTTTTATTTTGAAAGATAAAAAAATATTTTAACTACTAAAAGTCATGCCAATTGAATCGGTGCCATAACTAAACTAAAAATTTAAAATTAAGTCGCACTTAAGTGGGTAAAATAAAAGAAAAAGAAACAAAACTTAACTTAATATAATGTATATCTAGTAACTGTGAAATTTGTATGATTAACATTTTCATGCAAAAATGTCAGTAAACCAATCTTGCATCTAACTTTTGTTAACTCTGAAATACAGGCGGCATGTTTCAGATAAAAATTAACAGTGATCTATCGTAACCAACCTCGGTAACACTCTGGATGCTGTGACCTCGTAAAATCCTTTTTGATGGAGTTAAAGCACAATAAATAAAAATGTTAAATAGTTTTAACATCTTTCAAAGCAAACAAAAACAACATATAATGAATAAATTCTAAATCGGACCCTGACCATATGCCAACAACTAATCAGCGTTAATCGGTAACGATGCGATTAACTAGGAGGACTTTTTTGTGGAATGCTTTTCCACCGGCAATTTTTCCGGACCAATACTAGTTAGAGGTCTTCAAGAAAAGAGTGTTTCTCTTTTTAAAAGGCCGGCCACGCACCTGCAATTCTCCTGGTGTTGCAGTTGTTCATCGGTGGTGGTCGACACGTACGATCAGGTAAGCCCACCGACTGACACGAGCTGAGCAGTCAGAGACGGGGGTCCACACTCCCCCCTCCGACAGCGGTTAGATAGCTCAATTACGCCTAAAAAGGTGACTTGATGATTGATATCAATATCAAATCATAAACCATTCATCATCATCCTCAGGCCTTGCAGGCCGCGAGCCCTGAGTCAGACGAAGCTGTAAGAGTCGCATAGACTAACAGCGTTAACATCCAGAAACTAAATCAGGTGAGCCGCATGTTCGTAAGCGGCCTCTTCTTCAAAATTGGTTGAGGTGATCTCATGTTGGTCTGGAACTTTCATGGGATGTTTCATGGTTAATTGTTTATATGGCACTTAATATCAAAAAATGTGCCAGCTGCGTTAAATGCCTAGAATGGCGTAAATGGGGATTATTGGAATATTGGGTTTGTGATTGTCTAGCCGATGGGCTAGCCAGCTATGACTTCTTCCACAATTTTCTATCTAACCAATTTTTGGCTAAATGTGGTCTGAATAACTCGCTTCACTTTGGACTCTCCTATACCCCTCAGTGATTACAAGCGTGAAGCTGTGTATGTAAGCTTTTATTAATTTGTCCACTATTTACGTATGTATGGAATTGCCAACTGTGTTTTTTGACTAGAATGTTGTAAAAGGTGACTAATGTGGTATTACTAGTATGTTTAATATTGTGTGGGCGAAGGACTAGCCACCAATCACTTATTTCAAAATTTTCCATCGGAACCTATTTTTGACTAAATCTGATCAGAGCAACTCTGTGCGCTTTGGACTCTGCCTACTCTTTGGCAAGTGGAGTACAGAAGAAAAGTATGTAGTAGCCCTTGCTATTTTGTATGCTTACACTAGCTTGTGTGCATTTATGTATACTGTATGTATGCATGTTTGTATTTATTTAGGAATGTATATATGTATGTTTTAATGAATTTAATGAAATTTTATAATTCTGTTTTCGCCCACATCTTGACGTCCGAAGGCAAAGTGGACATAGAACGAAATCGGTGTGGAGACTATATCGATATGTTAACCGACTTCTAAACAGAGGAGTTTCTTAATTCAACTGCATGTTTATATATATATATATATATATATATATATATATATATATATATATTATACGATATCTTCGTCAATTGTAAGCCGCTTTTAATTAATGGCTTTTTAATAAATTGGTCATACTTCAAGATTGATTCCAAAAAAAGTATTGGAGAAAAAATATCTTTCTTATTGAATATGTTCTAATTACTTTAAGAGGAGTATAAAAATAGGCAATGTAAGTTGAATGTGTGCCCCGTTGGGGTAGTGGTTGTAAACGCGATTTTGCTGATCATGAAATTCGTGTTTGAATCCCGGGTCAAGCCAAAATCAGTTATTGGGTTTTTTATCAAGAAATTCTTAGTAGTAGCCCGAAGCTAGAAAGCTAGTGGTGTTGCACCCCCGTGCCTCGAAAAGCACGTAAAGCCGTTGATCCTGTGCCTAATCTCATATCGTGTTGGTCATGTTGGATAACCGTCGGACTATGATAGCAAAGAAATAGAGAGATCACATGGTATATAATATAAAACTGTACAGCACATTTAGCTGGTCTGCATTGAGACTGGACGCTGTTTGAACGCTGACGAAATTTGGCACGGAAGACATTTTAATGCACCGAAGTAACCTATGTTCTAGTTGTTACCAAGAGCTTAAGATATTCTTTTATTAGCTTGAAAGCGTTAAAAAGCTGTTACTTTTCGTAAATGCCGATTTCTAAAACCTAATCTCTGCCAAGACTATGTCATTTACAGAAAAATTAGATCCCCAAACTCAGAAACAAGAAAGCAAAAAAAATCTTAGAGAAAACAAAAATTATGTGGAAATTATTTTATTCCTTTTAAATAACAACATACTTAACATAAAAATTCACGCCTGTCACCCAGAGGGGTAGGCAGAGACTTTAGGCTTCCATTTAGCACGATCCGACATACCTCTCTCCCTTCCTCCACATTCATATACTGACGCATACATGCTCTTCGGTTAAGGGTACTCTTAATTAGGCCCATTTTTAATATATCACCAATTTGGTCGACAAAATTTCAGCTAGGACGTCCCTTTGCGACTCCTCCATTCACTTCTGCAACATATATTTGCTTTGTCAATGTTTTCTCATTCATTCTTTCTACATGAACAAACCACCGAAGCATTCTTTTCTTAATCCTGGTCACCGCAACATCTTGCAAACCACACTTTTCTTTTATAACACATTGTCTCACCCTGTCACTCAGATTCAGCCCTAGCATACTCCTTAGCGACCACATTTCTACTGCATTTATTCTACTTTCGTGCTTCTTCTGCCACACCCAACTTTCACTACTATACGTTAAACATTCTCACTTTTCACAATAGAGTGTAGAGCTCCATTTACTTTATATCTGCATTCACTCGTCGTTCTATATCCTTATCATATCACCCATCCCTGCTGAATACACATCCCAAATATATACAAATTCATCTACTTGCTCGACCACTCCTTTTAGCTCCTTAAAGTTTGCTAGAAGACGTTGTGTCACGCTTAAGAAAGGAATGCTTTGGTTGTTTGGACACGTATAAAGAAACAACGAGAAAAGAGTATAAAGCAAATTAATGCTGCTGGGCTGAGTGGCGGAGTCGACGAAGAATATCCTAGACGGAAGTTTTTTTACCATAGTGGCGGTACATAGAAGATTGGTCAAACCTAGAGCACTCGTAACCTACAGCCATGTATGCGTAGGTATATGGATGTGAAAGAAGTGAGAGAGGTTTGTCAATATCATCAGAAGTCCGTAGTCTTTGCCTAGCCTACTAGGTGACAGGCGTGACAGTTTATGAATTATTTGAAGTCGGCTTTTACATATTAATAAAAAAACATTTTCCTTTATACACAAACAGTAGCATAGCATTTAATTTTGAAAGATTTCTTTAAATTTACATCTTATCTTGTATATCCTTATGATCAAGTAAAAATATAAAACTTTTGTTTGATCATAAAGATACCTTTTTAGTTCAATATGTTTTATTTATTATATTCTATAAATAAATTTTATATGCGTATGCATACATAAATAGCTGCGGCGTGTCTATACTGCGTAAGAAAAGCGGTAGAGCCACGCTGCTGCTTTATTATGGTTGTGGCACGAATGTGTCGATTCGACCGGGGTAGGACCAAGCTTTCACAGATTACCAGCGTAAAATAGAGATGACGAGAGAAGACAGATACTGTTTTTAGTAGAGTAGCTTACTATCCTAATCCTCAGGAGGTGACAACGCACGTGCATTTTGATTTTGATTTTGATTTTTAATCGAGGATAAATGTTGATGTTTAAGGACCCGAAGCATTCATTTACCTTCAGGTGGATTTTTTGCTCGATTGTCACCAATATTCTATAAAAAATATGTCACACATACACATGGTTACATAATAAGTATAAAGGGGTGGAAATGATTTTAACTAGCGCGCGTTTTGATTTATGAAGTGCAATAAGTCTCGTAGGAAAGATTAAGTGTTTGCTGAACGTAATTTTATT
This sequence comes from Parnassius smintheus behrii, assembly GCA_036936625.1. Taxonomy (NCBI): domain Eukaryota; kingdom Metazoa; phylum Arthropoda; class Insecta; order Lepidoptera; family Papilionidae; genus Parnassius; species Parnassius smintheus. Next base: position 30,596,794 of record JAUPFT010000030.1, on the reverse strand, counting down.
GGTTATGTTACTGCACAGGCAAAATTGGTTTTCACTTTTGTTGAAGGTATTTCCGTTCGGTGATCTATCCATGACATATAACTTTATTTTTTATTAAAGGAATGTGACAAACAAACATGAGAACTAAAATGGCATACCTCAAAGCCTGTAATAATGTTGGTCCATGAATAGGTATGTATATTTGTATGTATAAGGTATATATGTATGTACTCGTATACCCTTCAAAACGGTATAACGCATTGTTATATATAATTAAGTTATGTTATATATAATTAAGGTTTCTTTTTTTTAATACTGATAGGTTTCATGATGCAAATGTAACAAGTAAGCACAAAGCCCACCTGATGGTAAGTAGATGCTGTGGCCTGTAGACATCTACATCTATTCTTGATTAAGAATCAAAATGCAGATGCGTCGTTACCTCTGAGGACTAAGATGGAATGCTTCATTCACAGCTTAAAGAGTCTCCGGTTCTCAACACTCACTATACGAATTATAGCAGCACTGAGCTTCTATTTTACGGTGGTACTCTATGAGAACGTAGTTCTTCCCGGTTGTGCAGACTTATTCGTGCTAAAATAAAGAACACAGCTGCAGCATAGCTCTACCACGTATAACATACATTCGACCCAATGGTAAGTCACTACTGCATTTCATAGAAACCATCAACCGACTTTAAACAAGTAAGCCTACTGATGCGTCACTTTTGAGGATCAGGATAAAATCTATCATTCGACTAGAACACAGTGGCTCTCGCACTGCTGCATGTCGGCAGAAATAGATAAGTAGGGTACCTACCGAGACTGTAACATGATACACTGCTAACGATACATTCCAACCTAATCCTCAGCCACCGCATATACATTTTGATTTAATTTGTGAATAGGTAAATATCTATATGACATATCATCCATTTACCATAAGGAAGACTGCGTATCGGCCTGTTACTCTAACTGTTTACTCTTGAAATAAATAAAAATGTTAGCCTTCGCAATAAGAAAACGTATCCCATAAACTCGGAAGTCGGTAAATTGGAAATACATCGTAAATCACTAACTGCCATAAACAAGAAACAATATTAAATCATTAAAATGCTTTATGATCGATTTGCGACAAGATGACTCTGTTAGAATACACAATCCGTAGTTAAGTTTAAGTAGTAGTTGATTGCATAGTAGTATTTGGAAATGTGTGATTCTAATCTCAATTGATCTCGTAAACTTTTACTTACTGAGCGTGATATATGTTGTACTACTAAATATAATACAATACTCTGTTTACGTACCACGAAAAAAAATTAACTAATAAATCGTATAGAAAACAAAAGACAGTCTTATTGCTTAGCGGGTGTTTCTTCCAGACAACAGATTTGAAGGAAATACGAAAGGTAAAATAATTCTGGGTAACAGTCCTCAAAATGATATTAATATCTAGAATATGAACAGCTTAGTGATTGTAATGGATAAGAGAAGACGAAAGCAAGAGAGAAATTAATGGAAAAGATAATGACAAGTATATTAAGAAAGAACACAATATTAATGATGTGTTGATAATAAAACATTCATTGCTAGATGCCGGTACTGGTCATGCTTTTTGCACTAGCCGTGCCAATATTGATAAGGAATATATCGTCAAGTGTCTTAATTTAACAAGGTCAGGGGTTGGTGACGACTTAATTTAGTGTAGTTTAGTTCTAAAAGACACAGGTAAACGTTTACCGCTTAAAACTATCCCTTTATCGTATTACCTTAGCTTCATGACACACCTTTTTTTACCTTAGCCTGAGGTGGAATCCTCAGCGGCAACATATCGAGTGACGTTCAGTTTAGCAGTTATTAGAAAGGAACTGCAACATAAACATCAAAAATTTGGTATGCTCAGTAAATCGTGTCAGTATAGTAATTGTGCCGGTGGTCTAACTTTGTGCCGATTTAACTGGCTTTGTTCCTAGCATGTGACTTCTTTATGGAATTAACTAATGCTTTGAATATGAAAAATAAATACGCAATATCATTTGAAACTTTATTTTTTTGAATGTAAATCTATATAAAACGTTTGGTTACTCTAGTAAAAAAAAAAACAGATTAAATGTTTTACCTACAGTATCGTGTTGTAAAATGGAAAAAGAAAAGTGGTGCATGCTTTTCTCAAGCGGGTATGTTTGATTTAGTGATCGAACTGCAGCAGTTAAAGCAATTTGAACAGTTATCTTAGCAAGTGGAATACTTAAAAAGTAAATAAAAAAAGATAGCTTATAAATTGTTATAGACAGGTGATGGGTTTACATATAGACTGACAAATAAGCACACCTGATTGTTTCATTAAAAAGGATCCCTCATTTTAATTAAAAAGGATCTCCGTTTTTCTACACATACTACATGAAACGCAGCAGCAATATGGTGCTTCTTTATGCTGGTATTATGTGAGAGCGTAGCCTTTTCCCGATTAATACATGCTACAACCACAACATAGTTCCAGCATGATTTTCTCTAGCCTCTCTTCTAGCCACGCCTGTACCTATTTCTGCCGCCAACTAGTAGTAGTATTTGCAATGCTGTATTCCGGTCTTATGTGTTTAGAGAGCTAGTATAATTACAGACAGCGAAGTATTTAATTTTAGTCCTCCTTAGAAGTGACATATAATCTGTAGCCTTCTCTGCAACACGGAAACTTGCGGCAGAGACGACAGTAGCCACTTAGATCACTTTTGACCACTGGTATTCTGAGAGTGTGGTCTTATTCTGATCAAGCAGAACTATTTGTGTTAAACCACGATATAGCTGTAGCATGGCTCTATGCATAAAATGTACACTCTCACAAAAATCACAGAAAATGTTTGATAATTTTCAATCAAAAAGTTTAGAAATTTCATCAAATGAAAACTGTATAAAAAGATTATTTTGATAGGAAAACATTGATGAAAATTGTAGTGTTATGCTTATACATACTTACATATCATTTTACACTATTTTAAATTTATTTTTCCATTCTGTTTTTGATGTTCTGCATTCGCCTCAAAACTTGATATTTTGCATCACCTTTATTTCCATAGGATCCTGTAATATTTTTAATTCATAAGAACACAATAACAAATCATTTTCACTTCGTATTTTTCATGCTATCAGCACTTTTTAAATCGGTGTCAATGGAGTCTACCTTTTTCGGTCTTTTATTTAGTTCTCCGTAACTCTGCAATTTCGGGTTTCGTGCGCGCTGTTGCGCTACTTTTTTTTCCTATATAAATAATATCTCATTTTTCACTTAAATCTTGCCGTTTCTGTATTACGAGCCTAAAACCAAAATTTGACATGTTTTGACATCGTTGTTTATCAGGTTGTCATGGCAATTTTTATTCAAATATCGTTACCGGCCTGATGTTTTTACTTCAAAATACTCCTTTCTTCTTGGCCATTTACAAGAATTTGCTTTTAATTTAAATAATTTCAAATTTAATGAGAATAATTTTCCGTTCTTATGCCAGATCCGTCAAAAGGAAAAATAAGCCGAACAATCGGCGAATGGGGGAGTCTGACTTGAGCTTTGATACTTGAAGCATCTCCTAAAGGCCTTTTCCGCTCTGCCTCGGGATCCTGCAAGCCTCTGCCCGCTCTTTAAGTCGTCGCCTAGCCACGCCTACGCCTCCGCCTACTAGTGCGCTGTGTTTACTTACTTCAAACGCTGCGTGCCTTCTCCTGACGTTGCGTGGACCTACTTCAGACGCTGCGTGTTTATTCCGGACGCTGTGTGGGTCTACTCCGGAAGTTGTGTTTGCCTACTCCAAGCGCCGCGTGTACCTACTTTAAACGCTGCGTGCCTACTCCAGACGTTTCGTGGACCTACTCCCGACGCTGCGTACCGGCTCAAGACGCTGTGTGGGTCTACTCCAAGCGCTGCGTGTACCTTCTCCAGACGCTGCGTGTGTTTTCTCCAGATTCTACGTGTTCCTAGAGCAGGAGCTGTGCACCTATCATAGGCATAGCCTGTGCATACTTCGTTGCAGTATCTTTTGTTATTTTTTTTTAATAATATTGTAAATCACCATCTTCATTACAACCCATCATCACCTTCATACCTTTTTTTTATAAAAGATACTGTAAAACTTCAAATTTTTAAATAATTTATTTTATTTTGGTTGTTTTTGTTCTAGTTAAGTTAGGTTCTTAGTTTTTTTATTGTCGCTTCACGACATTTGGCGCCCGACGTAAAAGTTCTTCTTTTATTCACCTTAGCTACGCCTTATCCATTTCCTTTTGATTGAATTGCTTTCTCTTTCGTTCTTAACTCTTTATTTACTCATCCTTATCATATCTTCCAAATTCTAAAACAAAACTTCATCTAGTTTTTCAACTTATCTGGATTATATTTAGACCTACATATAACACTTCACTTACATTCATCACTTTAATATTTTTATTCTAGAGGTACAATTTTTTATTAAATTTTTATTTCTTAAACTTAACACTTAATTATAACAATGAAACGGGTTATTAAGTACGAATTCCTTAACAAGGCCGAACTCGAATACGAAGTGAAGATTAGATGTGAGGAACCAGCTAATACTGTTTTGCTTCTAAAAAAACAGGTTTTGCGTTTAGTTGAGAATTCTCACCCTGAAGATATTCTGACTTCTCCAATTCCGATCGAGGATGACTTGTCTCAAATTGGTTCTACTTTGACTTACCTGGACTGTAAAATTGAAAAATTTTTACAAGGTGAAACCAAATACTTACGATTAATAGAAACTTTTATTAATCATGTTTTTTACAGATTGGAGCGAATAGATACTGACTTATATCCAGACTTTAAAACTATTTTCGATACTTTGAAGATGAAATTTGACGCTATTACTAAATAATTCGAATCCTTGACTCCACCTCCAACTGAAAATGACTCTCCATCACTTGACCCTCCTGTAGACCCGACTGTCATGGAACCTCCTCTTGTTTCTCAAACATCTGTTAAGATCCATACCCCGTATCCTTCACCACTACCTCAATCTTTTTCTCCAACTAACGTCTTCAAAGATCTGAAAAGACACACCTTCAATGGTAAAAGCTGTCCAAGATCCTTTCTTCAAAAACTTGAAGAATACTGCTTAGCTCGTGGCTTACCCAAAGACTTGTTGATTTCTCAAGCGTTTGAAATTTTCACCGACAATGCTCTTCATTGGTTCAGATTTAAATATAATCAGAATCCAAACTTAACTTGGAACGAACTTTCCTCTTTATTAATCAAAGACTTTGGTGGTTTTGATTATGATTATAAACTTCTAGAAGCGATTAGGAACCGAACTCAAGGCCGTGATGAACCTATCGTCATCTATATTTCCATCATGTCTGGAATGTTCTCTCGTCTTTCGAAGAAACTCTCTGAAACAGAACAATTGGAGATTATTTTGAGGAATATTCGCCCATGTTATTCAGTCTTCGTAGCTCTAAAAGACATTGACTCTATCGACTCTCTTCTGGCTACTTGCCAAAACTATGAAAAGTTCCTTGACAGAGACAAACAATTTAAAGAACCAAATGTACAACAAAGTCCTCTTATTTCTGAATTCAACTACAAGCATTCTACTTCAAGTTCAGTTGGCTCTTCAAATTCTAATAACTCACAACCTTCTCCTCCCTTTATGAATAAATTCACTTCATCCTACAAATACCCTTCTAGACAAGTTAATAGTCTCTCTCAAACTAAAGCTCCTCAAGAAAGCTCTTTTTGTGTTCGCTGTCGTAAACAAGGTCATACTTTGAACACTTGTACTCAACCACGATTCGTGATTTGTTTCAAATGTGGTCTTAAAGGTTTTAAAACTGCAGATTGCCCTACTTGTTCTCCCAAACCACATACTAGTTCAAAAAACTAACTGCTGACTTGAAAAGTAACTTAAACTTTGATAATGACGATTGGGCTAGTTGGATTAAAACAATTCAAAACTTCTTTTCTTGTTACAAAATCTCTTCTACACTCTACTCCAAAGAACAAGATCTTAATCGTCCATTCGTTAATGTCAAAATTTATGACTTAACTTTATCTGGTTTACTAGATTCTGGCAGCTCAGTAACTATTCTGGGTAATAATTCTCATTTGGAAATTCTTAAACTGGGCTGTAAATTTTTCAAGTCAGATCTTATTACTGTCTCTACTGCTAATAATCAAAAAGTTAATTCCTTGGGTTATTTTGACTTACCTGTTCATTTCAATAATCAAACCCATTTGATTAAAGCTTATGTTTTTCCGGAAATATTTCCTTCGCTAATACTAGGTATTGACTTTTGGAGAAAATTTAATCTGTTACCTAGTGTTTTATCTTCTCTTAACTTTACAGAATCTAAATGCTCTGCTATCGAAACTAAAGATATTAAAGTTTTACCTTATGAGCATTTAACTCCTAACCAAAAGGACATCGCTAACGACATCATCCAACGCTTCAAGACAATTTCTTTTGAAGAAAAAGGTATCCTGGGGAGCACACACTTAATCACCCACAAGATTGATACTGGTGATTCTCTTCCAATCAAACAAAGATGTTACAGACTGTCTCCTGAAAAACAAAAGGCGTTAATTAATGAAGTTGATAAGATGCTGGGATGGAACGTCATTGAACAATGCGAAAGTCCTTGGTTATCTCCAGTTCTCATCACTCCGAAGAAGAATGGTGAATGGCGTTTCTGCGTAGACAGCAGGAAGCTTAACTCAGTTACACGTCGTGATGCTTATAGTCTGCCATTAATAAGCGAAATTTTGGACAACCTGAAGAATGCCAAATACTTATCAAGCATCGACATTGCGAAAGCATTTTGGGAGATTCCCTTGAATCCTGCTGATAAAGATAAAACTGCATTTTATGTACCTGGAAGAGGTATGTTTAGATTCAAGGTAATGCCTTTTGGTCTCTCTAACTCACCTGCAACTCTACAAAGATTAATGGATATGCTTTTTACTCCTGAATTTGAGAACAAGGTATTTTGCTATCTGGATGACATCGTTATTATTAGCGAGACTTTTGATGAACACATATCGCTTCTCATGAAAGTTCATGAAAAACTTTCATATGCTAATCTGACTATTAACTTTGAGAAGAGTCAATTCTTCAAGAAAGAACTGAAATACCTTGGTTTTCTAGTGGACGAGTATGGTCTACGTGCTGATCCAGATAAAATAAAAGCTATTTTAGAATATCCTGTACCTACTTGCAGAAAAGAAGTACGTAGATTCATAGGCACCTGCAGCTGGTTCAGAAGATTCATTCCAAACTTTAGCACCATTGCCTCTCCACTCAACCAACTAACCTGTTCCGGGAAGAACGCTCCTAAATTTTTATGGAATTCACAAGCTGCAGCTGCTTTCCAGAAACTTAAAGAAGCTTTGGTAACTGCTCCTGTTCTTGCTTGCCCTAACTTCGAGCTACCCTTCTCTGTACATTGTGATGCATCAAATTATGGCATAGGAGCAATGCTTACTCAACATCAAGATGACAAAGAAGTCGTGATTGCTTACATGAGTAAAGCACTAAACAAAAATCAACAGAATTACTCAACTACTGAAAGAGAAACATTGGCTGTAATAACTGCGTTAGAACATTGGCGATGTTATCTAGACAATGGTAAAGAATTTACAATATATACTGACCATGCTGCACTTAAATGGTTTCAGAACTTATCGAATCCTTCAGGAAGACTTGCTCGCTGGACTTTACGCTTATCATGCTTTAACTTTGTCCTGAAACATAAAAAAGGAAAGGATAACGTTGTTCCAGATTTATTATCAAGACATAAGAATCAAGAACGTCCTGATACACGAGAAATTTCATCTCAAGGCGTACATCCTATTACGATTGAAGAACCACCTGATCGTGAACTTGAGCACTACAACAAGATTTTTCTCGGATGCTCCAACAACCCAGACGCATATCCCAACTACACTATCAGGGATAACAAACTTTACCGCTGCATCCATTCTCCCGATCGTCTAAACGATGACTTTATTTGGAAAGAAGTTCCACTACCTCGAGATAGGCATACACTTATTGAAGTTAACCATGGTTCCCCTTCAGAACTCCATCTTGGTATCTTCAAGACATTCAAGAAAATATCTTTAAAATACTATTGGCCTGGTATGTTTAAGGACATTGCCAAATTAATCTCGTCTTGTGAAACCTGCTTAACCTACAAACACCCTAATCATTCTCCCTATGGTCTTATGGGTAAACCCAAACTTTGCTCCAGACCTTTTCAAACTATATCCTTAGATCTTATGGGTCCATTACCTATGACTCGTAGGCGAAATCAGTATATTCTAGTAATTAACTGCAATTTTACTAAATATACTATGATTTTTCCCCTTAAACGTGCTACTTCAGCTAATATTATTAATCTTTTGGAAAATTCAGTTTTCCTAGTTCATGGCATTCCCCAAACTATTATAATGGACAACGCGGTTCAATTTCAGTCGCGAGAATTCCAATCATTCTTAAATTCTTATAACGTTCCTTGTATTTTTCACACAGCTTTATATTGTCCTCAGGTTAATCCTACGGAGAAGTTTAATAGTACAATTATTACAGCTCTAGCATCTCTAGTAGGAGACGATCATAGATCCTGGGACAACCATCTTGCTAAGATTCAGTACGCAATGAACAGCGCTACAAATGTGGCTACTGGCTTTACTCCAAACTTTTTAGTCTTTGGTAGGGAAACAATACCTTGTGGTTCCTTCTATACTCCAACTCAGAACCTCGAGGAATTGATATTTATGCCTCGTGATATTTACGCGTCTAATGCTGGTCTCCTCTCATCTATTTTTCACAAAGTTCAAACTAAACTGCACATAGCTCACGCTAAAAATAGCGCTCGCTATGATCTTCGCCGGTCTTTTAAAGAATTTAATGTGGGAGACACTGTTTGGCGTAAAAACCATGTTTTAAGCAATGCCGGCGCTTACTTTAATGCTAAACTTGCCCCTAAGTTCATCAAGTGCAAAGTGATAGCTAAACTGTCACCACTAATCTATGTGCTTGAAGACCCTAATGGAGTTAGAGGCAAGTGGCACATCAAAGATGTAAAATCATAATTTTTTTTTTTAACTTTTATTAACTGTATATATGTATAAATATCACCATCATTCTCACCTTATTATTTTTATTTTTTTTTTTGTTTGGTGATCCAGTGTTCTTCAACACATCTTGCTTTAGGACCTCGAATTTTCGTTGGTTAATCTTCACTTTTTGTTTCAGACACATTTCGTTAGTGATGTTGCTGATCTCTGGTTTTGAGCCCTACCGCTCTGGCCATTCTTAATCTTTACTTAAGTCATAGCGACTAAAGCTTGCTTAAGATTAATTTCTTTATCTTTATCTTCACTCAGGAGCGGATGACAACTCCTTAAATAAGCCTGGATGTCCTTTCAAAATGTTTTTTTTTTTCCACGCAGGAGCGGATGACAACTCCTTAAATAAGCCTGAATGTCCTTTCGAAAACACACTTTTAGAGTGGTAGTCATTGAATGTGAACTCCACCCTTACCTGAATGCAGATGATGAATGCAAGAGATAGTATATCTGATTTTGCCTGGTGATGTCTGTGTCTGCAAAGCTGTGTTTTCATGGTTTCTTTTAGAATGTACATATCAAAATTTTTGCTGAGTCAAAAATTTTCCAGGGTCGGGGGGAAAATGTAGTGTTATGCTTATACATACTTACATATCATTTTACACTATTTTAAATTTATTTTTCCATTCTGTTTTTGATGTTCTGCATTCGCCTCAAAACTTGATATTTTGCATCACCTTTATTTCCATAGGATCCTGTAATATTTTTAATTCATAAGAACACAATAACAAATCATTTTCACTTCGTATTTTTCATGCTATCAGCACTTTTTAAATCGGTGTCAATGGAGTCTACCTTTTTCGGTCTTTTATTTAGTTCTCCGTAACTCTGCAATTTCGGGTTTCGTGCGCGCTGTTGCGCTACTTTTTTTTCCTATATAAATAATATCTCATTTTTCACTTAAATCTTGCCGTTTCTGTATTACGAGCCTAAAACCAAAATTTGACATGTTTTGACATCGTTGTTTATCAGGTTGTCATGGCAATTTTTATTCAAATATCGTTACCGGCCTGATGTTTTTACTTCAAAATACTCCTTTCTTCTTGGCCATTTACAAGAATTTGCTTTTAATTTAAATAATTTCAAATTTAATGAGAATAATTTTCCGTTCTTATGCCAGATCCGTCAAAAGGAAAAATAAGCCGAACAATCGGCGAATGGGGGAGTCTGACTTGAGCTTTGATACTTGAAGCATCTCCTAAAGGCCTTTTCCGCTCTGCCTCGGGATCCTGCAAGCCTCTGCCCGCTCTTTAAGTCGTCGCCTAGCCACGCCTACGCCTCCGCCTACTAGTGCGCTGTGTTTACTTACTTCAAACGCTGCGTGCCTTCTCCTGACGTTGCGTGGACCTACTTCAGACGCTGCGTGTTTATTCCGGACGCTGTGTGGGTCTACTCCGGAAGTTGTGTTTGCCTACTCCAAGCGCCGCGTGTACCTACTTTAAACGCTGCGTGCCTACTCCAGACGTTTCGTGGACCTACTCCCGACGCTGCGTACCGGCTCAAGACGCTGTGTGGGTCTACTCCAAGCGCTGCGTGTACCTTCTCCAGACGCTGCGTGTGTTTTCTCCAGATTCTACGTGTTCCTAGAGCAGGAGCTGTGCACCTATCATAGGCATAGCCTGTGCATACTTCGTTGCAGTATCTTTTGTTATTTTTTTTTTAATAATATTGTAAATCACCATCTTCATTACAACCCATCATCACCTTCATACCTTTTTTTTATAAAAGATACTGTAAAACTTCAAATTTTTAAATAATTTATTTTATTTTGGTTGTTTTTGTTCTAGTTAAGTTAGGTTCTTAGTTTTTTTATTGTCGCTTCACGACAAAATCAAAGAAAAAACTATTAAAACCGATAAAATGAAAGTGGTGAGATCACAATTACATTCAATTATTATATAGGCACTGGGTATCGAGTGGCAGATTTCAAAGTTTGAATGAACCAAGTTAATTCAAACTTTGAAATGCAATATGTAAGACGGGTGCGTAGTATATTACGAAGCACAAGCACTGCGAATTCTTTAGTTGCCATGGAGCAGTGAAGCGGAGAGCACCACGCTTTTGCCGTCGAGGTTATTCTGTGTTTGAAGCACGCCGTCGGCTTAATACTCGTTACGGTATTCGTCAATTACGTGATAGATCCACGATCATGCTCATTTAGTCTTGGGTAGCAAGGGTTAGAGCTACACGATCAGCATTAAATGGACCCACACCAGGACAAATACTAACTGTAGCTACGGTAGAAAATACTGAATATGTTGTAGCTTCTGTAATTAGAAATTCATCGTTATTGGGAATTACGAAATTAATTTTACATATTATAATGGAAAAAAAACTAAAGATTTATGTGACTTAACTCACTTAACTTTCTATATTGAAACGTTTCCAATTTACTTACGAAGACAAATGCATCAAGAGAACCCCTTACATATACCTAAAGTTACAGTCTAGTGCGCAATGTCTTCGTCTGTCACAATCACAGAAATCTAAATAATAAGGCACTAGAAATGCTTTCTACTGTCTTTTAATATCGGGACGCGTGTAGCCGGGTCGCAACTAACACACATAGACAAACAATAAATACACAATTTCGGCTCTCTGTCTCTAGCATTCATGCAACAAGGATTAAACACTATAAACTATTGCGTTAAGGAATATTTTATAAAACCGCTAAATCTAAGGAAGACTACGCCTCCTCGGTCCAATAATTTAAGTGTGCGAAAAACAGAGAATAACATTGTGCGCTCACTCTCATTTGAGCATAGTGCAGCGCAACGCACGTTTCGATAACTTTCTATAAAGCGTCGTTGATCATCCAGGAATCTCACATCAAGATATAAAAATATAATGATAACTAACTAAAAGTGTCTCAGTAATAGACGCTTTTAGTCTTAGCTTTAGCTTTTAGACGTTTTATAATTAGAGAAAAGAGGATATAATAAAACGTTAATGATAAGTATATCCATTTATCTTTGATGTTCGGATCTTTTGAAAACTTGGAATAATAGCATTGTATTAAATAAACGGATGTATAAATAAAATAAATACAGCATTATACAATCAGAAAACAAATAAATATATTTATTGGTGATATATTTATTATTTATTGTTAGTTTTGAAGATCTGTAACTGAATTTCTGTTGTTTATTATTTTTCAGTTACCCGGCTTCTTACAAATCGAATTTAGCCTACTTTCCTCATAATATAATTATTTATCCTTACAATATATTAAAAATGCATAAAAAATTATCAAGTAATTTAAAAGTACAAACAAACATATAATTGATAAACGGTTAACGGTATAAAATATTTGGAATCAAAAAAAGTAGAGAACTTTAAGAGAGGAGTCTTTTACGTGGTAGAGCCATGCTGCAGTTATATTAGTAGTATAGTTGTAGCACGAATGGGTCGGCTCGACCGGGGAAGGACCACGCTCTCACGGAATACCAGCGTGAAATGGTAGCTTAATGCTGCTGTATTTCGTATGGTGAGTGTAGAGAACCGGAAACCCTTTTTACTGGAAATGAGGCATTTCATCTCAGTCCTCACGGGTGACAACGCATCTGCATTTTGATTTGTAATGGAAGATAGATGTAGATGTCTATGGGCCGCAGCAACCACTTACCATCAGGTGGACTATGTGCTCGTTTGTCAGCCTATTCTATAAAAAAAAGAGAGAAGGTGTAAATAAATATTTAACGAAAAATCACATTTTATTCTCATTCACATGATCACTGACTCGCATTCGACTCCTACGGCCGTGTTCTTGGAAATTTACGTACGCAACAATATTGTTTATTTTCCATAATATAAATCCATCACTGCTTTTAGCTGTCGTACTCGTTGGACATGAACTAGCTTAAGAATCAATGGATATTGAAATGTTAAAACAATTATATTTTCGGAGACAGTCATAGTACTGGAGTTGAATAAATTTATTTAAGTATATTTTATAAAAAACAACGTTAATTATAACACTTAGTATTTATTTATGAAATGTTATCCCTTTATTTGAAAATTTGCAAGTTGTGGAAGAATTTCCGCAGTTGGATATGCTGCAAAACACTATTTTTACGTCTCTGCGTCTGAAACAACACTGCTGACAAAATAAACGCTCCTCGCGCGCTTGTAACCCACGAGTCACATGTGCGTCGACAAGGTCACGCGCTTTTATCGCTTCTTTTGCCTTATTATTTAGATTTCTGTGGTCATAATATTGCCGTATCTCTTTGAAAATAAACAATGTCAATCTGTAGCAGTGAATTCGAAGAAATATACTGAGAAAATAAGTGAGTTTTTAGGCTATTTAATTTAATTAATTTCATCGGCCAATCTCGTCTGCGTAACCCGCGTATGTTTTGCCTTGATTGAACATCAGCACAACACAACAGAAATAATACTTTAATCCGATCGGTTGAAGAATGTCAATTAGAACGTTTTGTCACTTTCTTGACATCGGGGTTGTCAATTGCTGGTTGATGTTCTTGTACATGCGTTGTTGCAAGTTGAAAATATGGAAAGCAAGCATAAGCTGGGGTTGTTTCAATATCCCTTGAATTTGGCTTAAGCCTTGATGAAGTAGGACGGTGACAGAGTGGACTCAAATTTTATGTGCCCTGGCTCTAGAATTCAATTCAGTTCTGGCCCCTCGGCAGTTTCCAACTCATGAAAAAAATCATGGATGTGGACTGTGATGAGCCTCCTGCAAAAAAAAAAAACTCAAGCGGTTATACCCCATCTGCTACCTTTTTTTTATAGAATAGGATGACAAACGAGCACACAGTTCACCTGATGGTAAGTGGTTGCTGTGGCCCATAGACATCTACATCTATTCTCGATTACGAATCAAAATGCAGATGCGTTGTCATCCGTGAGGACTTAGGTGGAATGCCTCGTTTCCAGTAAAAAGGGGTCTCCGGTTCTCTACACTCACCATACGAAACACAATAGCATTAAGCTACTATTTGACGCTGGTATTCTGTGAGAGCGTGGTCCTTCCCCGGTCAAGCCGATCCATTCAAGCTACAACTATACTTCTAATATAACTGCAGCATGGCTCTACCGCGTAAAACAAGGCTGAATGATGCGGGCCACCTGCTACAATTCATTGACATCTACATGTCGCCATCCGACATGTTCATCCAAATGCCGCACTATGTGTGTAAAATGTCATGCTTTTTTATGCATATTAAAAATAACCGTTTCGAGAGTTAACATTTTAATAAGAACTTTGGATCGCATTAAGGACCCAAGGTAAATTTTTTATATTAAAAATGGTAATAATAATAATAAAAATTAAAAAAAATATGGTTTTTATTTAGACACCATCATTCTCTAAACCATTTCCCATTATCTGGGGTCGGCGCAGTAAACCTTCTTGTTCCATTCCTCTCTATCAGCCGTCATTTCCATACTTACTCCTTTCATTCTCATATCACTCTTCACACAATCGATCCATCTTTTATTCGGCCTTCCTCTGCCCGTGTGTCCCTCCACATTCATATTCAACACTCGTATTGTGACATGACTTTCATTCCTCCGCATCACATGCCCAAACCATGCCAATCTGCTTCCTCTCACCTTTTCTACCACTGGCGCTACTTTCAGGCTTCCTCTTATATACTCATTCCTTATCTTATCCATCCTTGTCACACCACACATCCATCGTAACATTCTCATTTCATTCGCATGCAGTCTATTTTCATCCTTCTTCTTGACGGCCCAGCATTCACTTCCATACATGACGACAGGTCGGATGATCGATTTGTAAATTTTCCCCTTCAGCCTTATTGGCATTCGGGGATCGCACGTTGTGGCTGTGACCTGTCGCCATTTCATCCACCCTGCGTTAATCCTATGCTGCACAGCTCTATCTATTCCGCCGTCGCCTTGAATGAGGGAACCGAGGTACTTGAAATCTGAGCAGGTAGGCAGTATAGCGCC
Source organism: Parnassius smintheus behrii (assembly GCA_036936625.1). Taxonomy (NCBI): domain Eukaryota; kingdom Metazoa; phylum Arthropoda; class Insecta; order Lepidoptera; family Papilionidae; genus Parnassius; species Parnassius smintheus. Next base: position 30,581,746 of record JAUPFT010000030.1, on the reverse strand, counting down.
ATCCAACGACATGGGTACAGGACTGGAAAGACCGCCGAAATCACAGCACAGATATTCGGTTTTGGATCTGCTGATCTTCAAGCCAACACTTTCCAGCCTCTGTTGCCACCCCGTCAGTCTGCTCTGTACCTCGATGCCTTCTTCCCCGACAAGCACGATGTCATCGGCAAAGAGCATGCACCAGGGTGCCTCATCCTGCAGGTCCGACGTCAAAGCGTCCATAATCAGTAGGAAGAGGTAAGGGCTCAATGCCGACCCTTGGTGCAGCCCTACCGCCACATCGATACTGCCCGTAGTTCCCGCGGCAGATCGTACACATGTACGGGATGCTCTGTACATAGCACGGACTAAACTCACATACTTCCCAGGCATACCTTTCATCTTTAACGCCCACCACAAAACCTCACGGGGAACCCGATCGTACGCCTTTTCAAGGTCGACAAAAAACATGTGCAGATTTTTATGCACGCGCTTGTACTTTTCGCACAATTGGCGTAATGCGAAAATGGCATCTGTCGTACCTCGACCGGGCATAAATCCGAACTGGTTTTGTGTTATCTCACACTCTTCTCTCATTCTTCTCTCTATTATTCTTTCCCAGACTTTCATAGTATGTGACATGAGTTTTATTCCCCGGTAACTGCTGCAGTTTTGAACGTCTCCTTTGTTTTTAAAAATGGGGACCAGTATACTACTGCACCATTCCTCAGGTATTTGTTCTTCCTGCAACAATTTACCGAAAAATAAACTCAACCACTTCCATCCATCCGCACTCAGCAACTTCCACACTTCTACTGGTATTCCATCTGGGCCGACTGCCTTCCCATTCTTCATATTCCTAACAGCCATTTTTACTTCTTCCACACTAATTTCTCTCACTAAGCCCATATTCACTGGTGGGTTTTCAAGCATACCATTCCATTCATTCTCCTCATTCATCAATTTCTCAAAATACTCCTTCCATCGCTTCTTTATACTTTCATCGTCAGTCAAAATCCTTCCAGAATCATCTTTTATACATTTTACATGTGAAACATCTCTTCCATTCCTTTCTCTCGCTCTTGCAATTTGAAAAAGTCGTTTTTGACCTTCGGGGCTTTCAAGGGACCGATATAATTTATCTTGCGCCTCTGCCCTACAAATAGCAACTTCCTTCTTCGCTCTCTTCTTACATTCTTTATACGCCTCTCTCTTACTTTCTTTTATTGATTCATTCTGGTCTTCTACGCTCTGCCATTCTTTAAAGGCATTTTTCTTTTCTCTCAAAACTTCTCTAATACTTTCACTCCACCACCACCCATCCTTATCTATCATACGCTTCCCTTTTGTTTTTCCTAACACCTTCCTTGCCACACTTCGGATACAATCAGCCATTTCCTTCCAGCACTCATTCACACTCATTCCTTCCATATCACCCATCTCTATCATCTTGTTTACAACTAGCTCTCTAAATTCACTTGCATACTCCTCCTTATGCAACAAATGCCACTTTATTTTGGGTGGGGGACGATCCTTATGTTTGTTCCTTATGTTATGTTTGTTCCTTATGTTTTTATTTAGACACCAGTAAGTGCAAAAAAAAGCAAAAAAACTAAGTATATATATATAAGTCCCCTCTAGTTTAGGTCTTACGAGGTTAAAGGAAAAGCATAAATGCCAAAAATCTTAATGATAAAGGTAAAGTTACAGACTATTATATACACGTCCCATTGCTGGGCACAAGCCACCCCTCATTTCTGAGAGGGTTTTAGGGCAAGGAAATGTTCATGTCTCCGAAGTATTTTTTTGACTTATTTCTCAGACATGAAGGTTTTCTTTCACCGCCGAGCACCTGGTAAATCAGCACTTAAAATTGCAATTAACAATTTCATTCATGCTGGCGGGAATCGAACCCGGTTTGCTCGCGTACTGTGAAATTTACAGCGAGAGCTAACCATCTGAGCTACCACAGCTCTACTCACAGCAAAATTTTAATAAAAATTATCTATACCAGTGTCTAGTACCAGTGCATTAAAACCATTTATTAAATCAAACGATGTAGCTACATAATGCTGAAGAATGCTGATTACTATTGAAAAAAATTTACACCTTACATCACTTCCAAAGGAAAGACTTTCAAAAAACATCGTATAAATTCAAATCCATGAAGTCTTTAGGCTACAAAACGTGTCAAAGAAATAGGCAGATACATACACACACTCAAAATAGATACACTACCCTTATTCTGTGGCAGTCGAATAAAAATCGACCAGTGTTTGTTTATTTTGTGATAATTATTTATATTTCTATAATATAAAATATTTCTTTAAAAAAATTTATCATAAAGGACCAGTATAATATTTAAATTATGTAAACTAACTACTTCCAAACAAGCACGCTTTCATATAATCGTAATGGTAGATACGGGATAATTGCTCCACATACACGATGACGACTGGAACTTCGTATTAGAATCGAACTATTGGAAAAGCTGCTAAGTTAGAAGTACTGTATCATTATGAGACTTTTGAGAGTAGTACGCTAAACCAAACTTTAAACTACACCAGAATAAAAACGAGATCACTGTCACTGGTATTCTCATCAATTTTTATATTTATATTTTTATATTTGTACATGATAGAGCCAAGCTGCCTCTCCATATAATGATTTTAGTACTAATGATTCGGCTCGAATAGGGAAGGATCACGCTCTCACAGAATAGAATAGGATAAATCGTTAATAAATTATAATAATTATACTTCGTTGCTGCATCTTGAGAGATTTAAAAAATATGTGGTCCGAAATAATACTAGTTTTTACGGAGTTTATCGCGTATATTTAACTTTTTAAATACCCGAAGTTTCGAGAGCTTTAAAGCACCCATGGTCACGAGAAGGACTGAGATGTTCAACGTCAAATTTAACTTTTGTTCCGATCTACACAAAAGTAAATTTTAATCTATGGTAACCGCGGTTAACTATGACATCTGGACGTTGAACATCTCAGTCCTTCCCGTGACCATGGGTCCTGTAAAGCTCTCGAAACGTCGAGTATTTAAAAAGTTAAATATACGCGATAAATTCCGTAAAACTAGTATTATTTCAATGTGTAATGTTCGCGTAAATATAAGAAATCACTATGTAGTCCGCTTTCTGTGGTACTGCATCATCACACAAATTTGAAATATTATTTCCACAAAAAATTAAATAATAAATAATAAAAAATGTCTATTGACTTTTTAACGCCACTGTTATGTAAGCCATACACGCTACGGTCTACCGGAGAGGTGACCTGTACATGTATGCCTGCGCAGGTCAATCGAACATTGGTAGCGTGTATGGGGACGTTCCGGTGTACCGCACACACGCACAGGTACACCGTACGGTGTCACTAGAAAGAATTGATTTTGGATTTTGCTCCGGTCGCCTGCGCAGGTAAAAAAAACTGCACAGGTCTATTCCCATACACGCTCCGGTCTACCTGCGCAGGTATACCTGCATAGTTAGACCTCTCCAGTGCACCGTAGCGTGTATGGCCGGCATTAGCCTGCCGGCCGGGCGTTTCAACTATTCGTTTTCCGTGTTTTGCAACATCCGCGTGTGCACCGAAACAACTAAGTTTTATTTAGTTAAATTTAGGTAAAAATGGGAAAAAGTAACAAGTACGAAGACTTTTGACGAAATTAGAACTAAAATTAAACGTATGTAAAAAGAGTTAGTCTTAATGAAAACCACCAGATGATACCCTATTAAAGGTTAGTCTTGAAAACTTTTTATATTATAATTAATTCTATGATTTCTATTTATAGTGCCTTTATCAAGTGACATAAAGATAATGTTTCAATAAGTATAGTCTGCCAAAAAACATTATCATGAGAAAAAAATGAACCGCTGTTAATTAGATGTCCCAATGTTAGACAAATCTTTATTAATGTAATTCAAGGCATTGAACAGGAAAACATTCTTTCGGACAATTTCAGTGAAAACATCAAAACGACCAAGTCAGTAAAGAAGTCTAGCCCGCAGATCTAAACTTAAACTTAAAAACTAAACTTATTTAAACGTACTACCCTTTGCCTTAGCATTAGACCACTTGCAGGTGGCAGCCAGTAGCATGTCACCCGCCACCAGTCCCACCGTTCATCCACCAGCCGCTAAACTACTGCAGTCGCCCCTCGGAATTCTTTTGAATTCACACCATATGACTTAAGAATTTACACCGAAAAAAAAATTTTTTTATTGATCCACCAACATTTGTATCATTCCTTATATGCTATTTAAATACAATGAAGCGATAAGAACTAAAATATACAAATAATTACAGGCGGATACAACATGCAAATAACTTTCTCAGCACTGTGTACCTATATTACTAGGATAAAGAAAGAATTAAAAATTAAAAGAAATTATAACTAAATACAAATAAAAATATATAGAAGCAAAAAGGAAAGAACATATTTTATAGAACGTTACAAAAGATGGTCTCTTAAGGTGCGATGGAGCTTGTGAGGTGGGTCAAAAATATATCATTTTATCTCTAAATTTGTTAACAAGTTTACTCAATCTAGCAATTGGGGAATTGGAGCCAAACACTGTTCTTCTATATGGTCTAGTCAATGGAGTAATCTTACGAGCGTAACGCTGGTAACAAAAGGGAACGCATATATTAAATTTACTTAAAATTTCAGGACAGTCAATAACACCACTAATAATTTTAGAAGCAAAAATCAAATCAATAATATCCCTGCGGTTTTCAAGAGAAATCATTTTGAAATTGATCAAATTATTTTCATATGATACACGCTTCTTATTACTTCTAAATCCGCTTGCGTATGACAAATGTTTTATAAATCTTTTTTAGATCCGCTCGATTCTCAGTGAATGTGTAGCGTAATGAGGTCTCCAAACTACAGCACAGTACTCTAATATACTTTTTACCAAACTGTTAAATAAAAGAATTTTAATTTTAGCACTTTGAAAGACTTTGATATATCTTATGAGAAAACCCAACATTCTAGATGCACGTTTAGTAATGTTTTCAATGTGCGGTACGAAAGTTAATTTTTTATCAAATATGACCCCGAGGTCTCTAATTTCGTCTAACTGCTGTATTTTATTACATCCAATGTGATAGCTTTAGTCGATAGTGCTACTTTTTCTCGCATATTGCACATAGAAACATTTACTAATGTTTAAGTCCATACGATTTACTTTGCACCATTTAATAAGTTGATCAAAATCGTTCTGTAGCTTTATGGAATCGTTCTCTTCCACAATCATCTTGCAAATTTTTAAGTCATCCGTATACAAGTACACACGAGACCATTTCATTAATTCTGGAATTTCATTTACGAACACCCCAAACAGAATCGGTCCAATGTGAGACCCTTGGGGCACACCAGAATTAATATTTTTAAGCCTGACTGATATCCATTCACCACCACAAAAAACGCTCGGTCCTTTAAATACGATTTTAGCCATTTTAACATACTACCAGTAATGCCGTAGGCAGCTAACTTACGAACCAATATGTCATGTGGGACCCGATCAAATGCTTTGCTAAGATCAGTATATATTACTTCGACTTGTTTCTCCGCATCAAGTGCTTCAATTAGTATTTCCGTAATATGTACCAAATTAGTGCTCGTAGACCTATATTTAACGAACCCATGTTGGCTAGTGGTTAAGTAAAGATTGATATGTCTCTGAATATAAGGACAAATAATTGACTCTAATAATTTAGCAAAGACTGATAATATAGAGCCATGCGGCAGCTTTGCTGTTGCACGTATGGGCCGGCTCAAACCGGGGTGGTACCACGACCTCACAGAATACCGGCGTGAAGTGGAAGTTCTGCTTCCGCGTTTCGTCTGGTGAGTGCAGGTGGCCGGAGGCCCAAATACCCCCCCCCCCCCCCCATCAACATGGTAGCGGAATTAAATAAAGATAGACTACCCCAGGAGGGTACCAGCACCCCTGGAGAATCCCTCGCTGAGCATCCACGACCATATTTCTCCACTTCTGAGCGTGGGTGCTCAGGCTGCCCCGCGTATTCTGGGGGGGGGGGGGCGAAATTCCGCTCAAGACTACAACTGCTCGGGGCAAACGGAGCAACAAGACCAAGGCGACCCCTGCCACGCTGTCCGTGAATTTCTGCAATATCAGGGGACTTCACTCCAACCTAAACGCCGTCCACTACCATCTCGAGACGGCGAGGCCGGCTCTGCTCTTTCTGACCGAGACGCAGGTGTCCTCTCCGGCTGATGTTTCGTATCTCTCCTACCCGGGGTACAAACTGGAACACTCCTTTGTGCCTCGGGCTGGAGTTTGCGTTTACGTCAGAGAGGACATCTGTTCTCGACGCCTCGGCAGACTTGAAGGTTCGGACCTGTCCATCCTTTGGCTACGCGTAGACAGCGAGGACCATTCGCGCGTCTACGGGTGCCTCTATAGGTCCCACAGCGGTAATGCCGAAACAGACCGACTCTTCGACCACGTCCAAATGGCTGCAGATTCGTTGCTACAGCAGATCCCCTCCGCAGAGATCGCGATCCTCGGCGACTTTAACGCCCATCACGCCGAATGGCTCGGTTCACGTTTAACCGATCATGCGGGGAGATCTGTTCATGATTTTGCCTTGGCATATGGTCTGACACAACTGGTTACTTCGCCTACGCGGATTCCAGATGTGGAGGATCATGCACCTTCCCTGTTGGACCTTCTGCTGACCTCTCACCCGGACGGATATCAGATTTCCGTCGACGCCCCTTTAGGCTCCTCGGACCATTGTCTGATCCGGAGTGTTGTGCCACTCACGCTGAAATCGCGGTTGCATTCTGCAGGCTGCCGCCGTGTTTGGCACTATAGGTCAGCCGATTGGGATGGGATGCGGTCTTTCTTTGCATCCTACCCTTGGGGGCGGGTTTGCTTCTCGCCGGATGATCCCAACGTTGTTGCGGATTCTGTTACTGATGTGGTACTTCAGGGTATGGAACTTTTTATTCCTTCCTCTGTGGTGCCCATTGGAGGCAAATCTCAGCCATGGTTTGGTCGCTCCTGTAAAATAGCATCATGCTATAAGCAGGAGTGCTACCAAGCCTGAGTTGATGCATCAGCGTCCCGGGATGTAAACACCAGCACTCTAAAAAAGAAGTATAATTCCGCCTCTAGGTCCTTCAAAAGAGTCATTGCCAAGGCAAAGTCAGAGCACATAGGCAGAATTGGCGAGAAACTAGTTCGCCTTCCTTCTGGAACCCGTGCATTCTGGTCTCTCGCCAAGGCTGTCCAGGGGAATTTCTGTCAGCCATCTCTTCCATCTCTGCACAGGGAGGACGACTCACTGGCCCATACTGCAAAGGAGAAAGCCGATCTTCTAGGCTCCTTCTTTGCGTCTAACTCGACTCTCGATGACGGGGGGAGTACGCCGCCGACCATCCCGCGGTGTGAGTGCTCCATGCCGGAAGTGCAGTTCACACAGCGCTCGGTTCGCAAAGCACTCCTCTCCCTGGACATCCACAAGTCGAGTGGGCCTGACGGAATCCCCCCAATTGTGCTGAGGACGCGTGCTCCAGAGTTGGCACCGGTTTTAACGCGTCTTTTCCGGTACTCCTACTCCCTAGGCGTAGTCCCAAAATCGTGGAAGACGGCTTTCGTCCACCCGATCCCTAAAAAAGGCGACCGCTCAGACCCGTCCAACTACCGACCAATCGCCATCACCTCCTTGTTCTCCAAAACAATGGAGTCCATTGTAAACTGCCAGCTCATGAGGTACCTTGAGGATCACCAGCTGATTAGTGACCGCCAATACGGTTTTCGCCGTGGTCGGTCAGCTGGTGATCTTCTGGTCTACCTCACTCACAGATGGGCGGAGGCAGTAGAGTTCAAGGGGGAGGCATTGGCCGTTAGTTTAGACATTGCGAAGGCCTTCGATCGGGTTTGGCACAAAGCGCTTCTTTCGAAGCTCCCTTCCTATGGGCTTCCCGAGAAATTGTGCAATTGGATCACCAGCTTTCTTGCAGATCGGAGCATCAAGGTCGTTGTAGACGGTGTAAGCTCCGATTGCAAGCCTATTAATACTGGTGTTCCACAGGGCTGCGTGCTATCGCCAACGCTGTTTCTTCTGCATATCAATGATATGTTGCATACCCGTAACATTCATTGCTATGCAGATGACAGCACTGGTGATGCTCTTTACACCGGCCGAGCCAATATTTCTCGGGAAAACGTCTCCGAGTGCCGGGACAAACTTGTGTCTAAAGTCGAGTCTTTGCTGAACAGAGTCTCGGATTGGGGACGACTAAATCTAGTCCAGTTTAACCCCCAGAAGACACAAGTTTGCGCGTTAACCGCTAAAAAGAACCCCTTTGTCGTATCCCCTCAGTTTCAAGGCACTCCCCTTGTTGCCTCAGCCAGTATCGGAATCCTCGGCGTCGACATATCGAGTGACGTGCAGTTTCGTGGTCACTTGGAAGGGAAGGCCAAATTGGCCTCTAAAAAGCTTGGCGTGCTCAGCAGAGCTGGACAGTATTTCATGCCGGCACACCGCCTGCAACTTTACAAGGCGCAGGTTCGGCCGCACATGGAATACTGTTCCCATCTCTGGGCTGGGGCTCCCCAGTACCAGCTCCTTCCACTTGACCGCATCCAGCGCAGAGCGGCTCGAATCGTCGACGACCGAGTGCTTTCCGATCGGCTCGATTCACTGGCGTTGCGAAGAGATGTTGCATCTCTTTGCGTAATTTATCGCATCTATCACGGGGAGTGCTCTGAGGAATTGTTCGGATTAATCCCAGCCTCCAAATTTCGTGAACGCACGACACGGCAAACGTCCCGATACCATCCACACCATCTGGATGCTTGGCGGTCCACCACTGTACGTTTCACAAGGAGTTTTCTTCCACGTACAACCTCTCTGTGGAATAGTTTATCATCAACAAAAGAATAGACATTGGATCGCTACAGTGTGATCCCGAAAAAGTGAACATTTCTATGGAAGACATCCGTCAAGTGGTAGAAGGTGTGATGGAAGATAAAATGAACGATCTCTTTAAAAGATTTAATGAAAACTTGGTTGGATTATGCGAAGAATCGCGAAGGAAATTAAACCTATGAGAAATGAATTGTCGAGTATTAAGGAATCTTTAACATTCATTAATGATCAGTATGAAGACATAAAGAAAGAAAATAAAGCCTCTAAACTAAAAGTAACAACTTTGGAGAGAGACATGCATTAGCTCAGAGAGTAAATCAAATAGAACAATACTCCCGTCAAAGTAATTTAGAACTCCAGAACGTTCCTCAGTCAAGAAATGAAAATCTTAAAACAATGATAACAAAGTTGAGTGAAGTCATTGGTAGCTCTCTGAATAAAAAGGACATTCTAAATTGTACACGCACTGCCAAAATGCGTCCAAGATCTATAATAGTGCATCTAGCTTCACCTAGGATTCGCGATGAAATGCTGGCGATGGCCTCAAAATACAACAAGGTGAATTCACAAAACAAACTTAATGCTACACATCTTGGATTAATAGGACACACCACTCCTGTTTTTGTCACTGATCATCTATCCCCAGTAAATAAGGCTATTCATGCGGCGGCTAGACTCAAAGCAAAGGAGAGCGGATATAAATATGTGTGGGTGCGTAATGGCAGAATATTTATGAGGAAGACCGATGAGAGTGACTATATTCTGGTAAAAAGTTTAGAAACCCTAAAAATACTTATTTAAGTAATTCTTTTTGTTCCTTTCTTTCTTATTGTCTGTTATATGGTAAGGTTTTTAATAAAATACGATACGCTAAAATTGTACTATCAAAATTGTAGTGGTCTTAAGACCAAAACACATGGTTTCTATAATCAAATACTATGTAACAACTATGAAATAATAATACTCACTGAGACCTGGCTAAATGATTCTGTTTCGAGTAGTGAACTTTTTGACCCTAGATATGTAGTATATAGAAGAGATAGATCTTCAGCCAGTAGTACTAAGAAAGAGAGAGCGGGGGAGAGAGAGAGGGGGGGGAGTCGTATAAAGAATCAGAGTTTAAATAGAACACTTGATTTGGTTATTGCAAATTTACCAAACTGCACCGTAGAACAGGCACTTTGCCCCCTCAGTAAAGTTGATAGGCACCATCCTCCTCTTGACACAAAGCTGACTATGATAGTATTTGTAAAGAATTAGCGAGTTGTGATTGGGTCAAGCTACTTGATGGGTTGACTGATGTAAATAATATGCTACAAATTTTCTACCAGAAAATTAGGGATATTATCAAAAAATTTGTCCCCAACAAATCGTCAAAGAACAACAACTACCCACCTTGGTTTGACCGGAATCTAATTAGAACTCTAAAAGAAAGGTATAAAGTTAGGTGTCGTCACAAGAAATATAAAAATCCTAGAGATGAGCTTGAACTGCAATTGCTGAGTAAAAGATGTACGCAAATGGCCACAAATTGCTACAACAAATATATAAAACTAATAGAGTGTGACATAGCAAAAAATCCAAAATCGTTTTGGTCCTTTGTCAAGGCGAAACATGGTGGTTCAGGCGCCTATCCCCTATCAATGACTGACGGTACGACGGTAACTTCTGATGGAGTGGAAACTTGCGAACTTTTTTCTTCACACTTTTCATCCGTGTACTCTGAAAATACTAAATGTACAGAACAGGATTATGTTTATGACCATTCAGAGTCCTTGAAATTAATTGAAATTAATAACCTTCACCTAGCACAGCTGAATATTGATCATGATACCCTGTTAAATAAATTAAAAAGCATTAAATGTAATAAAGGAGCAGGTCCTGATGGAATCCCTCCAGCGTTTGTTGTCAGATGTGCTGAACACCTTGTTAATCCACTATTAATTATATTCAATTTTTCTCTTTGTACTGGGCAGTTTCCTACTCTATGGAAAATAGCTAAAATCGTTCCGGTTCATAAAACGGACAGTGAGGATTATGTAAGAAATTACAGGCCGATCTCTATATTTTTTTTTTTTTTTATAGAAGAGGGGGCAAACGAGCATGCGGCTCACCTGATGTTAAGTGACTACCGCCGCCCATGATCAACCGCAACACCAGGAGACTTGCGGGTGCGTTGCCGGCCCTTTAGAAAGGAGTAAGCTCTTTTCTTGAAGGTCCCCAGGTCGTATCGGTCCGGAAAAATCGCCGATGATAAACTATTCCACAGAGAGGTTGTACGTGGAAGAAAACTCCTTGTGAAACGTACAGTGGTGGACCGCCAAGCATCCAGATGGTGTGGATGGTATCGGGACGTTTGCCGTGTCGTGCGTTCACGAAATTTGGCGGCTGGGATTAATCCGAACAATTCCTCAGAGCACTCTCCGTGATAGATGCGATAAAATACGCAAAGAGATGCAACATCTCTTCGCAACGCCAGTGAATCGAGCCGATCGGAAAGCACTCGGTCGTCGACGATTCGAGCCGCTCTGTGCTGGATGCGGTCAAGTGGAAGGAGCTGGTACTGGGGAGCCCCAGCCCAGAGATGGGAACAGTATTCCATGTGCGGCCGAACCTGCGCCTTGTAAAGTTGCAGGCGGTGTGCCGGCATGAAATACTGTCCCGCTCTGCTGAGCACGCCAAGCTTTTTGGAGGCCAATTTGGCCTTCCCTTCCAAGTGACCACGAAACTGCACGTCACTCGATATGTCGACGCCGAGGATTCCGATACTGGCTGAGGCAACAAGGGGAGTGCCTTGAAACTGAGGGGATACGACAAAGGGGTTCTTTTTAGCGGTTAACGCGCAAACTTGTGTCTTCTGGGGGTTAAACTGGACTAGATTTAGTCGTCCCCAATCCGAGACTCTGTTCAGCAAAGACTCGACTTCAGACACAAGTTTGTCCCGGCACTCGGAGACGTTTTCCCGAGAAATATTGGCTCGGCCAGTGTAAAGAGCATCACCAGTGCTGTCATCTGCATAGCAATGAATGTTACGGGTATGCAACATATCATTGATATGCAGAAGAAACAGCGTTGGCGATAGCACGCAGCCCTGTGGAACACCAGCATTAATAGGCTTGCAATCGGAGCTTGCACCGTCTACAACGACCTTGATGCTCCGATCTGCAAGAAAGCTGGTGATCCAATTGCACAATTTCTCGGGAAGCCCATAGGAAGGGAGCTTCGAAAGAAGCGCTTTGTGCCAAACCCGATCGAAGGCCTTCGCAATGTCCAAACTAACGGCCAATGCCTCCCCCTTGAACTCTACTGCCTCCGCCCATCTGTGAGTGAGGTAGACCAGAAGATCACCAGCTGACCGACCACGGCGAAAACCGTATTGGCGGTCACTAATCAGCTGGTGATCCTCAAGGTACCTAATGAGCTGGCAGTTTACAATGGACTCCATTGTTTTGGAGAACAAGGAGGTGATGGCGATTGGCCGGTAGTTGGACGGGTCTGAGCGGTCGCCTTTTTTAGGGATCGGGTGGACGAAAGCCGCCTTCCACGATTTTGGGACTACGCCTAGGGAGTAGGAGCACCGGAAAAGACGCGTTAAAACCGGTGCCAACTCTGGAGCACACGTCCTCAGCACAATTGGGGGGATTCCGTCAGGCCCACTCGACTTGTGGATGTCCAGGGAGAGGAGTGCTTTGCGAACCGAGCGCTGTGTGAACTGCACTTCCGGCATGGAGCACTCACACCGCGGGATGGTCGGCGGCGTACTCCCCCCGTCATCGAGAGTCGAGTTAGACGCAAAGAAGGAGCCTAGAAGATCGGCTTTCTCCTTTGCAGTATGGGCCAGTGAGTCGTCCTCCCTGTGCAGAGATGGAAGAGATGGCTGACAGAAATTCCCCTGGACAGCCTTGGCGAGAGACCAGAATGCACGGGTTCCAGAAGGAAGGCGAACTAGTTTCTCGCCAATTCTGCCTATGTGCTCTGACTTTGCCTTGGCAATGACTCTTTTGAAGGACCTAGAGGCGGAATTATACTTCTTTTTTAGAGTGCTGGTGTTTACATCCCGGGACGCTGATGCATCAACCCAGCCTTGGTAGCACTCCTGCTTATAGCATGATGCTATTTTACAGGAGCGACCAAACCATGGCTGAGATTTGCCTCCAATGGGCACCACAGAGGAAGGAATAAAAAGTTCCATACCCTGAAGTACCACATCAGTAACAGAATCCGCAACAACGTTGGGATCATCCGGCGAGAAGCAAACCCGCCCCCAAGGGTAGGATGCAAAGAAAGACCGCATCCCATCCCAATCGGCTGACCTATAGTGCCAAACACGGCGGCAGCCTGCAGAATGCAACCGCGATTTCAGCGTGAGTGGCACAACACTCCGGATCAGACAATGGTCCGAGGAGCCTAAAGGGGCGTCGACGGAAATCTGATATCCGTCCGGGTGAGAGGTCAGCAGAAGGTCCAACAGGGAAGGTGCATGATCCTCCACATCTGGAATCCGCGTAGGCGAAGTAACCAGTTGTGTCAGACCATATGCCAAGGCAAAATCATGAACAGATCTCCCCGCATGATCGGTTAAACGTGAACCAAGCCATTCGGCGTGATGGGCGTTAAAGTCGCCGAGGATCACGATCTCTGCGGAGGGGATCTGCTGTAGCAACGAATCTGCAGCCATTTGGACGTGGTCGAAGAGTCGGTCTGTTTCGGCATTACCGCTGTGGGACCTATAGAGGCACCCGTAGACGCGCGAATGGTCCTCGCTGTCTACGCGTAGCCAAAGGATGGACAGGTCCGAACCTTCAAGTCTGCCGAGGCGTCGAGAACAGATGTCCTCTCTGACGTAAACGCAAACTCCAGCCCGAGGCACAAAGGAGTGTTCCAGTTTGTACCCCGGGTAGGAGAGATACGAAACATCAGCCGGAGAGGACACCTGCGTCTCGGTCAGAAAGAGCAGAGCCGGCCTCGCCGTCTCGAGATGGTAGTGGACGGCGTTTAGGTTGGAGTGAAGTCCCCTGATATTGCAGAAATTCACGGACAGCGTGGCAGGGGTCGCCTTGGTCTTGTTGCTCCGTTTGCCCCGAGCAGTTGTAGTCTTGAGCGGAATTTTGCCCCCCCCCCCCCAGAATACGCGGGGCAGCCTGAGCACCCACGCTCAGAAGTGGAGAAATATGGTCGTGGATGCTCAGCGAGGGATTCTCCAGGGGTGCTGGTACCCTCCTGGGGTAGTCTATCTTTATTTAATTCCGCTACCATGTTGATGGGGGGGGGGTATTTGGGCCTCCGGCCACCTGCACTCACCAGACGAAACGCGGAAGCAGAACTTCCACTTCACGCCGGTATTCTGTGAGGTCGTGGTACCACCCCGGTTTGAGCCGGCCCATACGTGCAACAGCAAAGCTGCCGCATGGCTCTATATTATCAGTCTTTGCTAAATTATTAGAGTCAATTATTTGTCCTTATATTCAGAGACATATCAATCTTTACTTAACCACTAGCCAACATGGGTTCGTTAAATATAGGTCTACGAGCACTAATTTGGTACATATTACGGAAATACTAATTGAAGCACTTGATGCGGAGAAACAAGTCGAAGTAATATATACTGATCTTAGCAAAGCATTTGATCGGGTCCCACATGACATATTGGTTCGTAAGTTAGCTGCCTACGGCATTACTGGTAGTATGTTAAAATGGCTAAAATCGTATTTAAAGGACCGAGCGTTTTTTGTGGTGGTGAATGGATATCAGTCAGGCTTAAAAATATTAATTCTGGTGTGCCCCAAGGGTCTCACCTTGGACCGATTCTGTTTGGGGTGTTCGTAAATGAAATTCCAGAATTAATGAAATGGTCTCGTGTGTACTTGTATACGGATGACTTAAAAATTTGCAAGATGATTGTGGAAGAGAACGATTCCATAAAGCTACAGAACGATTTTGATCAACTGACTAAATGGTGCAAAGTAAATCGTATGGACTTAAACATTAGTAAATGTTTCTATGTGCAATATGCGAGAAAAAGTAACACTATCGACTAAAGCTATCACATTGGATGTAATAAAATACAGCAGTTAGACGAAATTAGAGACCTCGGGGTCATATTTGATAAAAAATTAACTTTCGTACCGCACATTGAAAACATTACTAAACGTGCATCTAGAATGTTGGGTTTTCTCATAAGATATATCAAAGTCTTTCAAAGTGCTAAAATTAAAATTCTTTTATTTAACAGTTTGGTAAAAAGTATATTAGAGTACTGTGCTGTAGTTTGGAGACCTCATTACGCTACACATTCACTGAGAATCGAGCGGATCTAAAAAAGATTTATAAAACATTTGTCATACGCAAGCGGATTTAGAAGTAATAAGAAGCGTGTATCATATGAAAATAATTTGATCAATTTCAAAATGATTTCTCTTGAAAACCGCAGGGATATTATTGATTTGATTTTTGCTTCTAAAATTATTAGTGGTGTTATTGACTGTCCTGAAATTTTAAGTAAATTTAATATATGCGTTCCCTTTTGTTACCAGCGTTACGCTCGTAAGATTACTCCATTGACTAGACCATATAGAAGAACAGTGTTTGGCTCCAATTCCCCAATTGCTAGATTGAGTAAACTTGTTAACAAATTTAGAGATAAAATGATATATTTTTGACCCACCTCACAAGCTCCATCGCACCTTAAGAGACCATCTTTTGTAACGTTCTATAAAATATGTTCTTTCCTTTTTGCTTCTATATATTTTTATTTGTATTTAGTTATAATTTCTTTTAATTTTTAATTCTTTCTTTATCCTAGTAATATAGGTACACAGTGCTGAGAAAGTTATTTGCATGTTGTATCCGCCTGTAATTATTTGTATATTTTAGTTCTTATCGCTTCATTGTATTTAAATAGCATATAAGGAATGATACAAATGTTGGTGGATCAATAAAAAAATTTTTTTTTCGGTGTAAATTCTTAAGTCATATGGTGTGAATTCAAAAGAATTCCGAGGGGCGACTGCAGTAGTTTAGCGGCTGGTGGATGAACGGTGGGACTGGTGGCGGGTGACATGCTACTGGCTGCCACCTGCAAGTGGTCTAATGCTAAGGCAAAGGGTAGTACGTTTAAATAAGTTTAGTTTTTAAGTTTAAGTTTAGATCTGCGGGCTAGACTTCTTTACTGACTTGGTCGTTTTGATGTTTTCACTGAAATTGTCCGAAAGAATGTTTTCCTGTTCAATGCCTTGAATTACATTAATAAAGATTTGTCTAACATTGGGACATCTAATTAACAGCGGTTCATTTTTTTCTCATGATAATGTTTTTTGGCAGACTATACTTATTGAAACATTATCTTTATGTCACTTGATAAAGGCACTATAAATAGAAATCATAGAATTAATTATAATATAAAAAGTTTTCAAGACTAACCTTTAATAGGGTATCATCTGGTGGTTTTCATTAAGACTAACTCTTTTTACATACGTTTAATTTTAGTTCTAATTTCGTCAAAAGTCTTCGTACTTGTTACTTTTTCCCATTTTTACCTAAATTTAACTAAATAAAACTTAGTTGTTTCGGTGCACACGCGGATGTTGCAAAACACGGAAAACGAATAGTTGAAACGCCCGGCCGGCAGGCTAATGCCGGCCATACACGCTACGGTGCACTGGAGAGGTCTAACTATGCAGGTATACCTGCGCAGGTAGACCGGAGCGTGTATGGGAATAGACCTGTGCAGTTTTTTTTACCTGCGCAGGCGACCGGAGCAAAATCCAAAATCAATTCTTTCTAGTGACACCGTACGGTGTACCTGTGCGTGTGTGCGGTACACCGGAACGTCCCCATACACGCTACCAATGTTCGATTGACCTGCGCAGGCATACATGTACAGGTCACCTCTCCGGTAGACCGTAGCGTGTATGGCTTACATAACAGTGGCGTTAAAAAGTCAATAGACATTTTTTATTATTTATTATTTAATTTTTTGTGGAAATAATATTTCAAATTTGTGTGATGATGCAGTACCACAGAAAGCGGACTACATAGTGATTTCTTATATTTACGCGAACATTACACATTGAAATAATACTAGTTTTACGGAATTTATCGCGTATATTTAACTTTTTAAATACTCGACGTTTCGAGAGCTTTACAGGACCCATGGTCACGGGAAGGACTGAGATGTTCAACGTCCAGATGTCATAGTTAACCGCGGTTACCATAGATTAAAATTTACTTTTGTGTAGATCGGAACAAAAGTTAAATTTGACGTTGAACATCTCAGTCCTTCTCGTGACCATGGGTGCTTTAAAGCTCTCGAAACTTCGGGTATTTAAAAAGTTAAATATACGCGATAAACTCCGTAAAAACTAGTATTATTTCGGACCACATATTTTTTAAATCTCTCAAGATGCAGCAACGAAGTATAATTATTATAATTTATTAACGATTTATCCTATTCTATTCTGTGAGAGCGTGATCCTTCCCTATTCGAGCCGAATCATTAGTACTAAAATCATTATATGGAGAGGCAGCATGGCTCTATCATGTACAAATATAAAAATATAAATATAAAAATTGATGAGAATACCAGTGACAGTGATCTCGTTTTTATTCTGGTGTAGTTTAAAGTTTGGTTTAGCGTACTACTCTCAAAAGTCTCATAATGATACAGTACTTCTAACTTAGCAGCTTTTCCAATAGTTCGATTCTAATACGAAGTTCCAGTCGTCATCGTGTATGTGGAGCAATTATCCCGTATCTACCATTACGATTATATGAAAGCGTGCTTGTTTGGAAGTAGTTAGTTTACATAATTTAAATATTATACTGGTCCTTTATGATAAATTTTTTTAAAGAAATATTTTATATTATAGAAATATAAATAATTATCACAAAATAAACAAACACTGGTCGATTTTTATTCGACTGCCACAGAATAAGGGTAGTGTATCTATTTTGAGTGTGTGTATGTATCTGCCTATTTCTTTGACACGTTTTGTAGCCTAAAGACTTCATGGATTTGAATTTATACGATGTTTTTTGAAAGTCTTTCCTTTGGAAGTGATGTAAGGTGTAAATTTTTTTCAATAGTAATCAGCATTCTTCAGCATTATGTAGCTACATCGTTTGATTTAATAAATGGTTTTAATGCACTGGTACTAGACACTGGTATAGATAATTTTTATTAAAATTTTGCTGTGAGTAGAGCTGTGGTAGCTCAGATGGTTAGCTCTCGCTGTAAATTTCACAGTACGCGAGCAAACCGGGTTCGATTCCCGCCAGCATGAATGAAATTGTTAATTGCAATTTTAAGTGCTGATTTACCAGGTGCTCGGCGGTGAAAGAAAACCTTCATGTCTGAGAAATAAGTCAAAAAAATACTTCGGAGACATGAACATTTCCTTGCCCTAAAACCCTCTCAGAAATGAGGGGTGGCTTGTGCCCAGCAATGGGACGTGTATATAATAGTCTGTAACTTTACCTTTATCATTAAGATTTTTGGCATTTATGCTTTTCCTTTAACCTCGTAAGACCTAAACTAGAGGGGACTTATATATATACTTAGTTTTTTTGCTTTTTTTTGCACTTACTGGTGTCTAAATAAAAACCATATTTTTTTTAATTTTTATTATTATTATTACCATTTTTAATATAAAAAATTTACCTTGGGTCCTTAATGCGATCCAAAGTTCTTATTAAAATGTTAACTCTCGAAACGGTTATTTTTAATATGCATAAAAAAGCATGACATTTTACACACATAGTGCGGCATTTGGATAAACATGTCGGATGGCGACATGTAGATGTCAATGAATTGTAGCAGGTGGCCCGCATCATTCAGCCTTGTTTTACGCGGTAGAGCCATGCTGCCGTTATATTAGAAGTATAGTTGTAGCTTGAATGGATCGGCTTGACCGGGGAAGGACCACGCTCTCACAGAATACCAGCGTCAAATAGTAGCTTAATGCTATTGTGTTTCGTATGGTGAGTGTAGAGAACCGGAGACCCCTTTTTACTGGAAACGAGGCATTCCACCTAAGTCCTCACGGATGACAACGCATCTGCATTTTGATTCGTAATCGAGAATAGATGTAGATGTCTATGGGCCACAGCAACCACTTACCATCAGGTGAACTGTGTGCTCGTTTGTCATCCTATTCTATAAAAAAAGGTAGCGGATGGGGTATAACCGCTTGAGTTTTTTTTTTTTTGCAGGAGGCTCATCACAGTCCACATCCATGATTTTTTTCATGAGTTGGAAACTGCCGAGGGGCCAGAACTGAATTGAATTCTAGAGCCAGGGCACATAAAATTTGAGTCCACTCTGTCACCGTCCTACTTCATTAAGGCTTAAGCCAAATTCAAGGGATATTGAAACAACCCCAGCTTATGCTTGCTTTCCATATTTTCAACTTGCAACAACGCATGTACAAGAACATCAACCAGCAATTGACAACCCCGATGTCAAGAAAGTGACAAAACGTTCTAATTGACATTCTTCAACCGATCGGATTAAAGTATTATTTCTGTTGTGTTGTGCTGATGTTCAATCAAGGCAAAACATACGCGGGTTACGCAGACGAGATTGGCCGATGAAATTAATTAAATTAAATAGCCTAAAAACTCACTTATTTTCTCAGTATATTTCTTCGAATTCACTGCTACAGATTGACATTGTTTATTTTCAAAGAGATACGGCAATATTATGACCACAGAAATCTAAATAATAAGGCAAAAGAAGCGATAAAAGCGCGTGACCTTGTCGACGCACATGTGACTCGTGGGTTACAAGCGCGCGAGGAGCGTTTATTTTGTCAGCAGTGTTGTTTCAGACGCAGAGACGTAAAAATAGTGTTTTGCAGCATATCCAACTGCGGAAATTCTTCCACAACTTGCAAATTTTCAAATAAAGGGATAACATTTCATAAATAAATACTAAGTGTTATAATTAACGTTGTTTTTTATAAAATATACTTAAATAAATTTATTCAACTCCAGTACTATGACTGTCTCCGAAAATATAATTGTTTTAACATTTCAATATCCATTGATTCTTAAGCTAGTTCATGTCCAACGAGTACGACAGCTAAAAGCAGTGATGGATTTATATTATGGAAAATAAACAATATTGTTGCGTACGTAAATTTCCAAGAACACGGCCGTAGGAGTCGAATGCGAGTCAGTGATCATGTGAATGAGAATAAAATGTGATTTTTCGTTAAATATTTATTTACACCTTCTCTCTTTTTTTTATAGAATAGGCTGACAAACGAGCACATAGTCCACCTGATGGTAAGTGGTTGCTGCGGCCCATAGACATCTACATCTATCTTCCATTACAAATCAAAATGCAGATGCGTTGTCACCCGTGAGGACTGAGATGAAATGCCTCATTTCCAGTAAAAAGGGTTTCCGGTTCTCTACACTCACCATACGAAATACAGCAGCATTAAGCTACCATTTCACGCTGGTATTCCGTGAGAGCGTGGTCCTTCCCCGGTCGAGCCGACCCATTCGTGCTACAACTATACTACTAATATAACTGCAGCATGGCTCTACCACGTAAAAGACTCCTCTCTTAAAGTTCTCTACTTTTTTTGATTCCAAATATTTTATACCGTTAACCGTTTATCAATTATATGTTTGTTTGTACTTTTAAATTACTTGATAATTTTTTATGCATTTTTAATATATTGTAAGGATAAATAATTATATTATGAGGAAAGTAGGCTAAATTCGATTTGTAAGAAGCCGGGTAACTGAAAAATAATAAACAACAGAAATTCAGTTACAGATCTTCAAAACTAACAATAAATAATAAATATATCACCAATAAATATATTTATTTGTTTTCTGATTGTATAATGCTGTATTTATTTTATTTATACATCCGTTTATTTAATACAATGCTATTATTCCAAGTTTTCAAAAGATCCGAACATCAAAGATAAATGGATATACTTATCATTAACGTTTTATTATATCCTCTTTTCTCTAATTATAAAACGTCTAAAAGCTAAAGCTAAGACTAAAAGCGTCTATTACTGAGACACTTTTAGTTAGTTATCATTATATTTTTATATCTTGATGTGAGATTCCTGGATGATCAACGACGCTTTATAGAAAGTTATCGAAACGTGCGTTGCGCTGCACTATGCTCAAATGAGAGTGAGCGCACAATGTTATTCTCTGTTTTTCGCACACTTAAATTATTGGACCGAGGAGGCGTAGTCTTCCTTAGATTTAGCGGTTTTATAAAATATTCCTTAACGCAATAGTTTATAGTGTTTAATCCTTGTTGCATGAATGCTAGAGACAGAGATATGTCTAGCCGAAATTGTGTATTTATTGTTTGTCTATGTGTGTTAGTTGCGACCCGGCTACACGCGTCCCGATATTAAAAGACAGTAGAAAGCATTTCTAGTGCCTTATTATTTAGATTTCTGTGATTGTGACAGACGAAGACATTGCGCACTAGACCGTAACTTTAGGTATATGTAAGGAGTTCTCTTGATGCATTTGTCTTCGTAAGTAAATTGGAAACGTTTCAATATAGAAAGTTAAGTGAGTTAAGTCACATAAATCTTTAGTTTTTTTTTCCATTATAATATGTAAAATTAATTTCGTAATTCCCAATAACGATGAATTTCTAATTACAGAAGCTACAACATATTCAGTATTTTCTACCGTAGCTACAGTTAGTATTTGTCCTGGTGTGGGTCCATTTAATGCTGATCGTGTAGCTCTAACCCTTGCTACCCAAGACTAAATGAGCATGATCGTGGATCTATCACGTAATTGACGAATACCGTAACGAGTATTAAGCCGGCGGCGTGCTTCAAACACAGAATAACCTCGACGGCAAAAGCGTGGTGCTCTCCGCTTCACTGCTCCATGGCAACTAAAGAATTCGCAGTGCTTGTGCTTCGTAATATACTACGCACCCGTCTTACATATTGCATTTCAAAGTTTGAATTAACTTGGTTCATTCAAACTTTGAAATCTGCCACTCGATACCCAGTGCCTATATAATAATTGAATGTAATTGTGATTTCACCACTTTCATTTTATCGGTTTTAATAGTTTTTTCTTTGATTTTCATCAATGTTTTCCTATCAAAATAATCTTTTTATACAGTTTTCATTTGATGAAATTTCTAAACTTTTTGATTGAAAATTATCAAACATTTTCTGTGATTTTTGTGAGAGTGTACATTTTATGCATAGAGCCATGCTACAGCTACATCGTGGTTTAACACAAATAGTTCTGCTTGATCAGAATAAGACCACACTCTCAGAATACCAGTGGTCAAAAGTGATCTAAGTGGCTACTGTCGTCTCTGCCGCAAGTTTCCGTGTTGCAGAGAAGGCTACAGATTATATGTCACTTCTAAGGAGGACTAAAATTAAATACTTCACTGTCTGTAATTATACTAGCTCTCTAAACACATAAGACCGGAATACAGCATTGCAAATACTACTACTAGTTGGCGGCAGAAATAGGTACAGGCGTGGCTAGAAGAGAGGCTAGAGAAAATCATGCTGGAACTATGTTGTGGTTGTAGCATGTATTAATCGGGAAAAGGCTACGCTCTCACATAATACCAGCATAAAGAAGCACCATATTGCTGCTGCGTTTCATGTAGTATGTGTAGAAAAACGGAGATCCTTTTTAATTAAAATGAGGGATCCTTTTTAATGAAACAATCAGGTGTGCTTATTTGTCAGTCTATATGTAAACCCATCACCTGTCTATAACAATTTATAAGCTATCTTTTTTTATTTACTTTTTAAGTATTCCACTTGCTAAGATAACTGTTCAAATTGCTTTAACTGCTGCAGTTCGATCACTAAATCAAACATACCCGCTTGAGAAAAGCATGCACCACTTTTCTTTTTCCATTTTACAACACGATACTGTAGGTAAAACATTTAATCTGTTTTTTTTTTACTAGAGTAACCAAACGTTTTATATAGATTTACATTCAAAAAAATAAAGTTTCAAATGATATTGCGTATTTATTTTTCATATTCAAAGCATTAGTTAATTCCATAAAGAAGTCACATGCTAGGAACAAAGCCAGTTAAATCGGCACAAAGTTAGACCACCGGCACAATTACTATACTGACACGATTTACTGAGCATACCAAATTTTTGATGTTTATGTTGCAGTTCCTTTCTAATAACTGCTAAACTGAACGTCACTCGATATGTTGCCGCTGAGGATTCCACCTCAGGCTAAGGTAAAAAAAGGTGTGTCATGAAGCTAAGGTAATACGATAAAGGGATAGTTTTAAGCGGTAAACGTTTACCTGTGTCTTTTAGAACTAAACTACACTAAATTAAGTCGTCACCAACCCCTGACCTTGTTAAATTAAGACACTTGACGATATATTCCTTATAAATATTGGCACGGCTGGTGCAAAAAGCATGACCAGTACCGGCATCTAGCAATGAATGTTTTATTATCAACACATCATTAATATTGTGTTCTTTCTTAATATACTTGTCATTATCTTTTCCATTAATTTCTCTCTTGCTTTCGTCTTCTCTTATCCATTACAATCACTAAGCTGTTCATATTCTAGATATTAATATCATTTTGAGGACTGTTACCCAGAATTATTTTACCTTTCGTATTTCCTTCAAATCTGTTGTCTGGAAGAAACACCCGCTAAGCAATAAGACTGTCTTTTGTTTTCTATACGATTTATTAGTTAATTTTTTTTTTCGTGGTACGTAAACAGAGTATTGTATTATATTTAGTAGTACAACATATATCACGCTCAGTAAGTAAAAGTTTACGAGATCAATTGAGATTAGAATCACACATTTCCAAATACTACTATGCAATCAACTACTACTTAAACTTAACTACGGATTGTGTATTCTAACAGAGTCATCTTGTCGCAAATCGATCATAAAGCATTTTAATGATTTAATATTGTTTCTTGTTTATGGCAGTTAGTGATTTACGATGTATTTCCAATTTACCGACTTCCGAGTTTATGGGATACGTTTTCTTATTGCGAAGGCTAACATTTTTATTTATTTCAAGAGTAAACAGTTAGAGTAACAGGCCGATACGCAGTCTTCCTTATGGTAAATGGATGATATGTCATATAGATATTTACCTATTCACAAATTAAATCAAAATGTATATGCGGTGGCACACCTGAGGATTAGGTTGGAATGTATCGTTAGCAGTGTATCATGTTACAAAAAGTTAAAAAAAGTAAAGTTACAGCCTATATACGTCCCACTGCTGGGCACAGGCCTCCTCTCATTTCCGAGAGGGTTTTAGGGCAAGGAATAGTCCGCCACGCTGCCCCAGTGCGTGTTCACGATGTTTTCCTTCACCGCAGAGCCGTGGTAGCTCAGATGATTAGCGCTCGCTGTAATTTCACAATACAAGCAAAGAGAAAACCGGGTTCGATCCCCGCCGGCACCAATGAAATTGTTAATTGCAATTTTAAGCTATAAAATCAGCAGATTTACCACGTGCTCAAGTTACAAAACAGCATTATATTATTTAACGCTGGTATTCTCTAATAGCGTGATCCTTCTCCATTCGAACTGACCTGTTCGTGCTGGACACACTGCCGCATGGCTCTATCACGTATAGAAATCAATTATTTAAGTTATGATGAAGTAATAAATAGAGCAATTACTGTTCATTAAAATAATCCATTACCGCATAGAGCTGCTTGCGGGAGCTATGACTGTCCTATCTGGAATACTTTTATGCGTAGACTCCAGCTAGCTAGTCTGTGTTACGGCTCGTTTTTCAACCTTCGGATAAAATTTATTCTTTGGATAAAATATAAATTAAGAAAATTACAGTCGGGTAAATAAAATAGTACAAATTCGACGGATCCATGGCGCAGTGGCTTAGCATTGAATTGCAGCGCTGAGAGCCGCGAGTTTGAATCCCGAACGGAACAAATATTTATATGACTTGCAGATAATTTTTCCAGGTTAAATGTTTGTCCCTGTGCAATTTATGTTAGTAAACTGCTTTAATATACAGGAGAAAATCTTAGTGTAACGTAAAATATGGAAACAAAAAAAAATAGTTTTATATTTAGTCAGGTTATAATTTATATGATCCATAACTTTTATTTGACGATTGTGAAATTAGCATTTAGCGTCATGTTATATATTAAAATATAAATAACACCGCTACATTGTTTTTTTTTGGAGGGTAGGCAAATAAAGCACCACATATTTTATATTGTTCTATTTTTGGTAATTAAAATTATAGTATTTATTTAAATTTTTATTGTAATTTATGTGAGTGACACTACCTACTAGCAAAATCCTAGTGAAAATTTCAATTTATTTCATTATCCACTTATAAGTGACAGAGTATGGACTTCTTAAAGCAATCATTTTATGCAATGTCTGAGATGTTTTACCCGAGAATTGAAAAATTTCAGCAAGATTTGCAAAATAACTCAGGAATCAAGACGTTGCCAAGACCAAGCCTTGTCTTGGCCTTGGCCGGGTCTTGCTCTTGGCTTAAGGCCAAGACCAATTTTGCTCATCAGCAGCATCCACTGAATCCCGAGCGGGCGGTAAAGAAAAGTAGCCTCTAAACATAAGCTTTAAGGTTCAAAGTGCTGTGGGTGGGTGCGGTCGCATGCAACCGCTTGGGGGCTGCTATTTTATAAAATTGGTATTCTGTAAAAATCAATACCATTTTTAATGTTTAGATTTTCTAGTGTATCGCGAATACGTTATAAATACATAAACACCGTATGAGCAGACATCCAGAAACGTACC
Source organism: Parnassius smintheus behrii (assembly GCA_036936625.1). NCBI lineage: Eukaryota > Metazoa > Arthropoda > Insecta > Lepidoptera > Papilionidae > Parnassius > Parnassius smintheus. The sequence continues at coordinate 30,556,060 of JAUPFT010000030.1, read as the reverse complement.
AATTATTTTTATAAGCACGAAGCAAGCAAATACATTATCACTGTACTATTATTATTTTTTTCATTTTATAACTTATTTCAGCCACATGATTCTTTAAATACCCACGGCAAATGGTAAACTCAATTGAAAGTATAAGATTTGCGCTGAGTAGTGATAGCGTAAGGATAGTGTGGGGAATCCACACACCACAAAAACACACACATATTTAACGCTGGTATAATGTGAGAGCATAGTCCTTCTAAAATATTAACATCGAATGAAGTGGAAAGGTTTTTGAATGAAGCTTCCGATGATCGTTATTTAGCCACAAAGGTCATTTATTAATAAATACTTATATTTTTCTTAAGTATTCAGTTTACGAAATCGCAAAATACAGTCAATATATTATTTAAAAAAAATGTTAATCAAATCCCTTTTTTATAGGTTGCGCTGATTTTTGGCATTGTTGGAGCTTGCCGCAGAATAGAGTAGCAGTTAGCCAATATTACTTTAAAAGATATTGAAGCCCACGGAAAAATGCTAGTAGCATTTTTCCGTGGGCTTCAATATCTTCACTATTCATATCAAGATTCGTTCTTTCGATTCGATTCGATTCTTCATATCAAGATTTCGAATACAAAAAATAAGATACCGAGAAGCTTTGTTCTTGAAGAAGAGTATATTAGAATAGCGCAAAAATATATGAATCAGCGGAAATAAATTGCAAAAACCGACCGACTTTTCCAAAATTATCAAAACGGGAAGTTTATAGCTCAAGCAATCGGGATAAACAAATTTAGTAATATGCCAAGAGAAATAGCTACGTTTCTTGGTCTGCCAGACGCTAAGTATTACACTGGGCACAGCTTCAGGAAGACCTCTGCTACATTATTGGCAGATTCAGGCGCCAATTTGACAACTAGGAAGTTAGACAAATGTGGAAGTTAGACAAATTTGCAGAAGGCTATATTGCTCATTCATTAAAGAATAAATTATAAACTGGGAAAAAATCACACAATCCATTAATTTAAAGTCCAGTCCAACTCCTTCACATGACAATACTGAAGAGAACGTTCGTCCATCTACCTTTGTTGATAATGATAATTCGTCAGATCCAATTCCATCAACTATCAAACTCCATTGTATAACATCTTTGACAAATAGATTTAATATATTTGAAAAATATTCATGAATAATCGTACGAAATTAATAATAGTTTTTCTCAAACAGTAAATATGCAACCTAAAACTTCCCCAGTTGGTATAAAAAACTGTACCAATTTCAATCTATATGTGAATTATAACTTTTATAAGAAATAAATGATTAGTTAGTTGAGTTTATTGTGTTTTTATTATTTTATTAAATTGCTTCATTTTTTCGCAACTGTATTAAAAATAGTTGTTCAGCACACGGGCGGAACCGTCATTGCAACTTGTTCCGACTGTCAACTCTCACCTACGGCTGCGCCTCGGCTCGGGTAGACATTTGTCGTAACTTGCTTTCTGACTCGTAATGAAATATACTATTACATCACGAGCGGTTTTTTATTGCAAATGTATACTGCATGAGAGTACACTTGAATAAAATAAGTTAGTGTATTGTAAACAAAGATATCTAATTGTTAATGGTCGAAGTTCTACTAATATTAACATTAGTATGGAGCATATTATGTTTTTATATTAATTGCACCAATAAAAAAAAGTTGGATTAGGAAAGCTATTCAAATGTATAATATATTCTCAATTAAGTTAAAACTTTTTATGTTTTTTGAAATTTATCTCGAATAAAGGTACGACCTGGTAAGATCTGTCATCTTACCAAGTCGTACCTTAGATCGGTAAGATGACACATTCAGGAAATAAATTAAAGCAAGTCGATCAGCACAGTAAATTTGGAATTCCTTGGAAGAGTTATTAATAAAATATATTTAATATTTACATAAGAAAAAGTTAAAGTGATTTCTGAATAAAACGAAGCCCGCCTCCAAGCGGAAAGGGACCTAAGATCAAAGTCTTTCGGGCTAGCTTTTTCATAATAAGAGTAACAAACGTGCACACAGTCCATATGATAGTAAATAGATTCTGTGGCCTACACACATCCACATCTGTCCTCGGTTAAGAATCATTTGCAGGATGGGTAACCTCTATGGTATGTTATAGGAACCCCTGAGGATAAGAATTAATTTCGTCGTTTTCAGTAATAGGCATCTTACTTTATTTACACAAGCCAGATGAAAAGCAACAACAATAAGCTGCTATATCACGCTAGTATTCCATGAGAGTGGCCCTTCCCTAGTCTAGCTGACCCATTTGTGCTACAAACTTAAATAATGTCTTCCAGACCGGGTTTCGATCACGGCGGCTAGTCTTAACGTAGACTAGTCGTCTACGCAAGACAGTAAATTCTCCGACTGACCCGAGTGTATTCACAAACATGGGAGCACATTCCCTGACTCTCAAAGTTCTATGGGTTATCAGACGTAACCGAAGAGAAATCAGGCGTAAGACTAACGGTTTTATGTGTTTTAGATGCTGGGGGTGAAACACCGCTTACTTCCTGACTCCGGCCTGCTACTGAAACGTTCTTGATAGGTAAACTCAATAACTGATTTTGGCCTTAACCGAACTTAATTATATACTCGTGACCTGATGATAAACAATAGCGGTGATGATCACAATATAGCTGCAGCATGTCTATACTACGTTACAAATGTATTGTTTTATATATTATGGTATTTATAATATAAATCGTATATATCATAGTTACTATGGTTATGACTGAAGTAACATTTTCATTCTCTAAGCTGAAACTGTAGCAGACATTTTGTGTCGCTAATTTCAGAGGCGTGGAGAAGACATTTTGTCGCTGCTATTTGGCAAGCCGCCGTACTCAATAATTTCTGTAGTTTTATGGTGCTAACAATATAAAGAAAAATGTACAAATTATTTTATAGCCGAATTAATTTTTTTTTACAAAAATAAGGACGGTTTTTATATTTTTTTTTAAGTTGTGGCTTTGCTTTTTACCAATGATGAGTAATTGCTGTCACCTTTAGCTCTTTATCGATTCCTCTGGTATTGCTAATATTCATGTATGCCAGTAATCACTCACCAACATGTGAACTGCATATTTGGTGGACTCATTTTCTATAAAAATAACAACAAAACATTTCAATAAGCGTGTAATATTTAAAGTTAACATTATCGTTACAACCTATCAAATCCCACAGCTGAACAAGTGTCTCACATATACTCGTAGATAGCATTATAGAGAGGATATTGGCCATATTGACAACGCTTGGCAAGCGTGTTAGCAACTGCAGTTTATTTTTTATTTAATTCATTACTAGGGAGACGCTGCTCCCCATGTCCTGATTGATTTACCTCTGACGCATCTTACGATACCCGAGGGATGATGATAGATGAAGCGGTTTTTTTACAACGCCATCACTATTTTAACTTTTGTAATAATATTAGGATAATTTATCTTTTGTCATAATATTAGGATAATTTATCTTTTGTCATAATGGTTTTGGGACTATATATATTGCCGATGCTAACAAAAGTTTAGGATTTAAAAAACATTTTGAAGTGAAACAATGGTGTAATTTATAAAATTAAAACCCAAAAACACAGCCTCACTCACAGATTGCATCATAGGGGGATATTTGGCTTAGTTGCCACGCTTGGCAGACTGGTTGGCAACAACCGTCTTTTTATTTTTTCAATGTAATGAGTAAGATGCTACTGCCCATCTCTTTGTTTACATAATGATTCTCTATAGTTGGGCGAAGTTAGTTAGACACTACACTTTAAAATTAAATATTTTTTACGGATTTCATAGAGTATTTACTATATTTCATATAGTATTTATTACTTATTTTTTATTCCCGAAGTTTCGATCACTTTACAGAAATCATCATCACATAGCGCACTGAGGTGTTCAACGTCTTAATATCACAGTAAACCACGGCTCCCTCCTGATTAAAATTTATAATTTTTTTTCGATCTATGCAGTACGAACATATAGTATCTTGAATTCTAGTCGTTGTATGCGTGGGTTGGGATTTAATTTTATTAAAAATAGGATCACAAGCAGGTGTTATCACCCAACCATCTTCTCTGTTGAAATCAGGATGTTCTTTGATTTCAATAACCTTGCAAACCGTCCTTGGGAGGAATCGATGTTCTTTAGCGAAGATTTGTGGTCCATCAAATCTGATTTAGTGACTGAGGTAATCCTGTACGTGTTCACAGACTGCAAACTTCTAGCAGCGTTGATTCTTCTCATCAGTATTATTTTCTTCAATACGGGTTTTTTTGATCCTTTTGTTTGCCCTATGTCAGAGAGATCATATTTATAACCAAGCTTGTACACTCCTGAATGTTGTAGAGTTACATTACACTTGATTGATGGTAAAAACTGATTAATCGTCTTTGACCGCTTGAATTTTTTTAATGTAAGCACGTTTCTATATGTAGCCAATCTTCTGCATAACAACTCTAACATATGGCAGTATAGCAGACACAAGCTCGACGTTGGCCGGCTTCACTCGTTCACTATGACGTAGGTGCGGAACCCGAAGCTTGTTGTCATGCTTAACTTTCTTGATGTGTTGGAGTTCGGCGACCAGGTGTTTGTTGTGACAGATCCCTCGTGCTCTCTGAAGCAAAGATTTACCAACGGTAGGTAATAAATAACAATGTCCTCCAGACCGTATTTCGGCCACAGCGGCCTGCCTCAACGGAGGCTAGCCATCGCCGCTGGACGGTATTATAGTGCCCAAGTGTATGCGCAAGCACAGGTTAACTCTCTATTCTCTCACTCTCATAATCCGATGGGACGGTAAACCGACACGACCGGAAAGAGATCAGGCGCAGGACCAACGGCTTTGCGTGCTTTCCGAGGCACGGGGGCGAGGCATCGCTAACTTCCTGACTCCCGACCCGAGAACTTCTTGACGGAAATACTAAATAATTGATTTTTTGGCCGACCCGGAATTCGAACCCGGGACCTCATGATCAGAAGTCGCGCTAGTACAACCACTAGACCAACGAGGCTGGATGCGCGGAAAACCATTCGTATTTTTAATTTTAATTGACCGGGCAATAGGCCCGCCGCTCAACCAGAGGCGGTCTCGTATGAATAACGAATGTGTAACTAACTAAAAATGTTCCATTATTCTATTCCATTTATTACATTATTTATTAAAGATTTTTTTTTCATTCTACACTTTTCTAGTACTTTTGACCATATCCCCTTCGATATATCTTTTAAAAAATACATTGGGTGGGAATAAAAATGAGGGTAACATGATGTTCGGTTTTACCCCAAATTATCCAAAACCCTGTCCACTTGAAGAAACGCCTAAAGCCCTACCTATATTAATAGATTTACCTCCCAACAGCTCGCTTAAGAGCATCTCACGCGTGGTCTATTGGGTTTAAGTCAGGCGAGCCGGCAAACCAGTCTAACATTGAAATAATACTAGTTTTTACGGAATTTATCGCGTATATTTAACTTTTTTACCCGACGTTTCGAGAGCTTTACAGCAACCATGGTCACGGGAAAGAAGGTCCCCAATTTTTATTTATTTTACAATATTTAAGTTATATTAGTGTATACTTATCATTTTCTTTTATATATTTATGTAGCCCAACGTGGTGAGAAAACTATATTAATACCCTATAATAATAATATAATATCAATAACCAAAGAAAAAAAAGGAAACATTGTTGTTTTGTTTTATTCTTTCTATTATGTAATTTGAACAATGGTGAGTTTCAAAAACTTATATATGAAAATATATAATGAGCGCAGATTCAAAATGAATCAAAAGGGAATTCAAAGTTTCGTTAGCATTCATCCGATGGAAGAAGTTCTGTGAGGAGTGTGAGCGATAGCTACGTAATCTCCGATGCGGGAACATATCTCTTTGGAGCTTTATGATCCGTGTGGCCATAATCTCGTTTAAATTACTATAATAACGTCTTTTCTAATAAATACCATAAAATAACCTAATGTTTAGCGGTCGCAAATGTACCTAAATTTTGCTTTAGCGCATATTTTTTTAAGGGTGACAAACGAGCACACAGTTCACTATATAGATGATATGTGAATGCTGTGGCCCATAAACATTTACGTCAATCCTCAATTAAGAATAAAAATGCAGATGCATTGCCAATTATTTTCCTTTACTCTATCTCAGAGTGCCTCGTTTCTAGTAAATCGGGTCTCCGGTTCTTTACGCTCACATAGCAACATTAAGCTGCTATTTAACGCTGGTTGAGCTAACTTATTGATGCCGCAATCATAATATAGCTGCAGCGTGGCTTCACCACGGATAAATTATTTTTATCAGAAATATTTAACTAAGTGACTTAAGTTACTACCTATATTCGTCCCACTCCTGGCGACAGGCCTTCTTTCGGTAATATTTACGTTTTTCAATTAACATTACTTTCATACAAAAGACATATTTTTGTTGTAATTATGATTAATTCAGTCTTTTAATATGAAAATAGTCTCTATTTTATTTAATATTGTGGCGGTGCTAATATAATGTTTAGAAGAATTAAAGTCCCGACTTTAGAAAGTTATTTTATTGTGGTCGGCTTTTACTTTATTTCTTTTTAACCTTTTAAGTGGACTTGAATGTTACAATCATAATTTTGTTGTCTAAACAGTTACATTAAACACTTTATTTCCTATTCTTTCACCTTTAGGGTTCGAATTTTTTCTCCAAATTAATATGGAAATACATATGAAATATAACTTAATTAAAAAATAATAATTCAATTTACATTTGGCAAAGATATCACGCTTACAAGAAAACATGTCGATTTGAAGGCCTCCTCTTTTTTCAAAGTCAAAAAAAAAGTCAAAATTTAGTAGGTGTAGTCATGTTTTAATAAAAAATTGAGCAGAAAGAAATGTCTGCATATTCTTTTGGCATGTTATTATCCTCTAGTTTCCTAGTTATAGTTAAGACGCTGTACTCAACAAGTAGGTATGTAAATAGAGACGGAACATCCTAATGAATGAATGAAATGAATCCTCAGTGTTGACTCTTGTGTGTCCTCTGAGTGGTGATAACATTTTAGCTAAATTTTGAGCCAATCTGTAAGTTGGCGAATCCATCTGTCTCACTATAGCATGTAATGAATCGTGAGTTTCGACCGCCAAGCGAGCATCGCTGAACGAGTTTTATCTTTGATAGCTCTTGTCGCTGCGCTGTGCAACCAGTGCAGACAGAGTTCTCCCCGTCTGTGTTAACATTCAGAGATCAACTATCAATGTCATGTCTCTTTAATTGAGACGGGATCATAATCGATTGTTCGTTTCTTGAGCGAGAAAATAGTCGATAGTCATGAGCTTCTTCGTTGGCAGTGGGACAAGTGCCTAAACATTATTTTTGAATTTATAAAGCAATTGTAAAATGAAGCGAGTAAACAATGCTATTCGAATTTTAAATAATAATTTAAAAAATTATGTTGAGATTCATACAGCATTATAATAACCTCTGCCGGGCTAGCATGAGCAGGGGATAAAAATTTTATCCACCGATTATATCCACTGACAAGGGATAAAATTGTCTTATCCCTATGTCAAAGCTTTATCCACCCTGCGAGCATGGGCCTATGGTGGATATAATATCGACAGTAGATAAACTTATCCCCGCGCATAGATAATATACGATAGCAAAGATGTTTTATAAAACATCTTTGTACGATAGTATAAAGCTATAAACTATACTAGCTATAAACTTCTTTTAAGATTAAGTAAATTTACATTAACTTATATTTTCTTTCCACTTTTGTTTATTATATTGCTAAACTGTTAATGATTTTTGTTAAACAATATGTCATTTATAATATTTGTTATATTTATTTTAAGCGTATTTCTGCCTTGTTTTTATTTTTTCTATTATTCTAATTCTTTCTTTATTTTCTTTTGTGTAATATTTAAGTTAAGTATACATTGCTTGTATCAAATCGCAGGTATTACTTCGCTTGTGATAGCATTTATTAAAAAAATATGTGTCTAGAATTAAGCCAATTGCAAAACTGGACAATACAGACCCTTTTTTTTTATAGAAGAGGGGGCAAACGAGCATGCGGCTCACCTGATGTTAAGTGACTACCGCCGCCCATGATCAACCGCAACACCAGGAGAATTGCGGGTGCGTTGCCGGCCCTTTAGAAAGGAGTAAGCTCTTTTCTTGAAGGTCCCCAGGTCGTATCGGTCCGGAAAAATCGCCGATGATAAACTATTCCACAGAGAGGTTGTACGTGAAAAAAAACTCCTTGTGAAACGTACAGTGGTGGACCGCCAAGCATCCAGATGGTGTGGATGGTATTGGGACGTTTGCCGTGTCGTGCGTTCACGAAATTTGGCGGCTGGGATTAATCCGAACAATTCCTCAGAGCACTCCCCGTGATAGATGCGATAAAATACGCAAAGAGATGCAACATCTCTTCGCAACGCCAGTGAATCGAGCCGATCGGAAAGCACTCGGTCGTCGACGATTCGAGCCGCTCTGCGCTGGATGCGGTCAAGTGGAAAGAGCTGGTACTGGGGAGCCCCAGCCCAGAGATGGGAACAGTATTCCATGTGCGGCCGAACCTGCGCCTTGTAAAGTTGCAGGCGGTGTGCCGGCATGAAATACTGTCCCGCTCTGCTGAGCACGCCAAGCTTTTTAGAGGCCAATTTGGCCTTCCCTTCCAAGTGACCACGAAACTGCACGTCACTCGATATGTCGACGCCGAGGATTCCGATACTGGCTGAGACAACAAGGGGAGTGCCTTGAAACTGAGGGGATACGACAAAGGGGTTCTTTTTAGCGGTTAACGCGCAAACTTGTGTCTTCTGGGGGTTAAACTGGACTAGATTTAGTCGTCCCCAATCCGAGACTCTGTTCAGCAAAGACTCGACTTCAGACACAAGTTTGTCCCGGCACTCGGAGACGTTTTCCCGAGAAATATTGGCTCGGCCGGTGTAAAGAGCATCACCAGTGCTGTCATCTGCATAGCAATGAATGTTACGGGTATGCAACATATCATTGATATACAGAAGAAACAGCGTTGGCGATAGCACGCAGCCCTGTGGAACACCAGCATTAATAGGCTTGCAATCGGAGCTTGCACCGTCTACAACGACCTTGATGCTCCGATCTGCAAGAAAGCTGGTGATCCAATTGCACAATTTCTCGGGAAGCCCATAGGAAGGGAGCTTCGAAAGAAGCGCTTTGTGCCAAACCCGATCGAAGGCCTTCGCAATGTCCAAACTAACGGCCATTGCCTCCCCCTTGAACTCTACTGCCTCCGCCCATCTGTGAGTGAGGTAGACCAGAAGATCACCAGCTGACCGACCACGGCGAAAACCGTATTGGCGGTCACTAATCAGCTGGTGATCCTCAAGGTACCTCATAAGCTGGCAGTTTACAATGGACTCCATTGTTTTGGAGAACAAGGAGGTGATGGCGATTGGCCGGTAGTTGGACGGGTCTGAGCGGTCGCCTTTTTTAGGGATCGGGTGGACGAAAGCCGTCTTCCACGATTTTGGGACTACGCCTAGGGAGTAGGAGTACCGGAAAAGACGCGTTAAAACCGGTGCCAACTCTGGAGCACATGTCCTCAGCACAATTGGGGGGATTCCGTCAGGCCCACTCGACTTGTGGATGTCCAGGGAGAGGAGTGCTTTGCGAACCGAGCGCTGTGTGAACTGCACTTCCGGCATGGAGCACTCACACCGCGGGATGGTCGGCGGCGTACTCCCCCCGTCATCGAGAGTCGAGTTAGACGCAAAGAAGGAGCCTAGAAGATCGGCTTTCTCCTTTGCAGTATGGGCCAGTGAGTCGTCCTCCCTGTGCAGAGATGGAAGAGATGGCTGACAGAAATTCCCCTGGACAGCCTTGGCGAGAGACCAGAATGCACGGGTTCCAGAAGGAAGGCGAACTAGTTTCTCGCCAATTCTGCCTATGTGCTCTGACTTTGCCTTGGCAATGACTCTTTTGAAGGACCTAGAGGCGGAATTATACTTCTTTTTTAGAGCGCTGGTGTTTACATCCCGGGACGCCGATGCATCAACCCAGGCTTGGTAGCACTCCTGCTTATAGCATGATGCTATTTTACAGGAGCGACCAAACCATGGCTGAGATTTGCCTCCAATGGGCACCACAGAGGAAGGAATAAAAAGTTCCATACCCTGAAGTACCACATCAGTAACAGAATCCGCAACAACGTTGGGATCATCCGGCGAGAAGCAAACCCGCCCCCAAGGGTAGGATGCAAAGAAAGACCGCATCCCATCCCAATCGGCTGACCTATAGTGCCAAACACGGCGGCAGCCTGCAGAATGCAACCGCGATTTCAGCGTGAGTGGCACAACACTCCGGATCAGACAATGGTCCGAGGAGCCTAAAGGGGCGTCGACGGAAATCTGATATCCGTCCGGGTGAGAGGTCAGCAGAAGGTCCAACAGGGAAGGTGCATGATCCTCCACATCTGGAATCCGCGTAGGCGAAGTAACCAGTTGTGTCAGACCATATGCCAAGGCAAAATCATGAACAGATCTCCCCGCATGATCGGTTAAACGTGAACCGAGCCATTCGGCGTGATGGGCGTTAAAGTCGCCGAGGATCACGATCTCTGCGGAGGGATCTGCTGTAGCAACGAATCTGCAGCCATTTGGACGTGGTCGAAGAGTCGGTCTGTTTCGGCATTACCGCTGTGGGACCTATAGAGGCACCCGTAGACGCGCGGATGGTCGTCGCTGTCTACGCGTAGCCAAAGGATGGACAGGTCCGAACCTTCAAGTCTGCCGAGGCGTCGAGAACAGATGTCCTCTCTGACGTAAACGCAAACTCCAGCCCGAGGCACAAAGGAGTGTTCCAGTTTGTACCCCGGGTAGGAGAGATACGAAACATCAGCCGGAGAGGACACCTGCGTCTCGGTCAGAAAGAGCAGAGCCGGCCTCGCCGTCTCGAGATGGTAGTGGACGGCGTTTAGGTTGGTGTGAAGTCCCCTGATATTGCAGAAATTCACGGACAGCGTGGCAGGGGTCGCCTTGGTCTTGTTGCTCCGTTTGCCCCGAGCAGTTGTAGTCTTGAGCGGAATTTCGCCCCCCCCCCCAGAATACGCGGGGCAGCCTGAGCACCCACGCTCAGAAGTGGAGAAACATGGTCGTGGATGCTCAGCGAGGGATTCTCCAGGGGTGCTGGTACCCTCCTGGGGTAGTCTATCTTTATTTAATTCCGCTACCATGTTGATGGGGGGGGGGGGGGATTTGGGCCTCCGGCCACCTGCACTCACCAGACGAAACGCGGAAGCAGAACTTCCACTTCACGCCGGTATTCTGTGAGGTCGTGGTACCACCCCGGTTTGAGCCGGCCCATACGTGCAACAGCAAAGCTGCCGCATGGCTCTACCACTGTTAAAATGTTGTGTGTTGTTTGAACAACAGCCATGCCATGGTCTTGAATCGTACCTCGCTAGTAGGTAAATACAATCTGTCAGGAGACTGAAAGATGTAAACTACCTACTTAGAAAAAATATTAAGATAAGTTACATAAGCCACATGTATTGATTGCAAATATACGATGTTTTTGGACAAGGTGGTTGTAATAGATGCTTACTTCAATATGCACTGGTAGTCCATCCACAGAATTAATAGGCTTTAAAGCCTCATAGAGTTCTTTACACAAATACAAAACAATCTTTGAGCATCCGAAACCGGCGTAGAAATTCATTGTCGCAGAATTCCAATAGATTAAGTATTCTGATCACGTATCGATCGCTGGTGTAATTTTCTTTCTTGTTTTTCAATTTCTGTTAAAATGTTATGTACCACAAGGCTCAATTCTTGGCCCATTGCTGTTTCTGATCTACGTAAACAACATTCACCAAGCGGGACTACAGGGTCGCCTTGCTCTCTACGCATATGATACAAGCTTATTTTATTTCGGGAGAAATGTCAAAGAAATAACGATGCGCGCACAAGAGGATCTAAACATACTTCACTGTTGGCTCAAATACAATCTATTAACAATTAATACTTCTAAAACTTCATACATAATATTTAGTTCCAAAAATAGAAAAATACTTGATCGACCTAAACTTAGCATTAAATGTGAGGTATTACAACAAGTTAACCAAGAAAAATACCTGGGCTTAACACTGGACAAAAACATTACATAGAAAGCTCACTTGTAATATATTCACAACAAACTCTCCTCACTTGTGGGTGCACTGCATAAAATAGTTCGATATATACCGAAATATGCTCGACTTTTAATATACAATACGTTGGTGAAGCCTCACTTACTGTATCAAATCGAAATATGGGGTACTGCAGCCAAAAGTAATTTAAAACCAATACAAATATTACAAAATTAAATAATTAAAATCTTACACAACTATGACTTCTTAACACCATCGAAAGCGATTTACAAAAACACAAAAATTGTAAATATTAAACAACTTTTTACGTATAATACATGTCTACTTATCTACAAGATAACTCACAAGCTTATTCACTCACACATAACATTCACAACAAAAAGTCAAATAAACAAATATATAACCCGCCGAGCCAGCAATTTTGTGTTACCTGCCGTAAGAACAAACTATGGAAAAAATAACATAACATTTGGGGGAGCACAGTTATACAATCAACTTCCAAAACATGTGAAAGAAGCGACTTCAATCAATATTTTTAAAAGAAGATTATTTGAATATATTTATAATGATGAAACTATGCATTAAAATTATACTTGGACCACCGCCTTATAGTTGATAGGAACACAATGAACTCGCTTCTTGGTTAACGATCGACCGGTATAATTTTTATTTATTTTTTTACTACCCACACTCACTAGAATTATAATATAGATGTTATTGTTCTCATGTAAGTGACTTATTGTCTTAATGAGAAATAAAGTTATTTAAACCGAAAATGTAGTTGCAATAGGCTCGAGACATCTTTTTCGTATTAAAATGGTTTGAAGATAAACTTAAACCCACGTCCCCGAAAGAGGATAAAATGTCCCTTTCAAATGTCAAAAAGGGATAATTTTTTCTCTTTCCCTTGGCCTCATGCTACGGACCGGGAGATATATGTCTACTCGTTATGTCAAACGGGGATATACTATAGAGATAAGTCAATTTTATCTCTTGTCAGTGGATATAATCGGAGGATATAATTTTTGTCTCTTGCCCATGCTCGCAGGGTGGATAAAATTAAGCAAGGGATAAAAATTGTATATTCCGCCCACGCTAGCCCGGCTGTAAACGATTTATTTACCGCTAAGTTGTTTCCAAAATGATTTTTTTCTAAAGTATACTTGATGATTAATAGATACTGTGACCCTTGAACATCTATTTCCGATTAAGAATCCAAATGCAGACACGTTATCACCCCTGAGGAATATTGTGGACTTTCTTGTTTCTCTGGCGAACTAAACATACCATAAAAACACTGCGGCATTAAGCTGGTATTTCACGCTGATATTCCTCGAGAGAGTGGTTCTTTATTCGTCGAACCGACCCATTTGTGCTGCAGCAACAATATAGTTGCAGCATGACTCTGACAAACCAATATAACTTTTTTAAAATGATAAATGTTCAATTGATAAAAATGTCCCGTTTACTTCGTTACTGGTTCTTCACACCTCTCATAAATAGAGGAGGCCTCTGCCTGGCAGTGGGATGGATATGGGCTGTAACTTTAATTTTCATTTTTTTTTCACACCTGTGGAATGAGATAACTTCTTAGTAAGTACATCAGTGTGAGCGTGATCCTCTCCGGTTGTGCCGACACATTCGTGCCCCTACCACATGATGCACTGCAGCAAGTCTGTAAAGTTTCAATCAATATATTCTCTATATATAGAAATAAAATACAACAAATTACATAGAAAGTACACACAGGTTACATAGGGTATCTGGAAGCGAGATCTTCCAGACTATTTTTTGCGCAAAGAATTGTTGTTTACAACAAATGGTCAATAAAAAGGAAGGTATACACAAGCTAGACAATTAAACAAAAGAAAAAAAGAAAATAAATATAAAACACAAGATGATTACAGTCGAGGACAGGTATGATTGATACAATTAAGGACGGTAGTCTTTCGTTTAGTTTTTATAGAAGTAAGGGTAACAAGGATTTACGGCTTCGTCGTGCAATGACTTGACACTGAGTTGTGGTGCTGAGGGTCGTGGGTTCTAATCCCGAATGGAACAAATATTTGTATAGCCTATAAATGATTGTTCCGGATGTAAAGTTTACCCTTTGTGCAATTTGGGTCACTAACTGCATCACAGCAACATTATGCTGCCATTTAACTCTGATATCTAAGGGGGCGTGTTCCTTCCCTGTTATAAAATAAGGTTAATACACAGTCCACTTGATAGTAACTGGATGCTTTGACACATAGACATCTATTTTATCCTCGATTAAGAATCAGATGCATTCTCACCCCTGAAGACTAAGATGTATTGTCTTGCGAAAAATGCGTTTATTGATATTTACCGCTTCATTTATGAAATAAACCTATGTGGTACAGATTTTTGTATAAATTTTAACTGCATACTGGAGAAAATTTTAATGCAAATATGTTCAGAAATTGCCACTCTTCATAATATCCCCGCATCTCCTAACGAGATTAAGCCTGTATTCTGAAGTGGATAAAGGCTTTATTAATTTGATCATGTAGACAATTTGCAACAAGCTTGAGCTCCAAGACAACTGAAGCGCTTGTTTTTATGTAAATATTTTTTTACAAAACTGAAATGATAAACAAGCGTACAGTTCACCTGGTAGTAAACGGCTACTGCAGTTCAACACCTCCTACTCACCGTCACCTACAACTAACTTCAAATAAAGAAGACTACAGGACGCTTGATCAAAATGCAGATGCATTGTCACCGATAAGGGCTAAGATGGCATCCCTCGTTTCCAGTAAAAGTGTCTTCGATTTCCTACACTCACCTTACGAAACACAATAGCAGCTGATATTTTACGCCGATATTCTGTGAGAGCGTGATCCTTCCCCGGCTGAGCCAACCTATTCGTGAATTTATTTTTTACTTGGTGCAGCATGGCTCTACCAAGTAAAAAATTAATTGTAATAATTTATTCAGGAGGTTTTCTGGTGGATATGATTCATAATAAAATAAACGATGAGCAGCATCATCTTCCTGATGACAACTCAAAGTAATAAAAAACAAACCGATGCCAACCCGCCTGCACAGTGTGGCTAAGTAAATTGACAGTCTTATATTACATATTTCATAACTTTGCTTATTTTTATGAGGGATTTGGAGCAAATAGTTGATGGCAGGCACGCCTGCCGATTTATAATTCTGTGACTGAACCCCACTTACTTTACCTTATTGAACTATGTGGCAACACAGTAGACATAATTTTCTTCACGTAAAGATTTATTGCAACACAATAAATGCCGTATATAAATATTGAATGTTTTTATCTAGTAGAAAAATATTTGGGGATTGCATTTTATTATTTAACATTAAGCCAGTTAGTTATTAATGTAGTTTAATAAATAAGACTATAAAAGCTCGCTATAAATTGTTAACTACTTAGGAAACCTGGGTTTGATATCCACTGATACCAATGAAATTGTTAATTGTAGTTTTATTTGTAAATGAAAATTTGTTAAGGAAAATAAAATAAATGTTTCATCACCAACAGATATTGCGACGGCACAGAACATTATCTTGCCTTCAAATCCTCTCAGAAATGGGAGGAGGCCTGCGCCCACAAATGGACATCCAGCATCATGTACAGGCTGTTACTTTAATTTCATTGTGTAACGATCCCCCCCCCCCTCTATATAATAAAATTTTATAATATTAAAAATATCCCCTTTTCAATAACATTATATATATATAATATGTGACCAGGATTAATAAACTATGTTTAGATCTTTCTAAAATGATCTCTCTAAAGGTTTAATAATAGGCCGTTTGTAATCTTTTGGCGTGATCGTCTTAGTTAGGACCCTTATTTACGTTGTGTTTGTTTGTAACTTAGTTCTTTTAGGTGTCTTTTGGAAGAATGAATATTCACTAAAGCAATTGAAAGCTGTTGGTAGTGCCTAATAAGCTAAGTGAACCCCGTTCACGAAGACAGGGCTCGAAAAAGGTTAAGAACATAAAACGTCCCTATTCCACTTGTATCAGGTTTACATTATTAATTTATTATTATTTATCCCTTCCCGCTTGGAAAAGGCTCACAATATATTTATACAACAATACCCGATACAAGGGCTTCGCTCTCCTACATTTATTTAAAAAAATGTAGGGGAGGTACACGGCCCCACACACGCCGTGCACGGTGAGCGCCAACCATTTTGATGCACTCCCCCCGAAGGGAACGCTAATTCGGGAACTGGACCGTAGTCCACAGCAAAATAACTGGCGAACCAGTAAAAGAGGCTTGGCCCCTTGTTAGTGCGTAAGCACAAACATCGACCGAAGTCGCGCATGTCAATGCGTGTAAACGCCATACAGAATACGAACGAATCCAGCCACAGTGAATGTACGTCACACGGTTTAGGCAAATAGGCACACTGGCTGTAAACCCTCCGTGAGCGCCACCACCTGCCAGACCGGCGCTCCTGCAGACGTGATGTAAGTGTATGGCATCACCACCAATTGCATGATCAGCACGGCTACTAGCCGCAGAGCGTGTCATGAGACTACTGCTCACCTCAAGGGAATGGGGTCCCACGTTGTGCAGCTTTCGGCCGCAGCCTTGAGAGTCTCCTCAGATCCTCCCGCCAGCTACCACCCGGATGAGGTCGATACATATGCTCCACTAACCAATACAACGGCAGATATAGCCAAAAGGCAGTTATAAGATAAGAGTAATAATTCGCCATCAGAAAGGGTTTGTGTCACTGACGTTGAGTAAATGCATTTTCGATCATGTTTGTCTCACCCACCAACAAGTTGCCTTCAATCATTCAAAGGTGGGAAAGTTACAGAGAGATAATATTATGTTGTTATATAAAACATCGTGGAGGGCAGACAGTCTGCAGCCCCGCAATGAAGGGACCCGACTTGGGCAAAGCTACTTAGGTGTGAGTCAAACCAAGACGCAGAGAGCGCCATTGAGAATAGTGTCCCACCAAACAACCATCGCAGAGAAGTAATGCTGCAGAACGCAACAAGCATCAATACGACTATCGTCGGGCTTACACCATTCCAAGGTCCCCCATACATCCCAGCAGATATCACCACCCGTATACCTCCATCGACCAGAACCACAGAGAGCGTCGAATCAGGCGCAGCACACCCGTAGATCCATCACAAGACGCAATACCGCCAGTAGCAGTAAGCATCAATGCAACTATCATACGGATGGCGCCCCCTCACAACACACCCAACATGATCCCTATCGACTTTGGTAACAAAGTTGGTATTGTTGTTATATTAAAAATATCACCAACGTATAATAGTAGCACGCTACTAAGACGCCAATGAACAAAACTCCACGTATCATAGCGCTAATGCACTAAGACATGAAGCTGAGTATGCCTGTTACACTTAAAAGTGCTACCAAACACACTCAACATCCCCATCCGAAAGATAGACGACGCATCGCTATGCGCTACGACGCCGCCCACAAACGGTATGGGTGTTCGATGTCCACGGGAAAGCCGTATTGCTACAACAAACCCGCTTACCACCGACACTAAGATGTTAATTGTATACCTCCATCGACCAGAACAACAGGAATGTGTCGAATCAGGCGCAGCACACCCGCAGATCCATCACAAGACGCAATACCGCATGTAGCAGTAAGCATCAATGCAACTATCATACGGGCGGCGCACCCTCACAACACACCCACATGACTCCTATCGACTTTGGCAACAAAGTTAGTATTGTTGTTATATAAAAAATTTCACTAACGTATCATAGTAGCACGCTACTAAGACGCCAATGAACAAAACTCCACGTATCATAGCGCTAATGCACTAAGACATGAAGCTGAGTATGCCTGTTACACTTAAAAGTGCTACCAAACACACTCAACATCCCCATCCGAAAGATAGACGACGCATCGCTATGCGCTACGACGCCGCCCACAAACGGTATGGGTGTTCGATGTCCACGGGAAAGCCGTATTGCTACAACAAAACCGCTTACCACCGACACTAAGATGTTAATTGTATACCTCCATCGACCAGAACAACAGGAATGTGTCGAATCAGGCGCAGCACACCCGCAGATCCATCACAAGACGCAATACCGCATGTAGCAGTAAGCATCAATGCAACTATCATACGGGCGGCGCACCCTCACAACACACCCACATGACTCCTATCGACTTTGGTAACAAAGTTGGTATTGTTGTTATATTAAAAATATCACCAACGTATAATAGTAGCACGCTACTAAGACGCCAATGAACAAAACTCCACGTATCATAGCGCTAATGCACTAAGACATGAAGCTGAGTATGCCTGTTACACTTAAAAGTGCTACCAAACACACTCATCATCCCCATCCGAAACATAGACGACGCATCGCTATGCGCTACGACGCCGCCCACAAACGGTATGGGTGTTCGATGTCCACGGGAAAGCCGTATTGCTACAACAAACCCGCTTACCACCGACACTAAGATGTTAATTGTATACCTCCATCGACCAGAACAACAGGAATGCGTCGAATCAGGCGCAGCACACCCGCAGATCCATCACAAGACGCAATACCGCATGTAGCAGTAAGCATCAATGCAACTATCATACGGGCGGCGCACCCTCACAACACACCCACATGACTCCTATCGACTTTGGCAACAAAGTTAGTATTGTTGTTATATAAAAAATTTCACTAACGTATCATAGTAGCACGCTACTAAGACGTCAATGAACAAAACTCCACGTATCATAGCGCTAATGCACTAAGACATGAAGTTGAGTATGCCCGTTACACTTAAAAGTGCTACCAAACACACTCATCATCCCCATCCGAAAGATAGACGACGCTTCGCTATGCGCTACTACGCCGCCCACAAACGGTATGGGTGTGCGATGTCCACAGGAAAGCCGTATTGCTACAACAAACCCGCTTACCACCGGCACTAAGATGATATGTCTAGGACACATCGGTTAGTGAGTCCAAGTTTACCTCGGACCAATTGCTCGTGAAGCAGCACACACGCCACCATAATATTCCTTTTCAAGTCCCTAATAAGGATTAGTCATTTTGCTACAGTACTAGGAGCAGTCAGTCACCCGACCACCCCATACAATGCTTATGCATCAAGGAGACCTCCTATAATATTGCTTTTGTATCATAGACCTTACTTTCATAAGTCATTCATATATAGGATTCGAACCCACGACCCTACTATTGTAATGCATATTAATCATAGAGACCTTCTATAGTATTGCTTTTGAATCACAGACCTTATTTTCATAAGTCATTCATATATGGGATTCGAACCCACGACCCTACTATTGTAATGCATATTAATCACAGAGACCTTCTATAGTATTGCTTTTGAATCATAGACCTTACTTTCATAAGTCATTCATATATAGGATTCGAACCCACGACCCTACTATTGTAATGCATATTAATCACAGAGACCTTCTATAGTATTGCTTTTGAATCATAGACCTTACTTTCATAAGTCATTCATATATAGGATTCGAACCCACGACCCTACTATTGTAATGCATATTAATCACAGAGACCTTCTATAGTATTGCTTTTGAATCATAGACCTCACTTTCATAAGTCATTCATATATAGGGTTCGAACCCACGACCCTACCATTGTAATGCAAATTCATCATGGAGACCTTCTATAATATTGCTTTTGTATCATTGAGTTTAATATCATAAGTCCCTAATATAGGACTAGTCATTGTGCTACAGTACTTCAGGCAGTCAGGCTCCCGACCACCGCATATATATGTACAACTGCAGGTATGTATCTCCGGCACCTCATCCATACAAGACGTCTATACGTGAACACCTTCCATAACTTAGGAAAATTTTCTTTAATACATGAACTCCTTCAACAACTTAGAAAATTTCATCTATACGTGAACTCCTTCCACAACTTAGAAAAATTTTCTTTTATACACGAACACCTCCCATGACTTAAACAATTTGAAACAAATTTCCTAATTATCTTATAAACGTTATTTAACTTAATTTTATAATATTTTTTGATTTGTATTTCTATTATTTATTTTATTTTAAATATTTTTACAAGCTTTTTATAATAAATTTACCTATTACGAGAAACAATAATTTTGCCTTTAATTTGCTATGTTATTGGGATAATGTCTGAAATATATTAACTTTATGTTTATTAATTTAACTTTATTGCTTAATATATATGTTTTAAAACTATTTTTGACGCCCCTTTATATTGAATTTAATTATTAATAATAATATTGAGCCGTCACAATCCACCCCCAAATTTTATGTTAATGACCCACACAGTGGAGTCGTTGATATAAAATTTTACTATATTGAGAGCATATGCACTACACTCAAAATTTTGAACTTATGTGTATCTGTTCTTTCCTCTTTCAATCTGTTACAATTCAGTATATATTTTCACCCCACCTACCCCAGGGAATGGCCGCCGCCACACACCCCTTCAACCACATCTATCCAATTGCAATAAACCATAAATTGTTATGTTGCTAATTTTATTGTATATTATGTCGTTGATATAGTGGTTCTCTTTAGTTTTTGACTTACATTTTAAATCCTTAAAATATAAATTCAGCAATGTTATCTTTGTATGCACAGTATTTTGATTATGAGTTGAAATCAGATGGCCACACACCCACAGGATAAATTTGATTGAGCCATTCACCCTAACCCAACTCCCCAAATTTATTCAATAAAAACATATTTTACAAAATTATTTTACACTCAATATTTACAGATAGTTATTAATAAAATTATTACAACAATTTTCTTATTTTTAATTAATTTGTGTCTTGCTCATAACTTTAATAATTTTAATCTATTTTTCAAAAGGCCACCCACGGGACCAAATTATATTACAGTATTTTTTTTAGTATGTATATAAAACAAAACTATTATTTAAATATTTTAATAAATGAATAGCATTAAAATTTCCTCTAATTTCATTTGTTTCTGGGCTTGCTAAAATATATTAAAGTACATTATAAGATGGTACGGCTGCTATTATATAAGGCCCTTAATACGCCAAATTAAATTTACTCATAACTTTGTTATCTGCATCTGATTTACTAGAACTAGAACCTTTTACTAAATCGCCAATGTGATATTTCATTAACTTATTACGCTTATCAAATTTTGTGTTTCTAGAGCGACTTGCCTCTTTTAAATTGTTTCGCACTTGTTATCTAATTTGTCCGATATTATATATATATTTAGTTTAAGTGGCTGCTTGAACTTATTAATGTTATTGAATCAGGCGTACTGACCCAGGTTTATTATTCTCTCTATTTAATTTAAATTATTACAAATATCACACATTAACATTATTTGTTTTAATGAATTGATATAATAAAATACTTAATTTAATATTTTCTTAAAAATTTAACTTAAATCTTGCTCATAACTTTCGATTATATTGAGATTATTAGATGGAACGTCCTTTATTTAATTGGTGAGATCTTATAAAATGTTACTGGATGAGTATTTCATTTTCCATCTTCAGCTTTTCTATTGTTACATTATGTTGTTATATAAATTATTCCTTTTAGGATCAGTAACATATGAAGGTGCTCGCCCCGCACACCTCTTCTTGGTTTACTTTAATTTGGTGATCTTTCATTTGGTTAATAAACTTTTCTTTGAGAAATTATGTTAACCTCAAAGGTTTTCACTGCATTTTTAATTAATTTTTGAAGCATCTTAAATTCATTTTCTGGCTTAGCCTTCACTCAGTTAGAACTTTTCTTTGTTTTAGCCATTTTTATATTTATATACTTTTATCACTTTTAGCACCATTATGTCCTTCACTTACACAAATGTTACTGCGTCTTCTCACTTATTTCACTTTAAAGTTTATTTAGTATTAACTATGCACACATCTTTATTACAAGTAATTAATAGTAAGGTTAAAGCCCCACCCCCAGACTCTCAACCACCCCCAGCAAACACAATCCTCCAAGACACCTCTCCATTTCACGGACAACAAATTGTAGGCATAAAGCCTACTTCATAATTCTTATATAGACGACCTTCTTTAAAATATATCCTGGTCACGGCACCAAATTGTAACGATCCCCCCCCCCCTCTATATAATAAAATTTTATAATATTAAAAATATCCCCTTTTCAATAACATTATATATATATAATATGTGACCCAAAGATTCTAATTTTCTTTTAAGATTATAATAACTTCTTTTGTGCATTTATTCTATTTATTATTTAATTTAGATTTTACTAACAACATAAACCTAATACTTTGTCACTTTTTACAAACTAATAAGGTTCTAAGACATGTCGGTTATTCTTATTTCTTTAAGGTAAAATCTACAAACTTAATAATAAATTTTCACAACCTAGAATAGATGTAAATTAATATACTCTTATATTAATTAACCTAAACTCGTCAGTTTTATTTACGAATTTCACCACAAAAAATAAAAGGAGAAAAACATACGTACTGTGTCAATTAATATTTGGCTAACCTTCAACAACCATTATTTAAATTAAAAAAAAATTAAAAACTTCATTTTGTTCTTACCGTAATGATACGACTCTTTATTTCACTCGAGTGAATCGAGTGAAATAAAGAGTTCCTCCCATGAGTAACGACGCAAACAAGCAGCCCCCAGTCCCCGGCGGCCCCACTATTCAGGCTACGGTGGCAGCCATGGTAACGGTGGGGCAGGGGGTGCTAAGAATCTCCGGTGGAGGTTCGGTTGCCACCTATGACGACTCGACCTGGCAACATACAACGCACGCACCCTGAGGACTGACTAGAAGATACTGGAGTTGGAAGAAGAGGTAGACAAGTTGCGCTGGCATATTATTGGATTATCCGAGGTCCGAAGAGAGGAGGAGGACACGGTAATCCTCGAGTCCGGCAACTTGTTCTATCACCGGGAGGTCGACCATCTGTCCCAAGGAGTTGTCGGATTTATCGTCCACAAGTCTCTCGTCAACAACGTTGTAAAGATTGGGAGTGTGTCGACGAGGGTCGCGTACTTGATACTCACAATCACCAAACGGTATTCGCTGAAGGTCATACAGGTTTACGCACCAACTTTGGCACATCCCGATGAGGAGGCAAAGGAAATGTATAAGGATATTTCCAGAGCCATGCATTCCTCCAAAACCCACTACACGGTATTGATGGGAAACTTCAATGCAAAACTGGGCACAGGAGAAAGCGTTCAGCTGAAGTTAGGGAATTTTGGAGTAGGGCAACGGAACTGTAGGGGCCAGCAGCTGGCCGACTTCATGGAGAAAGAGGGACTCTTTATGATGAACTCTTTTTTCCAGAAGCGGCCCCACAGGAAGTGGACCTGGTTGAGCCCCGACGGTTCGACAAAAAATGAGATTGACTTCATTATGACGACCAGACGCCAACTGTTCAGTGATGTCTCAGTGATCGCAAGGGTGAAAACTGGCAGCGATCACCGACTGGTTAGAGGCACACTGAACCTAAACTTTAAGTTGTGGTGGTCTCGTCTAATGAAGTCAACGCTCCGTCCTCCTCGTGCTCTAATCCAGAATCCCGAAACCTTTCAGCTCGAGTTACGATACCGCTTTCAGTGCCTAGAAGATTGCAATGCAGTGGACGATATGAATGACAAGCTCGTGGAAACTGTCCATGCGGTCGGTGCTAAGTTCTGCAAGACCGGCCGCAGAAGAACACAAAAGCTCTCCGATCACACTCTTAATCTCATGGCTGTTAGACGGGAGATGAGGCTGCAATCGTCAACAGATTTGACAGTATACAGGCAACTGAACAGACAGATCTCCAAATGCATGCGGCGAGACTTACGCAAATTTAATACTGCTCGTATTGAAGAAGTGATTGAGCGGAACCAGGGCTCCAAAGTCTTTGCCAGAGATCTGTCTGCCAGTAAGAGCCAACTGTCAAAGCTGAAAACTGAGTGTGGAAGCATCGTTTCCGGGACACCTGAGATTTTGAGTGAGATTGAGAGGTTCTATGGGCAGCTGTACACATCACCGTTGAAGCCACACATTAGTGTGAGTAACGATCCAAGAGCGGGTCTTATCCGACTCTATTCCGATGATATCCCTGAGATTAGAATGGCGAGATTGGATTTACAGCGGAGCTTCTGAAAGCGGGTGGAAAACCGGTACTTGAAGTCCTTCAGAGGCTCTTTAATTCCGTCCTCCATGGTGGCACTACTCCGGAGGCGTGGAGCAGAAGTGCGGTGGTCTTGTTCTTCAAGAAAAGTGACAACGCCCGCTTGAAGAACTACAGACCGATTTCCCTTCTGAGCCGCGTCTACGTGCTGTTTTCGAGAGTCATTACGAATCGTCTCGCACGCAGACTCGACGACTTTCGGCCTCCCGAACAAGCCGGTTTCCGAAAAGGCTTTAGTACCATAGACCACATTCATACCCTTCGGCAAATTGTACAGAAGAACGAAGAGTACAATCTGCCACTTTGCCTGGCGTATGTGGACTTTGAGAAAGCACACATTCAAACCAAACGGTTTGATTTATCTTTCATGATGCGTACAGTAAATGAGTAGAATGATCTACCGGCGTCTGTTTTACCGTCCAATTACAGTCTGGGTGTCTTCACGGCAAAAGTAAATTGTGTCTTTTGAAGTAGCTTCTGTTACGCTAAAACTGTCCGATTTACCATCTATCACTTCGTTATCACTTAACTCAAAGTGGGATTTTGGTCAATCACTGGCTTAAAATAAGTAAAATATATGTTTTTGATATGTGTATTTGCTTGACGCAAGAACAGGATCGTTTGTTGGGAGTGCGGGGTGAGAAAGAGTACAGCAACGGCATTATTATTAAAAACCTAAAGTATAACTTGTCTTACATTAAGGCTTTTGAAAATATTGTGCTTTAGTTGTACATTACTTTTATTCTGTTCTGTTATTCATTAATTTCTTTATTACAGTTTATCAAAATTCTACTGTGGGACATAGCCTCTCCTATAAGTTGTTACATAGAGGTAATATTTGTCATTGTTGATGCACTTGGCAGGTTGGTTTCCAACTGTAAATTTTTGTTATTTTCCAGGTCAACCTGCCGTTTCCTTTCTCCTCTTCACTTATCTCTTACGACTCTTACGACACCCATGGAATATTATGGAGTAATAATATTAGAATAGTTTGAGTTAAATTAGTTAAACATATAATTTCATCATAACACGGCTTGATGTAAAAGAAATTTCGATGGCGCAGTGGTCAAGCGTTCGGCTACAACGCTTCTGCACGCGAGGTTCAATCCTGCATGGAATAAGTGGTTTTACAGTCTACAAATAAATATTTCACGTCTGGATGTTTGTCTTTATGCAATATAATATGTATGAGGAATACCTCTTGGTGTCGAGCAAATTTTAAAAAAAGAGGAAATAAGAGAAGAGAATTTCAATCCACATACGTTCCTTCGCGGGGTACCAGCCTCATTTTTCGAATTCTGTGAATATTTTATAGTACCATAAAAGATATTCCTTTTGGAAATGATAGGAGATCTATACCCAGCTTTAGCGGAGAAGTATATTTTAAGACATCTTTTTTATACGCGACAGGCAGCGGTTTTGTAACCTGATGCCGTTTACGAATAACGGAAAAGATGGAAAGCCGCATTACAAGTAAAGCAGGTCTTCAGGTTTTCACTCACCATACGAAGCATTAAGATGCTATTGTTACGAGCTTGAGGTTCTTGACAATAAAAATTGCCGATAGAATTACCTAAATTAACACTTTAATTCACTTTAAACTAATTAAAGTTAAAAACACTAATAATTAATCACACTGATTCACTTTATTCCGCTCCGAAGCTTCGCTTGTGTCGCCAACTCCAATACTTCCCCGATCGCATCTTGCAGTGCCTATTTATATAAATTAGCAGCGAAATATCCAGAATATTGAAGTAAGTACCGAGAGTTCGTGTTTCGACTTCAAGAAGTTTAGTTCTTCGGTTCGAGACTAGATGGCGCTGGTGCCATCGACTTGAGCGCGTAACACTGCCCTCTCCTAAGACATGCTCGTCCCGTGCATTATCGGCCCCATAATAACGCGCCAGGCGATCCACATGGACGATCTTAGGAGTCCCTCTTGCGCTTTTCTGTATCCGGTAGGTTACATCGTTGATCTTGGTCACAATCCGGTAAAGGCCATCCCATTTAGCTTGAAGCTTAGGAGATTTCCCTTTGCTGCGGACTGGATTGTGTAACCACACAAGTGAACCTTCGTCGAACCCTTTGTTGTTCATCTTGCGGTCGTACCAAGCTTTCATCTTTTCAGATATTTGCTGGCCCGATTGTCTGACGTGCTCATAAACGTCATTCATTTTGTTCCGCAAGTCATTTGCATAATTGGTTATACTGCGTGGAGCATCAGGTGGTATCCCGGTGATCAGATCCGCAGGCAGCCGTAATTCTCTCACAAAGTTTGCGAAAGCTGGTGTCACTGATGTACTTTCGTGAACAGAACCTCGATATGACAACAAAAACGGTTGTATGTGCTTGTCCCAATCTCGTTGCCGGTTGTCTACAACTTTTGCTAGGTACCTCTCCAATGTCTGATTAAATCGTTCTACCATTCCATCAGATTGCGGGTGATAAGAAGTCGTTCTTGTTTTATGAGTACCCATAACTCGGCAAGTTTCCTGGAATATTTGAGACTCAAAATTCCTTCCTTGATCGCTGTGAATCTCTAAAGGTACTCCAAAACGACAGAAGACTTCATGAACTAGTTTATCTGCAACTGTTGAAGCTTCTTGATTTGGAATGGCGAAGACTTCTGGCCACTTAGTGAAGTAATCCATCACAACCATGAAATACTTGTTACCGCTTTCACTCTTCGCAAACGGCCCCGCCACGTCAATGGCTATTCTCTCCCATGGTGCACCAACATTGTACAACTTCAATGCACCTCTACTACAAGTCTGAGGTCCCTTTACAGCGGCACAACTTGTACATTTGCGACACCAGTCCTCGATATCGTTTCGACAGTGGACCCAGTAAAACCGTTCTCGGATCTTCAGTAGAGTTCGTTTAACTCCCAGATGGCCTCCTGAATAATCATTATGGTACAACTGTAGAACATCCGGTACTTTAGCTTTAGGGACAACCATTTGCAAATGACAGCTGTCTCCCCAAACACTTTCCCATTTACGGCACAGAACTCCATCCTGAAGCAGCAAGCTGTCCCACTGGGCCCAATAGCTTTTAGTGGTCGAACTCATTGCTGAGACGTCGCTCCACTTGGGCTTGGGAGCACTGGCCTTCATCCATTTCAGAATTGGCTTGATGTCCGGATCTTCCTGCTGTGCACGTTGTAAGCTGTCCTTCCACTCGTTGCTGAGGTGGTCTGCCCTGAGCATCCTCACGGATACCAGTTCCTTACTGTCTTGCCTAGTACAATGTTTGCAATCTTCAGGACAAGGTCTTCTTGACAATGCATCTGCGTTGCCATGAGATTTCCCGCTCCGATGTTCGATCTCAAAGTCATATTCCTGCAGTAGTTCAATCCACCTCGCAACTTGTCCTTCTGGATTTTTAAACTGCAATAGCCATTTTAGTGCAGCGTGGTCAGTTTGTAAGTGAAGTTTACACCCCAGAAGATATTTGCTAAAATGCTGCAATGACTTTACTACTGCTAGCAATTCGCGTCTTGTGACACAATAGTTCCTTTCCGGTTTTGACAATGACTTGCTGAAGTACGCTATCACGACCTCTTGGTCACCATTCCGTTGAGACAACACACCGCCAAGTCCTATATCACTTGCGTCTGTGTCAACTATAAATTCTTAGCTTGCATCAGGGTATCCCAAAATAGGTGTTTTGCACAGACGGTCCTTGAGCTCCTGGAATGCGATATTGCAATTTTCATCCCAGCCGAAATATCGCTTCTGCTCGGTTAGCAAATCGCCGGTAATAGGAGCACAAACCCAAAAATGCTCTAACCTGCGTCTTGTCTTTTGGAACCGGCCAATCCTTGACAGCGGCGATTTTCTCTGGATCCGTGCCCACACACAAAAAGTTAACTTGCCGTTTGAATAGTGAACATTTCTTCGGACTCAACTTTTCAACAATTGAGGTTGGCACTCTGATTCTTCATGAGCACGCGTTTCAGATTTTGAAGGTGTTCCTCAAACGTCCGGCCTATGATGATGATGTCATCCAAGTAGACCAGACAGGCATCGCCAATTAGCCCGGTATAAGTACAAGTTCCATCAGCCTTTCAAACGTTGCTGGAGCATTGCACAACCCAAACGGCATTACTTTAAATTGCCACAGGCCCTTTCCCGTCGAGAACGCGATTTTCTCCTTGTCCTTAGGGTCAAATTCAACTTGTCAGTAGCCACTTTTTAGATCCAGCGTGCTAAACCACTTTACTCCTGTAAGCATGTCCAGCGTGTCATCAATTCTTGGCAAGGGATAGCTGTCCTTCTTCGTAACGTCGTTCAGACGGCGGTAGTCAACACAAAACCGCATGCTGCCATCCTTCTTCTTTACCAGTACCAAGGGTGAACACCATGGACTAGATGAAGGTTCAATAACACCATCCTTCACCATTCCCTCAATCATGGTTTCCACTTCCTTTTCACGTGCTACCGGCAATCTTCTTGGCCGCTGACGGATAGGCAGTTCTTTACCTGTGTTTATTTTGTGTTCAACTAAGCCAGTCTTTCCTATGTCAGCATCGTTTGATGAGAATACATCGCCATACTTGAGTAATAACTTCTTCGCTTTGACCATTTCATTCGGGGAGAGAACGCTGCGACAGTCTTCTAAAAGTGTGCTCACTCTCGTTTGTGCATCCTTGCTGGGGATCCCAGTCGATAGATATTGGCACCGACGTAACCAATCCACTTCCTCACAAGTAGCAACCAGTGTGCCTTTTTCTATAATCTGTTCTCTCTGTATCTGTAAAAGGTTCAGCACATGTACTCCTGAGATGTTAGTGGTTCTGACCAAGGTTCGAGCCACTTTCCACGGAAGGTCATTTTCTAACCTTTCCACGAGTACACAACGATGAGGTTGCCCAGAATTCCGAGGAAGACTAACCGGCACAAGCGTTTCCGATCTCGACGGAAGAACAATCTTCTCAAGGCTGTACACGTTCCCTGGTAACGCTCCTTCCACAAAAAGTTCCTCTTGTCCACATTTCAAGACACCTTGCTTAACGTCAATCGCACAATCATTCTTCCTCATGAAGTCTAGGCCCAGGATGCAGTCGTCCATTATATCAGCCACGATGACATTATGCAGGTAGATCATGTTGCCTAGCTTCAACTCCATCTCTTTCTCTCCACGGACGGGTATACGCTGACCGGTGGCTGTTACCAAATTAATGCGTACTCGGTTGTATGCGGAGTCCCCAAGGAACTGACTTATTAGTTGGGAACTAACAACCGTACGAGAGGCTCCAGTGCCTATGGTCAGTTTACACGGCATTCCGTTGACCTCGCCCTTGATGATTAGACTGCTCCCATCGTGGGTTTGTGAGATCGAGATCCTTGGGGCACTGTTAACGTCAGCCAGCACCCGCCCCACAGTTCTGGCTTTTACTCATTTCCCTGCTGCTGCTGGGTGGTGCTGTTGGCCGCACTACCCTCCTGAGATCGTTCACCTTCCCTTTCTAGGGTTCGCTTAGGGCAGCTGGATCGAAGATGGCCCTTTTCCCCACAGCCATAGCACCTAGGGCTGTATCCCTTGTTGCGGTCGCGAACGGTAGCTGCTGCAACCTCTCTGATACGATGGGAACGATGATCCTGCCGCACGGCTTCCACCTCCAGTGCATGGGCCAAGGCGTCCCTAAGCGTCTCGTGGTGCCCGAGCCTCACAGCAGCTCTGACTTCCAGGTCACGGATGCCGTCGATGAATGTCTGCACCAGGTTCCCTTCAATGAGCGCTGGTACAGACCGGTATGCTTTTCGCACCAGCTTCTCCACCTCTAGAGCCCACTGCTGCAGGTTTTCGTTGATGCGCTGCACGCGATCTTTAAGCTGCGCACGAAAGACGTGTTCCTGGTGAGCGTCGCAATATCACGCCTCCAATGCCTCAAGGAGTTGCTCATAAGTCACTTCCTCACCGAGAGCTTCCATAACTGTTAAGGCCTGGTCGCGCAGGTCTAGTGTGAGAGCAGTCATTGCCTGACTTTTATTCCTGCCGTTCGCCTTCATAACAGCCTCGAACTGGATTTTGTAGGCTGACCAGGAAGAGGTACCGTCGAACAGTGGCACCTTGAACCCACGTAGCGAAGGTGTTGTAGCTACTTTGGGAGCTGTAGCTCCATCTTCATGTTTGAGTTCGTCCAGTGATTTCTTCATGTCAGCCATTACGTTGTTAACCCGATGGTTTACTTGGTCGATTCGGGTTTCAGCTTTCTCGATTCGGTTTTCAGCTTTCGCGATTTGGGTTTCAGCTTCCGACAGGCAGTTGTCATGCAGAGCAACCCTATCCTTCACCTCCTTTATCTCCTTCCCGAAAGTAGCGTGAAGGTCCTTCATGAGGAGCATCAGCTCTTCCAACCGACGGGCCTGGTCTTCCTGTCGGCGGGCCTGTTCCTTCTGTCCGCCCCGCAGCTGCTCTTCCAATCGGTGTGCCTGTTCCGCCTGCCGGCGAGCCTGTTCCTCCTGTCGGCGAGCCTGTTCCTCCTGCTGATCTTTCAACCAACGGGCCTGTTCCTGCAGCATCACCATCAGAACACCTAAGTCAGGTGCTGCAGATGTATGGGCTACTGACGGGCCTGCAGCCGGTGGCTGGCCCTCCGACGTCTGCGGCGTCGCACCACCAAATCTTCGTTGGTCCGTCTCCTGCTGGCGTTGACTTCGGGTACGGACACCCTCCGTTTCCTCCTTAGGTAAAATCGGCATGATTTCATCCCACTTCTGACACCAATTGTTACGAGCTTGAGGTTCGTGACAATAAAAATTGCCGATAGAATTACCTAAATTAACACTTTAATTCACTGTACACCAATTAAAGTTAAAAACACTAATAATTAATCACACTGATTCACTTTATTCCGCTCCGAAGCTTCGCTTGTGTCGCCAACTCCAATACTTCCCCGATCGCATCTTTCAGCGCCTATTTATATAAATTAGCAGCGAAATATCCAGAATATTCAAGTAAACACGCGCAAGGTACCGAGAGTTCGTGTTTCGACTTCAAGAAGTTTAGTTCTTCGGTTCGAGACTAGATGGCGCTAGTGCCGTCGACTTGAGCGCGTAACACTATTTTACGCTGGTATTCTCTAAGAGCGCGGTCGTTTCCTGGTTGAACCATCTCAAAAACCGTCTAAATAGTTGCAGCGTGTCTCTAACGTGTATAACATCTGTTAAGGAATTTATATTAACGAATTACTTTGATATGGACAGCTTTTCAATAATTTTATTCTTGTAGTTATTAAATACCAGTTTCTAAGAACATCTTCTTTCTTAGCTATTTTGAAACTCAATGCACAGTAGCCGGTTTACTATATAAGAGAGAGCTTTTTAAAAGAAATAGAATTGTTATTATTTTTGCAAGACATTTCCTACATAATACTTACATTTACTATAACAGAAAATTTAATTATTAATTTACATAGTTATAATAAACCGTATAGTGATCGTGCAAGAATATTCACTACCCCATATCGTCCCGTGGCTGTCATATGAGGTGACATAGGGAAACATACCAGGAGATTAAAAGCAGTGTCTTCTGAATAACCACTGTAAAATAAAATCAACACTTGGGTTACAAACCCGCCTGCCAAGCAAGGTAACTATGACAAACTTCCTCTATGAGGCAATCAATGAGGGATATATTCAGTAGTGGACTTTTGATAGGCTGTATTGATGTCAATTAAGAGTTCAAAATTAATTAAATACCCTACAGTACTAAAATATCAAACGAGTATTAGTCAATTGCAATGTAAAAACTGTTTGCTATTGACGTAAAATCTAAAATAAACTGTTATAACTTTTCCTTTCACACACTTTCCAATTCAATTTTGCGGGATTTGTGAATCGATTTGTGCTTAGTCACGTACTGATTCTGTCGCAGGCAGCAACTATAAAGTCTTTTAAGACTTTAAAAAGTTGCATTCGACACTTCCGAAATGGATACCTTTGTTATTTTATTATATAAGTGTATTAAAGGTGAGCAGCGTGCACGCAATCCACCTGATCGTAAGTGAATGCTGGAGCATATAAATATTTATCCTTGATTAAGGATCAAGATGCAAATGCGTTATCACCACTGAGTATAATGCCTGGTTGCCGATGAAAGGGTATCCAGTTCTCTTCACGTACCTTACGTAACACAGCAGCATAAAGGTTGTAATTTTACGTGGGTATTCTGTAAAAGCATTGCCCTTCCCCGTTCGAGAAGACCCATAACCATTATAACCATTTATAGTGGCAGAATGACTCTATCTTGTATAATAAAATTATTAACTAAAATATGGCAAAGCTCTATGTAGCTCAACAGCACCTCACTGCTGCTGTTTTTCGTATGGTGGGTGCAGAGAATCTGTACATAAACTGTTAAACTCGTTGTAAATAAACTGATATAGCTTTTACTTTCACACAGTTTCCAATTCAATTTTGCGGGATTTGTGAATCGATTTCTGCTTAGTCACGTACCGATTCTATCGCAGGCAACTCTAAAGTCTATGTTTTTGCAACAAACATACTTTCCAAAAGTTGCATTCTATACTTCCGAAACTGATATGTTGTTTTATTATAAAATAAAGGTGACAGGTGTGCACGCAATCCACCTGATCGTAAGTATATACTGCAGCATATAGACATCTACATCTATCGTTGGAATCCAAATGCAAAGTTATTAATTTTTGTTGCGATCAACGCAGTGTACGTAGATCGGAACAAAAAAATATTTTTTTTAAATAATAAAATAGTAATTTTAGTCTGGACCTTGGTTAACTATGACATTGGGACGTCGTACAGTTGAGTGAGAACGTTCTGAATATTTTTCGTATTAATATACAAAGTTTAAAATCTAAATTAAACAATATTGAATTGAGATGATGTCGATTCCATACAAGTTTGGGCTCGTCGTGAACAAAGTTTGAATATGTCTTATTTTGAAGATTTAAATATTTCATAAGTATGTCAATGAACATATTCTTGCAGGACCTGGGATTTTATATTAATTTATGTTTTATGATTATGTAGGTTATGTAGTAAAATCAGTCGTTATCGTGATTAGTTGTTTAAATCAATTGAAAAGGACGTAAAATAGTACAATTTTGCATCATTTAATAAATTAAAATAAAACTTAACCTATTAAGTTTTTTTCCACGTATTCAGTTTATTAAAGTTTTGTCCGTCCGTCGAGTTGTGGTCAAAATCCACAAAAACGAAGATCCTGAATGAAACGAAAGCATGGCTTAAAAGACAAACGTCCAAGCCAAAATTCTTAATTAAAAAATTGTAAAAGGTTCGTTTTTGCTATAGTAAAAGCATTAACTTCAGTTTTTCAGTTTAAACTTTTTTTTTATGATTGTCCTTAGCAAAACATAAATAAAAACCATTTAATTATGCTTATAATTTATCGCTTTATTTTTTGTATATTTTTGGATAACTGTTGGTAACGATGTCAAGCACTCAGTTTCGTTCATCTCCTTTTATCAAAAGAAAAAACAATAGATATACTCAGTTTTACAGAAACTTTTTTAAGAGAAGAGGAAAAAAACTTTTACAAGTTACCTGGGCATAAAATGGTGGCTAGTTATATAACAAAATCGAAATCTAGAGGGGGTGTTCGCTCAAGGGGTAACATACATTCCAAAAATATAGATTACTTAAATCAACTATCAATTCATATTCATTAAGAAAGTTGTGGTATAATTAATTATAAGTGAATTAAATCTTATAGTCGTATGCATACGCAGAACCCCTAACAGCTATTTTAATATATTTATCGAAAAAATTTAAATTTTACATAATAAACTAACGGTATGCTTACGAAATAATAAGAATAAATTAATATTATTACGAGATTTTAATGTAGACATGTTAGAAAATAGCAAAAGAAGTAGTATCTTTTTTACAACCTTAAGAAAATACAATCTACATCCTACTATACAAGAGCCAACTAGGATTACTATGTATATGTATATGTACCGGTGTATGGATGTAAGTGTCAAGTCAGGATCGTGCGAAATGGAAATACGTGGTCTTTCGTACCCCCCCCCCCCCCCGAGTGCCACGCGTATGTGTTTATGTATTTAATGAATGTATTTTGGTGTCATGCTAGTTGTTACTTTGAGATTGTGATATTCCTTAAGCACACTTTAAATAACTAGTTCTCTAAAGGTTGAGTTCAAAATCGTTTTTTTTTGTAAATTATAGATTCGTATATTGTTGTATGTTTAAAGTTAAGTATATGCTACTGACTAGATGAAGTGACGACCTGGTAAGACGTGCAGGAAGTCGATGGATGCAGGTGGCCCAAAATCGTTCTTTGTGGCATATTTTGAGCAAGGACTATGTTAGCAGTGGTCTTGTGGTGGGCTCTAATGATGATAATGTTACGTAGTTTACACTTTTATGTAATGATATAATTATTTCCTTTTCTAAATAATTGATATCAATAGATTAATCACATGCTTGGCACGCACACATTATTAGCGGCGTTTAGTACATTTTTAGAAGATAGCCTTATATTCAGTTTTTACTATGCCTTAGTGACACACGTCATTGCTAAGCTACTTTGCCAAGGAGCCGTCAAAAGCTTACGAGCAATGCGTGTCGATATAATATTTTATTTATACTCTTATATTACTAACATAAATCGTTATTATTAATTTTAAATTTAAAATGTTTTACTTCTCAACAAAATACAAAATAAACATTGTAAAGGAAACTTCTTAAGCTTAGAATGCAATTCAAAATTTAGTCGAGACTAAGCGTTGTCTGTTTTAGAAAGATTAAAAAATTTGTTCTCCAATAAGACTTCAATGTAGAGACTTTCATTCTGGAACAGACAACCCGGCTGCCTATAAAAGTTGAACGTGTACAATCTGATAAATTGCTTGCGGTGAGGTGGCCTTGATTGAAAGCGATGACACTTTACATTAAGCGTTTACTTTACAAGCGATTACAGAGAGCGTTTCCTTTCATTGGTTAATTCATATCATTTAGGTGTTTAAATGCAAATCCACATTTTCCTTCTATTGGTATTTGAATAAGTTTTTACATATAACCGACTCTAAATAAGAAGGAGTTACTCAATACGAATGTATTTGTATGTATGTAATGCGATATCTTCGCCAATTATTAAACGATTTTAATTATATTTTTTTTATTGAACTGACTGTTTGTGATACCATTTATTTTCAAAATACGTTACCTCTACTCTAGTATTTTCTCCTATATTGCGGGGGCAGTTTATATAGATAACTGACGAAAGAACAAACATCTAGATCCTGAACAATTATTTGCAGGGCAAACAAATGCATACTCCGTGTAGGATTAAAACCAGCGCCTCAGCTCATTAATATGACATTACGCCACAGACCCGTAAAAATTAGAATTTTAAGAAAAATTTCAACCCCTTAGAATGTAAAAGTAAGGGATAATTTTTAACGTAACGTTATAGACGATATTTTACATATAACACATATAACAATATAATACATATAACAATAACACATCATGAGCTTGTCCTATTGTTCAGTCTATTCAATTTCAATATTTTTTAAGAGTGACAAGACACTCTTAAAAATATATTAAAATTGTACATTAACAATATTATAAACTTAATATAATATGAAGACGGTTATAAGAAGCTGTTATATATCATCCTGTGGGTGTTTTAAAAGGCAACGTGGGGGAACAGGATATGAGCAGCAGCACGAGAAGATGATAATAATTATTAAGCAATAATAAAACATTGCAATTGCTAGGCAGGCAATTGCAACCTTGCCTGAATTATAAAATGAAGAACTTATAAACAAATTATTATGATGAACAATTTGTTGTTACTTGACTCTGGCAAATTGCAACTGCACGAGTTTCACGTATTATTTTTTACCGTGATTTTTAAATTAAAATATGGAGTGGTACTGTAAAGAAAACATAATTGCAGTGATAGTTTTACAAGAAATACTTATGTGAAATGGCGTATTTAGTCCTATTTCAAAAGCTTGGCATCATTTGTAATGTTTCGTGTATAGTACTATCGATAGGTACACGAATTATTCCCCCGTCGGATACCGTAAAAGACAGCGCGACGCCGCGGCGTTATGATTAGATGATAGTTGCTAGGCAGGCAAGGTGCTTGCCTAGCAATCGTAATTAATTATACTATATATAAATAATTTATTACAAGACATTTATTATAATAATAAAAAAAATTATTATTATAATAAATGTAATTGGACAGCAAAAAATATTAATAAATTGCAGGCCATATTGCTCGAAACTCTGCAAATTAAAGTACTGTATACAATTTTTTAATGTATAAAGTAAAGTACATAAATTTTTACTTTCGTCATAAATGGTACCATATTTAACGAAGCAGAAAATGTTCCAAATACATCGATTATATCAAATTCGGTCGAGTGACCCACTCTTTAGCCTTTCTCGTTACAAACTAAATAAATACGAAGCAAGAAAAATAAAACCTGTACTAAAATTGCACGGAATGAAGATAAATGTGATCCTAAAGGATCCATTGTTTATTTTTGCTGTCATCAATGAGAGTTTCTTTGTCTCTAACAAGGTAGAATTTTCCCAATAATATAGGCAGCTTGATCAAAGTAGTTATGTTATCTTCCCCTTCATTTGTAACCCTCATAATAACAATGCGAGATAGAAAAAGCAACTCGTATTTTTTTTTAATGGAAGAGGAGTTAAAGAGCATGTTGCATAGACAAAATACTACATACATTATTTCAAACAAGAAGTGGCAAACGAGCATACGGCTCATCGAATGATAAGCCACTGCCGACGCTTATGAACAACTAAAAAACCAGGGGAATTGCACAAGTGAATATAATTTATAGTGATGCCTAAACGAGGTTCACCTTCCTGATACATACTTACGCACAAATCTTTCTTCTCTCTTTCTTCATCAATCCACAACAGTCACACGCACCTCAACCACGAGGGTTGCTATTGATTTTAGATCAGTACGTTCACGTGAGTGCGTTTTCTTATAATAGAACGTGGTAGAAATATGCGGTAGCCCATATCACTGACATAGAATACCAGAACACAGATTAGCAGCGTAAAAATGTATATAGTGGGTTCCCTATCCTATCCTTACGCTACAAATACTCAGCGCAAACTTTACATTTTCAATTAAGGCTTCCATTTGCCGTGTGGATTGAAAGGATCCTGTGGCTGAAATAAGTTATAAAATGAATAAATAATAATAGTATAATGGTTAAGCGTTTGATAGCTTCGCAGTGGCCCGCGGGTTCGAATTTTGCATGCTTATAAAAATAATTGCTCCGTTTCTGGATGTTTGCTCATAAGGAATTTAGGTATTTATAACACTTTCGCGATACAGTAGAAAGTCCGAACGTTATTTTCTTAACATATTGATTTTTACAGAGTACCGTTTTATAAAATAGCAGCCTAATGCTGCCGATAGGCGAAATTAGTCTTGGTCTTCCAGACTTGTAAATCGCAAGACCAAGATCAAGACTAGACAAGCAATACCGAGACCAATACCAAAATTGTCTCGGTATTGGTCTTGTTTTGCTCAACACTATGTACTTGCCATGTTTTGTATGGTGAGTGTAGAGAACCGGAGAACCTTTATACTGGTAACGAGGTATTGATCCGGGTTGACAACGCATCTGTCAATGCATTTTGATTCTTAATCGAGGGAAAATAGAGGCATCTATGATCCACACAGGGAAATCTAAATAATATATAGTATGGGGCACAGCAACCACTTTACATCAGGTGGACTGTGTACTCGTTTGTCACCCAATCCTATAAATAAATAAATAAATAAATAAATAAATAAATAATAAGGCACTATTATTTAGATTTTTGTGGGGCTACAGCAGCCACTTACCGTAAGGTGGATTGGAGTTAATAGTAACGCTTATTCCAAATAAAATATTATATAAATATGTATATTGCACATTATGCTTAGCTTGACCTTAAATAACAATAAATTAATTGTGCTCCTTGTTGCTCAGTCAAACATTTTATCCGAAGTCACATTACATTACGTCTTTTCTGCGACGAAAATCTCCATTTATCATTTTATAACGTTCAACTGAAAATATTAACTGTTTTTATAGGCAATTTAAGAATTTGCAATGGCGGCACGGAAACTATTCTTGGAAATGTGCGTTTTTTTCCTAGATTTAACCAAATTGTATTATAATCACGTAATTCAAACACATCTTTTAAATTTCAATTAATTGCTTTGGCTGGACTCACACATTTGGAATACCTCTCTAAATTCGGAGTCGCACTTCATAGTTTAAATTCTGGCAAACTGCCTCACACATATCATAAAAATTAAGATAAATCAGTTATCTCATGTTTCTAAGCTCAGGCACACGTCGCAGTTAAGGAAGAGGAATTAATACTCATCGCACTACTTTTAGCTTTAAATAATAAAAAGACGCACAATAATACACTGAATTCATCTATTTAATGTGAACAGAGTAAAGGAAAGTAAGTTCTATATAACAACTTCACAAGTCGCAACACGTCTAGCCATTACCGCTCACAGTGTTATCTAAAAGACACCGGAATCAGATTGACACCTGATGGAAAGTGACTACCGCCGCCCATTAACAACTACAATACCAACACCTGCTAAATCCCAAGTAATGATTATCGGCAGCTCATATATGCTTAATTTATTAGATCGTTCGAAGATCCCTGCAGTTATGTATGATAATACTCAAATTCCATATACAGAGATCGCTAAGAATTTAGGTGTTATTTTTGATAATAATTTGTCTTGGGTCGCTCACATTAAATGATTAGCAGAAAAGTGAACTACTCTTTTCAATCTCTCAAGCGTCTCCAGATGTTTTTACCGTTAAAAACTAAGATAACCTTAGCTCAAGCACTTCTTCTTCCTCTCATTGACTACGCTGATGTTAGTTTTTTGGATGCTTCAGAGGAGCTGTTGAACGAACTGGAACGTGTTCAAAATTTGTGTATACGTTTTATTTTCGGTCTTCGTAAGTTTGATCATGTTTCAGAGTACAGGGCTCAATTAAAATGGCTTCCTATCCGTAGACGTCGAGACTTACATGTGTTATCATTTCTATACTTTCTACTCTTTAATCCTCTTGCACCTCCATATCTCCGCGAGCGTTTTGAGTATCTTGTACCTCGTGAAACTCAGTGCCGGACCACTAAACAACTACTTCTCAAAACTCCTTCTCATTTCACAAGCCGATGTGGTGGATCCTTTACTGTAAGGGCGATCAAGCTATGGAACTCACTTCCACATGACATACGTGCTAGCTCTTCTCTTGATATATTTCGGAGCAGAGTAAAGAAATATTATCTGTCAACTTAGAATTGTAAATATTTACATATTTTATGTATTTGTATGTATAATTGTATATATATGTATATGTGTATGTATGTATATGTATATATATATATATATATATATATATATATATATATATATATATATATATATATATATACATATATATATTTCTATTAAGTAGCGTTATGTTAATTATTAAGTACGTACGTACGTACCTACTTGCTTTATATATAAAACTATTTCTTTTTCCCAATAGGTTTGCTGGAAGAGAACTCTTATTAGGGTTAAGCTCGCCTTTGTACATTTATTTAAATATTTAATAATTATTATTAACTTATTGTGTGTACAATAAAGAATAAATAAATAAATAAACACCAAAGGAATTGCAGGCGCGTTTCCAGTCTTTTTGGAAAGGAGTAATCTCTTTTCCTGATGGTCCCTAAGTTGTATAGTTCCAGAAAAATCGCCGGTGGTAAACGATTCCCCAGAGGGGTCGTACGGGGAAGAAAACTCCTAGTAAAACGTACGATGGTGGACCGCTAAGTATCCAGAATGTGTGAACTGTATCGTGAGCGATGTACATTCATGAAATTTGGCGGCTGGAATTGATCCGAACAATTCCTCAGAGCACTCCCCGTGGTAAATGCGATGGAAAATGCAAACAAATGCAACATCTCTTCGCAATACCAGCGTATCGAGCCTATTGGAGAGAACTCAGTCATCGACGATTCGAGGTGGCACTGGTAGGATGTGTGGCCGAACCTTAATAACTTTAATTTGGTATGAAACTTATGTTAGGGACAGGTTTATAAAATATAAAAAATATTGTATCACCCGATGAGACTGGTTAAAAATAAACTATGGTAGGATGTTAAAGGTGTATGTAAGTTTTGTGCATTCAAATTATAATAATTCAAGGTAAAGACATTCATGATGAGCGGATATTTT
The DNA here is from genome assembly GCA_036936625.1 of Parnassius smintheus behrii. Lineage (NCBI taxonomy): Eukaryota > Metazoa > Arthropoda > Insecta > Lepidoptera > Papilionidae > Parnassius > Parnassius smintheus. Next base: position 30,515,454 of record JAUPFT010000030.1, on the reverse strand, counting down.
AATAAATGTAATAAGTATTATATATTCTATTTATATTATATTAATTTTCATCATCAGAGGTGACTTCGCATATCTTGCTACTGTATATTGTAAAATTATTAATACAAACGGTTGAATATTATCATATTCAGAACAATCAAATTTGGTAAAACTTTTTTATTGTCACGTCCATGTTTGTTTTGGACTTACTGGTCCCATTTTTATGTGAAACTTCTAACAGAAACGGATTATGTATTTTCTGGCCGGTGTGATGCATCTTCTGGCCAAATATTTCCACTGTTTACTTTCATCCACAGGTCAGGTATATAAAATTGTCTTAGGATTGGAAGGAACAGGGAAAATAATGCGTAATATGTACTCTCATAACGTTATTGCTTGCCTTGACGGGGATGTTGACTGTTACTATTGCTTGATAAGGGTGTAGTTGAGAAAAGTTTGCTCGCATCAGAGGTAAAAAGTGATTGCCAGTAAGAAAATAATATTTATTAGAACAAGTTAAAAGAAATGTTCTCATTCTAAATTGCATTATTCTTAGTAAAAAATTAAATCGAAAAATTAAAATATCATGTACGGATTATAAAAAGGCTCCTGACTCAACATATAGTCCACATTAATTGAAATTTTCTGTGATTTTTATAGTTAACAACCCTAGCTACAATTTTAATTTACTGTTTAATTTAATATTCATTTTTTAAATTTAATTTAAATATAATTTGAAAGCTCATATGGGATCTGCCTGAAAAAATAAATAAAATAATAACAGTTAGGGCAGCGCTCATATTCTAGTTTGAGCTACTTTTTTAAAAGCTTTTACATTATCTGCCTCATAACTTTCTTTTCTTTAAAGGTTTAGCACTAACCTAGGAATTGCTAGTATAACATGGTATATTTTCCACGGAAACAAAATTGCACATAGAACACACAAACCGAAAACAATTCTTTTTAGGCCATATCACATGTAAACATCACGTGCTGGATACATACCTGCAGTCTACTGTATCATAGCCAAACGTTTAGCCAATGCGCTATCATCATCAGATCGGAACTACATATAAGTTAAAGCCGGAAAATCCTGTTGTAATTCCCTTATTAACTGTGCGACAACTGCGACTCTCTTGGTGTTGTAAGTACTCATAGGCGGCGGTGCTAAGAATAATGTTGTCCAGACCAAATTTCGATCACAGTGGCTAGTCTCAACGGAGACCATTCGTGCAGGACAGGACAAGATTCCATCGACGCAGGACAGGATTATAAAGCCCAAGTGTCGCATACACATGGGCACACTTTCTTACTTTCTCACTGCCATAGTCCCATGATACGGTTATCCGACACGAATAGAGAGAGATCTGAGAGATGACCACGACTTTACGTACTTTACAAGTCACGGGGTTAAACACCACCAACTTCCCCACACAAAGCTGTTACTCCTACTTTTACTCTAATATTGGAACAAAAATATAAAACTGTTTTTCATTGTATTTCTTTCTTCTTCTTCTTTGGTTGACCACTAGAAATGAGTGTCGAGAAAAAACTTGCCATAATACCTTACATTTCGCTTACAATAGAATATTATATCACCAAATATTGTAAGCCACACGAAGTTTTCGGCCTTTTTCTATCGTCAACCCTTAAGAAACCCATGGGACGAAATTAGTGTAAGAGATTTTTTTTTACCGCAACCACACGGCAGCGCTGTTCTGATACCAAGATTAATCATTATAGGAAACCTAGACCAGCAAATGTCAGTAGCGACAAAGGTGCTCACGTCTGACAATGCGATCTTTATACCACCCGCAGTTATGCTTTACATTAATCGTCACCTGCCGAGCGTGACGCTTTAATGTAAAACACAACTGGAGTCAATTATGTCCAGAAGTTGATTATTGGAGCAACCAGGAAGAAATTATTAGCCTTTCCCGTGTGTCGAATAAATTCTCACAGGCTACTTAAAGCTCAAAAACCTGGAACTGATGACAGTAGTTCTCGAGTGACAGAGGCACGCTGCAGCGTACTAAGCTTCGAGGAATGAACCTGCAAAGAACCACTCTCAAAGTTAATACCTATACCTATAACTACAGCCCATCACAGCTCATCCGTTGAACGTAAAGAGCCTTACTATTTGAAGTAATAACTATTTAACAAGCGCAGCGTCATTGAATACAGGTTTGCGTTATTTGATCAGGACGGTGTTTTGGCAATCTATTGGGAATTTTACTGATCTTTGTTTAGCATTAAAGTTTCCGTTTGACTCCAAATGGTAATATAAGTATAATAAACGTAATAGGGCCATGCTGCTGCTATATTATGGTTCTAGCACGGTCGGGTCGGTTTGACCTCGAAGTACCACGCTCTCACAAAATATACGTAAAATTGCAACTTAGTAAAGAGAAGCCGAGATACTCGTACTTTTAAGCGGAAACGAGGCAATTCATCTTATTCTTCAGAGACGACAACGCATCTACATTTTGATTTTAATTGAGGAAAGATGTCAATGTCTATGAGCCATAGCATTCATTTACCATCGGACAGAATGTGTACATTGTACTGTGGCTTATTTGTCATGATTAATTATAAAAATGTTGCCGTAATCGCAATGAGAATAGGCAGAATTAGTTTCATTCAATTCGTTAAATTATTTATTCATACCAACCATGTAGTATTAATTGCAACTTTGCAAACTTCAATTCGATTGAAATAATATTGAAACTGTTTGGATTATTTCAGTATAATCGGTGAAATTGAACGTTATCTCTGTGCAATAGCCGTGAAGGCGTGACCCATGTTAATTGTTTTTTTGCAATTGCATTTCTTGTGTATTCCGAGTTTAATCAACTAAATTGTATGTTATCTATTGAAATTTAAAATTAAAAATCTTAACTCTGTTTAAAACATTTTTAATCATGTTAATATATACATATCATATATATCTTCAGATTGCAAGGGAGATTTAAAGTAATAATTATGGCTTTCAGAAATTATAAAATAATGGAGTGAAGAGAGAGAGAGAGAGAGAGAGAGAGAGAGAGAGAAGTGTTATCCTCTTTCAATTAGGTAACGCTACTATTCAATGCATCTAAATTGTAAATTTACACCCAAGCTATATCCCTCCCGTCTTATATTAAAAACAATTGCTGTATACAACGTGTTACAAAAATCATGAGGTTCCCGTTAACTGCATAATTAGAATCAGTATTTAAGCCTATAGAAATAACTTTACTTATTTTAAAAAAATATTTGCACATTATATGTGATTTTATTGTCTCTAACTGACACGCGCATTGGTTAAGCGGGGTGTTTACAATACAATAACTTTATTTCAGGCACCGAGGACTTCAAAATTAAGAGAAACGAGGAATATATCTTTGTATTTTTTAAGAACCTGTAGTACCTGTAGTACGTAGGATTTGAAGTTCGTTAAGCTTAATGATTTCTTAAATTTACGCGAACACTACACATTGAATAAAACTACATTTACGGATTATATCGCGTTTATTTAACTAATTTCACTTATTTTTAATTCCCGACGTTTCGGGTGCTTTACAGCAACCATAGTCATGGGGGGGGGGACTGAGATGTTTGACGTCCCAATGTCATTATTAGCCCGGCTACCTTCAGTTATTGAATATTAATTTTTGGTCCGATTTACGCAAAACGAACTTACAGTATCTTGAAGTCTCGCAGTGGTATGCTTGGGTTTGGGTTTAATTTTGTTAATTATAGGATCCCAAGTAGATGGCAGCACTCAACCATCTTCTCTATTGAAATTAGGATGCTTTTTAATTTCAATAGCCTCGCGTATCATCCTTGCTAGGAATCGGTGTTCTTTTGCGAGGATTTTTGGTTTATCAAATCTGATGTAATGGTGGGGACGATCTTGAAAATGTTCACAGACTGCAGACGCAGACCCGGAGCGTCGGTGCTTCACGTCAGCTATATGTTCTTTCACGCGGGTTTTTATGGATCTTTTTGTTTGACCTATGTAAGAGAGACCACATTCACAATCTAACTTGTACACTCCTGCATCTTGTAGAGGGATTTACACTTGACGGATGGTAAAAATTGACTAATCTTCTTCGGCGGCTTGTAGTATGTTTTGATGGAAGCTCGCTTCGAGATGTAGCCAACCTTGTCTGTGACTCTAGGTCTAAGGTCAAAACAGACCCCACAACTAACACGCTTAAAGCAACTAGCGATTTAATAAAGAAATACTCCGAAAAATTAAATCTCGACGTGAACTCGCTAATACCATCATGTACCAAACCACCAAGGTTGTATGGGTTACCGAAGATACACAAACCAAACGCTCCACTACGTCCTATAGTGAGCCAGATCGATTCACCAACTTATAAGCTGGCACAACACTTGGCAAAAATACTGTCACCACTGAGAGGACATACCAGAGCACACACAAAGGATTCATACCATTTTGTTAGTGAGATAAAAGACCTACAACCCACTGACAATGAAACTATGGTCAGTTTTGATGTTCAGTTATTATTCACATGCCTTCCTATTGAAGTCTGCATCTCAATTGTAATTAGGAAGCTAGAAGATAACAACATGCTATGATAAAAATAAGTAAAATCAATTAAATAAACGCGATATAATCCGTAAATTTAGTTTTATTCAATGTTCGTTAAGCTTAGTTCGCTAAGACTCCAGACACTATAAATGTAAAGAGATTATATCGTATAGGCGGCGTCCGCTTCTTTCTTCTACGGATATCAGTACGTATTTACCGTCGTACTTACGTCCAAACAGGAGATATAGTGCTGTATGGTGGACTCCACAACACACAGAGTCATACTTGCGTTTTTCGGCGGTCCCACGCTGGCTACAGACGGGTCCCGACCAACGTCTCATTTCAACAAGAGTAACCCCGTCATTATCAGTCTTGTTTCGGGTAATGCAGAAACCGATGTTATATCCGCATTCTTTCGTTTTCGACCACAAAAGGGTGCCGGTTCTAAAGATTTTCGGGCAGCATCCGCAATCGTCTTCCTTTGTTGTAAGATTGTATTCGGCCAAGGAATACTCATGGGTTCAGTCAAGAGCTGAGATGGTGATGCAATGACTACTAAAATCGCCCTAGTCTCGCGGTCAACAACCCGCTAATAGACGTAATCGCGTGATGGAGATGCAATCAGCGGTGATATATGACTACCATTGCGGTTACTGCATGTCGTATTTACATTCTGTGACTGCCGTAAATCCGCAGATGTTACAATTATGTTGCACAACATATTGACTTCGTTCTTCAACTATGTTGCGGCTCGTTGCGATTTTTCAAATTTGAAACGGATATCGGTGACTTCCGCTTTCAACGCGGTGTTGTCTTTCAACAATCTGGTCACGTGTATGTGTTCGAACGTCACGGGAGACAGCTTCTTGAAATCACGCACGACAACGCTTGAAAATATTTTGCAGGTCTTTCTTTCCGCCTTCACCCCTGTAACGTGTAATAAGATAGAAATTTGGATCATGGTTGAATCTCTCAACACCTTCTACACTTGAATAATCTCGTCCTCGGTGAAGCTAGTGATCAGTATCTGTTGCAGAGACACCTGGTCCATGTCGTCCAATTTTTGCCGAACAAAGGCCAGGAACTCGTGGACTACGACGGTTTCGGAGCGTTTAGGTTGACACGTCATTTCGAATTATTTTCATGCAGTAGATATGCTTACGCCACGAAAATATTATAGGTTCGGCATTAGAACTGCCACATGTAGAAGCAATGAATCAAGTTAGCAAATTAAAACTATTTATAACATAATATTAAGATATGCAGGCGTTTTTTGTTTAATTTCATAGAAGAGCCAAGTACGTTGTAAATTAGCACTTAAAATAGCAAATAACAATTTATAGGTTGGCTAATGAGGGTTGCTCGCGTACTGTTAAATTTACAGCAAGCGTTTAGCCCCCGGGCTACTAAGGCTATTTAACATTTGATTATTTACTATATTAGAGCTACAACGACCACGTTTCTTCAAAAATTGGTTTGGATGAAAAGGTTTGAAAAAATTGATAGGTAGCTAGCTAGCCTCCACAATTAGAAACCCAATATGCCATAAGTCGCATTTTACGACATGCTAGGCAAGTTTTTATTATTTATAATAAATTCGAATTTCGATCACAGCTGCCAGTGTCAACAGATACTAGCCATCTGTGAAAAACATGATTATAATGTCCAAGAATATGAGTATACACAAGTGTATATTTAACTTTTTAAATACCCGACGTTTCGAGAACTTTACAGCACCCATGGTCACGGGAAGGACTGAGATGTTCAACGTCCAGCTGTCATAGTTAACCGCGGTTACCATAGATTAAAATTTAACTTTTGTTCCGATCTACACAGTATGAACTTATGGTATCATGAAGTCTTGCAGTTGTATGCTTGGGTTGGGATTTAATTTTATTTATTATAGGATCCCAAGCAGATGGTAGCACCCAGCCATCTTCTCTATTGAAATAAGGATGTTTTTTGATTTCAATAGCCTCGCGAATCATCCTTTGAAGGAATCGGTGTTCTTTAGCGAGGATTTGTGGTCTATCAAATCTTATGTTGTGACGGGGGCGATCCTGTACATGTTCACAGACTGCAGAATTCTCGAAGCGTCGATTCTTCACTTCAGCTATATGTTCTTTGACACGGGTTTTAATTGATCTTTTAGTTTGTCCTATGTAGGAGAGATCACATTCACAATCAAGCTTGTACACTCCTGCATCTTGCAGAGGGACGTTACACTTGACTGATGGTAAAAACTGACCAATCTTCTTCGGCGGCTTGAAGTATGTTTTGATGGAAGCGCGCTTCAAGATGTAGCCAATCTTGTCAGTGACTCCTCTAACATATGGCAGTACAGCAGGTACACGCTCGACTGTGGCCGGCTTCACTCGTTCTCTGCGACGTAGGCGCGGGATCCGAAGCTTGTTGTGCAAAACTTGCTTGACGTGTTGGAGCTCGGCAGCCAGGTGTTTACTGTCACAGGTCCCTCGTGCTCTCTGAAACAAAGATTTACCCACGGTAGCTAACTGTCAAGGATGGTGGTGAGAATCACCGTTTAAATATCTATCTGTATGGGTCTTTTTTCTATACACAGTATGGCTCAAGGTGTTATCAGGATTCCGAATTACTAACACATCTAGAAAAGCTAAGGAATTGTTTGCTTCTAACTCCATTGTGAACTGAATTTTAGAATTTATAGAGTTAAGATGGTCAAAAATGCAGTTACTTTATCTAAATGTAGAATTGTGAAAGTGTCGTCTACGTACCGCTTGTAGAATCTTGGATTTATGGAAGAAGTAAGCAGGGCTTTCTCCTCAAAGTCTTCCATGAATATGTCGGCGACAATGGGAGATACAGGTGAGCCCATCGCCACACCATCTACTTGCTTGTAGAACTCCTCCTTCCACAATAGGTAGCCAGATGTAAGGCAGTGTCTGAGTAATACTGCATATTCTACGGGCATGTTGCTTTCTTCCAGCCTTCTAGTTACAATTGAGATGCAGTCTTCAACAGGTAAGCATGTAAACAATGATTGCACATCAAAACTGACCATAGTTTCATTGTCTGCCAGACGTAGGTCTTTAATCTCGCTGACAAAATGGTATGAATCCTTTATGTGTGCTCTTGTATGTTCCCTGAGCGGTGAGAGTATTTTCGCTAAGTGTTGAGCCAATCTGTAAGTTGGTGAATCGATTTGGCTCACTATGGGGCGTAATGGAGCATTGGGGTTGTGTATTTTTGGTAACCCATACAACTTTGGTGATTTGGCGCACGTAGGTATTATCCATTTTACGTCCAGATTTAATTTTTCGGAGTGTTTCTTTATGAGGTCACTAGTTGTTTTTAGTGTGCTATTTGTTGGGTTGTTTTTAACCTTTTTATAAGTACTTACATCCGACAACAGTTTTTGTATTTTAGAATTATAATCTGACGTATCCACGACTACCGTGGCGTTTCCCGTATCTGCGCGGAGAATCGTAAGTTCTGCTTTATTGCGTAGGTTCTTTAACGCTATAAATTCGTCTCTGGGAAGATTCAGTTTAGGCACTGAACATCGACGTAACATAGACGAAATTTCTTGACGTATCGCCTCCAAATCTTCTTTCCGCGTATTGTTTTTAAATAAACAGTCCTCGACACTACAGATAATTTCTTCATACCGTAATCTGCGTGGAGTTATTGCATAATTGAGTCCTTTGGATAAAACCTTAATTGTTGCATCATCCAGTGTTTGTTTTGACAGATTATAGAACGCGATTAATCTATGATCTGTGTTTGTCAATGGTTGTTTTTGGTTCTGGCATTGATTCGGATGTTTGACATTTGATTTGGCCGTAAATTTTTGATGTTTTCTATATTTTTGTTTTTGCATTCGTTATATTTACTAATTTCGCGTTTATTTAATGTTTCCATAAATCCATCCAAACAAAATCAAATCCATCAAAAACAACTAGTGACCTCATAAAGAAACACTCCGAAAAATTAAATCTGGACGTAAAGTGGATAATACCTACGTTCGCCAAATCACCAAAGTTGTATGAGTTACCAAAAATACACAAGCGCAATGCTCCATTACGCCTCATAGTGAGCCAAATCGATTCACCAACTTACGGATTGGCTCAACACATAGCAAAATACTCTCACCGCTCAGGGGACATACAAGAGCACACATAAAGGATTCCTACCATTTTGTCAGCGAGATTAAAGACCTACGTCTGGCAGACAATGAAACTATGGTCAGTTTTGATGTGCAGTTATTGTTTACATGCTAACCTGTTGAAGACTGCATCTCAATTGTAACTAGAAGGCTGGAAGAAAACAACATGCCCGTAGAATATGCAGTATTACTCAGACACTGCCTTACATCTGGCTACCTATTGTGGAAGGAGGAGTTCTACAAGCAAGTAGAAGGTGTGGCGATGGGCTCACCTGTATCTCCCATTGTCGCCGACATATTCATGGAAGACTTTGAGGAGAAAGGCCTGCTTACTTCTCCCATAAATCCAAGATTCTACAAGCGGTACGTAGACGACACTTTCATAATTCTACCTTTAGATAAAGTAACTGCATTTTTAGACTATCTTAACTCTATAAATTCTAAAATTCAGTTCACAATGGAGTTAGAGGCAAACAATTCCTTAGCTTTTCTAGATGTGTTAGTAATTCGGAATCTTGATAACACCTTGAGCCATACTGTGTATAGAAAAAAGACCCATACAGATAGATATTTAAACGGTGATTCTCACCACCATCCTTCACAGTCAGCTACCGTGGGTAAATCTTTGTTTCGGAGAGCACGAGGGATCTGTGACAGTAAACACCTGGCTACCGAGCTCCAACACGTCAAGCAAGTTTTGCATGACAACAAGCTTCGGATCTCGCGCCTACGTCACTGAGAACGAGTGAAGCCGGCCACAGTCGAGCGTGTACCTGCTGTACTGCCATATGTTAGAGGAGTCACTGACAAGATTGGCTACATCTTGAAGCGCGCTTCCATCAAAACATACTTCAAGCCGCCGAAGAAGATTGGTCAGTTTTTATCCATCAGTCAAGTGTAACGTCCCTCTGCAAGATGCAGGAGTGTACAAGCTTGATTGTGAATGTGGTCTCTCCTACATAGGACAAACTAAAAGATCAATTAAAACCCGTGTCAAAGAACATATAGCTGAAGTGAAGAATCGACGCTCCGGGAAGTCTGCAGTCTGTGAACATGTACAGGATCGCCCCCGTCACTACATAAGATTTGATAGACCACAAATCCCCGCTAAAGAACGCCGATTCCTTCCAAGGATGATTCGCGAGGCTATTGAAATCAAAAACATCCTAATTTCAAAAGAGAAGATGGCTGGGTGCTACCATCTGCTTGGGATCCTATAATAAATAAAATTAAATCCCAACCCAAGCATACAACTGCAAGACTTCATGATACCATAAGTTCATACTGTGTAGATCGGAACAAAAGTTAAATTTTAATCTATGGTAACCGCGGTTAACTATGACAGCTGCACGTTGAACATCTCAGTTCTTCCCGTGACCATGGGTGCTGTAAAGCTCTCGAAACGTCGGGTATTTAAAAAGTTAAATATACGCGATAAATTCCGTAAAAACTAGTATTATTTCGTAGTGTAGTGTTCGCGTAAATATAAGAAATCATTATACACAAGTGTTCTCCTTACACTCTCATTCTCGTAGTCCGATGGGATGGCAACCCAACACAACCGGAGAGAGACATGTGCAGGTTCAACAGCTATACGTGCTTTTCGATACGCGGAAGTGCAGTGCCGTCAAATTTCTAACTCTGGTCAGCTAATGAGAATTTATTGACAGAAAAACCCAACAAATGATTATAACCCGACTCGGGATTCGAATCCAGTTTAAGAGTAGCGTTCACGACCACTAGATCAACGAGATAGTCTTTCGGTAAAAATGGGACCTATAAGTAGCTGAACAACATGGGACATTATAAATATCATTAAATTGAAAATTTTGTTTATATTGTTAAAACAAACATTGTTATAAATGCTTGTATTACTCATTCCCGTTTTCTAAGGGGATAAATTTAATTATGTTCCTTAAAATTTGTGAGCCACAAAATGAAACTCCTGTTCACCGAGGAGCTTAATAATCTAACATAACACTAAATCAACTTATTAAGGATTTAAATTATTCATGAAAGTGCCTTCTAACCGATATTATAAAAGTAAATGTTTGATCATGTAAAATTGAAACAAAAAAGATTTTGATTTCAAGATTTTATTTATAGTCTTTAGTCCGTTCCAACCTCGAATAATGTAGAAAGATCTGGTCTCCATTTTATGACATTTACGTGAAACGTATAGAGCGTATCCAGAAGCGTTTTTGGCGGCATCTTTCATACCAAATATACTAAATAAAGGATCTACGAAGACTGACTGACGTATTTTAAATTAAGTAGATTGCAACAGTGGAGGCTTTCGATGGATTTCATGTTGCTACACAAAATCGTCAACAGAAATGTAGACTGTCCACATCTACTAAGTGCAATAAATTTCAAGGTACCTTTTAAGCTAGTGCGTGTCAGCCGATACGTCCCCCTTTTGAGTTGAAGGCAGTAAAACTAATTTGGGTCACAACGCTACCATAAACAGGTTACAAAGGCAATACAACCTGCTCTGCAAGACATGTGACGTTGATATTTTTGCTGATAGGTCTCAAAAATTCAAGCAAAACATTATGCAGTCCTTTACTGTTAACTAACATTTAGACCTAGTTTTAAGTTTGTAGTTGTAAGTTATAAGAAACTATTCGTTGTCCACATTGCAGCTTTAATTAAGACGACACTTAGATATAAACCTTCCTGAGAGAGAAGTGAGTTATTTCCTATTGTTGGTATGGTTGGCAAGTGGATCAGGAAGATATTTGAGTCCGATGGAACGGCGTATATACGACCATCAGATCAATGAAGCAGTCATCTTTAGCAGGGTAGTGCACAGTTATCATTGAATTTTGGGAATGGGTGAGGTTTCGTAAATTGGTGTGGATATAAACTATCATATCGTGAGAGGATTGAGAAGAAAATTACGTCTTAATAGAGACACTTGTACACTACATTACTGTCTCTATTGAAGCTGACCGCCGTGACTGAAATTTTTGACATTTTTATATCACTTGGTAATGTGTATACTTCGTACTACTGCGTATTGTTTTTTACGTCATTTTATACCAATTTTAATTATTTTTTACAACTATCAACATTATTCGCCTTATTTAAAGTCCACTTCTGTTACTCATATATTAACTCATAGGGATCCCCCCTATGAGTTAATTTTTCATAGTTGCCACACTTGAGAGGCGGATTTGCAAACTTTACATTTATAAGGAATATGCTGATGCATGTATTCTAATTTATTTCCTTCTGTCAAGTCTTGAAAATATTCAACACCGACGGGATGATATGCATTAAGTATTCTAACGCCGCTACTATACAGCAATATTTTTTCACATTCCTTTTATTTCAAATATTAAAGTTGAAACAACCGAAAACCAATTCCCATCGGCGCTAATTAAATCCTTAATTACAATTTTATTTCTGCTTATTTACCACATGCCGTAGTTTTAAAGTAGGTATTAAACCAAAAAGTTACGTAAACACTCACGATTTTCACCCAGAGGGCAGGCAGAGACTACGGACTTCCATTATACTTCTCTCGCCTCCTTTACATTTATATACCTACGCATATATATTCTCCTTGCCAAAAATCTTACCAGGAATGAGAGAATCGAAGACCCATGGGTATCATTCAACAGATCCGCATCTTCCGCCCCGAACCAGATTGTTTTTGTGCCGTCTATCTCCCACCACCATTTCAAAACTCGTTACTCAAAAATTTTATCAATAATCTTAACAAAGTAAAAGAGGAACTTAACTCATAAATTTGTCACATTGCAGACTTTAATTTTAGCAATTTAAACTGGATAACTGTATACAACTCAGAAAATTTACAGACTTCTCTCTTATGTCAAAGCTTGATTGACTTTTTTTATGGTAAACAGCCCTAAACAATGCAACTTTATATATATATATATATATATATATATATATATATATATATATATATATATATATATATATATATATATATATATATATATATATATATATATATATATATATATATATATATATTTGTATAGTGTTCTCTTATTGCCACACCTACATCAAATTCTCACCACTCCATGGGTTGACTGGTAGAGAATGCCTCAAGGCATTAAGTCCGCCCTTTGTATTCTTTTGTTTAAGGATGCAATAAAGAAAATAAAAAACTTTTTAATCACTCTATGGGTAGAACAATTAATTTAGTCTTAATAGACATAATTCACTATTTCTCGACCAACGTACATACTTCGTATTGAGGACCCGTTTTTTTATGTGTGAGCAGTTATGCAGGTCTAGGGAAAGGAACCAGTATCACTGCGACCTAAAAGATCTATTGTGACCGCTGCTATGGTTATAGTTCACTGCTAAGCCCTATGTCTTCAGTAAAAAGAAGGAGTTGCTTAGCCGTGAGAAATTTCACTTCTTCTGGGTGGAGAACATAGTTTCCCAGATGAGTGTTACGTTTGCGCATTAAGGGTCCGCAATCAGTTAGGATGTGCAGAGACGTTTCGTCCATTACGGAACAGAACCGACACATCCATGAGTTGCTTAGTCCCAGGATAGACATGTGTTTTTCAAGACAACAGTGTCCAGTGAGAACTCTTACCAGAATGCGCAATTTATTTGAACTTAATCCCAGGGCTTCTGAAGTGAATTTACGATGGAAAGCCTGGATCAACTTTTTAGAATGTTTTAAGCCTAGTGTATCAGACCAGATCTTAAGTGATTAATTGTGATAAAGAGTTTCAAGGGTCAATCAGGCTAGTCTTCTTGAGATTCCACAAAATGGCTCAAGTCCAAATTGTGTGCCCTTTGAGCCCTCCTGTGCAAGTTTGTTGGCAAATTCGTTGCCTATAATACCCGCGTGACCCAGAACCCATCGTAAGACGACCCTGTTGTTACATCCCAGGGCGTTTATACGGTTCACGCAATCTCCAACTAGCCTCGATTTCGTCAGCAATCATCCGTTAGACGAAGTTCTCTGTGAGGAATGTGAACGATATCTACGTAACCTCCGATGCGTGGAAGTATCTCTTTGGAGCTCATTGATCCGTGTGCCCATGATCTCGTTTATATTACTATAATAACGTCTTTTCAAATAAATGTTCCATTTAACCAAATGGTCGCAAGTGTACCTAAATTTTGCTTCAGCGCATAAAAAAAAGTTTTAAGGGTGATAAACCAGCACACAGTCCATCAGATGATATGTTAATGCATCCATATGTGAATGCATCCATGATGATTCCATAAACATCTACATAAATCCTTGATTAAGAATAAAAATGCAGATGCGTCGCCAATCTACTAAGTGTTTCTGCTAAGATAGAAAGCCTCGTTTCTTGAAAATTGGGTCTACGGTGCTTTACCTTAACACAGCAACATAAAGCTGCTATTTTACACTAATATTATGTTAAAGCGTGGTCCTTCCCCGGTCGAGCGGGCTCATTGGTGCCGCAACCATAATATAGCTGTAGCGTGGCTTCACCTCGAATAAAATATTTTTATCATAAATATTTAAGTAAGTGACTGAAATTACACCCTGTGTAATTCCCACTTTTGGGAACGGGCCTCCTCTCAGTAATACTTACGTATTTCAATTAACATTACGTTCATACCCTGCCCCCGTTAGTTAAAGGGACGTATCTACGGTTTTTTATTTTCAAGAACAGAGTTATATGTGAGGAAAAGGCGGGTCTGATTATAATTTTCAATTTTAGCTTTCTTGCATAATTTCGGATTTACCGATAACCAAAAACACGATTCTACATCTTTGGATGTGGTCTTACTAAGAAGTTAAAACGCATCTAACAAACACTTAAATAAAAAGACGTATTGTTACGAGCTTGAGGTTCGTGACAATAAAAATTGCCGATAGAATTACCTAAATTAACACTTTAATTTACTTTACAAAAATTAAATTTAAAAACACTAATAATTAAACACACTAATTCACTTAATTCCGCTCCGAAGCTTCGCTTGTGTCGCCGAGTTCAACTCTACTACGATCGCATCTTGTAGCGCCTATTTATTTAAATTAGCGAAGAAATATCCAGAATGTTCAAGTAAACACGCGCAAGGTACCGAGCGTTCGAGTTTCGACTAGGCGCTGTCGGTTGAGAGATTTGTGATGTCATTCTCTGCAAAGCTCCCCTCGCTCTCGTTCCTGACACTAGATGGCGCTAGTTGTGTCGTCGAATTGAGCGCGTAACACTGCCCCCTCCTAAGACATGCTCGTCCCGAGCATTATCGGCCCCATAATAACGCGCCAAGCGATCCACATGGATGATCTTAGGAGTCCCTCTTGCGCCTTTCTGTAACGGCTCCGCAATGTCAAGGGATGTTCGATCCCGTGGTGCACCAACATTGTACAATTTCGATGCTCCTCTACTCCGTGTCTGAGGTCCCCTCACAGCCGCACAACTTGTACATGTACGACACCAATCCTCCACATCGTCACGATAATGGAACCAGTAAAACTGTTCTCGGATCTTCAGTAGAGTTCGTTTAACTCCCAGATGGACTCTCGAAAGACCATTATGGCACAGCTGTAAAACATTCGGCACTTTAGCTTTAGGGACAACCATTTGCAAACGACAGCTGTCTCCTCGACCATTGTCCCATTTACGGCACAGGACTCCATCCTGAAGCAGCAAGCTGCCCCATAGGGCCCAATAGCTTTTCGTGGTTGAACTCATCGCTGAGACGTCCCTCTACTTAGGCTTGGTAGCACGGGCCTTCATCCATCCCAGAATCGGCTTGATGTCTGGATCTTCCTGCTGTGCATGTCGTAGGCTGTCCTTCCACCTGTTGCTGAGGTGGTCTGTCCTGAGCATCCTCACGGATACCACTTCCTTACTCTCTTGCCTACTACAATGGTTGCAATCTTCAGGACAAGGTCTTCTTGACGATGCGTCTGCGTTGCCATGAGATTTCCCGCTGCAGTGTCGGATAGTAAAGTCGTATTCCTGCTGCTGCTGGGCGGTGCTGTTAGCCGCACATCCTTTCTGAGACCGTTCGCCTTCCCTTTCTAGGGTTCGCTTAGGGCAGCTGGATCGAAGATGGCCCCTTTCCCCACAGCCATAGCACCTAGGGCTGTATCTTTTGCTGTGGTCGCGAACCGTAACTGCTGTAACCTCCCTAGCGTGAGGTGAACGATGATCCTGTCGCCGCCAGGCAGTGCCGTTAGCTGCACTACCCTCTCGAGATCGATCAACTCTCCTTTCCGCGGTTCGCTTAGGGCCGGATTGAAGATGGCCCTTTTTCCCACAGCCATAGCACCTTGGGCTGTATACTTTGTTGCAGTCGCGAACTGTAGCTGCTGCAACCTCCCTGACGCGATGGGAACGATGATCCTGCCGCACGGCTTCTACCTCCAGTGCATGGGCCAAGGCGTCCTTAAGCGTCTCGTGGTGCCCGAGCCTCACAGCAGCTCTGACTTCCAGGTCGCGGATGCTGTCGATGAATGTCTGCACCAGGTTCCCTTCAATGAGCGCAGGTACAGACTGGTATGCTTTTCGAACCATCTTCTCCACCTCAAGGGCCCACTGCTGCAGGTTTTCGTTGCTGCGTTGCACGCGATCTTTAAGCTGCGCGCGAAAGACGTGTTCCAGGTGAGCGTCACCATATCTCCCCTCCAATGCCTCAAGGAGCTGCTCGTAGGTCACTTTCTTACCGAGAGCTTCCAACACGGTTAAGGCTTGGTCGCGCAGGCCTAAGGTGAGTGCAGTCATGGCCTGGCTTTTATTCCAGCCGTTTGCCTCCATGACGGCCTCGAACTGAATTTTGTAGGCTGACCAGGAAGAAGTCCCGTCGAACGGTGGCACCTTGAACCCACGTAGCGAAGGTTCTGAAGCTACTACGGGAGCTGTAGTTCCATCCCCAAGTTTGAGTTCATCCAGCGTTTTCTTAACTTGGTTGATTTGGGTCTCAGCTTCCGACAGGCGGTTATCATGTTGAGCAACCTTATCCTTCACCTCCCTTATTTCTTTCCCGAAGGTAGCGTGAAGGTCTTTCATGAGAAGCATCTGCTCTTCCAACCGACGGGCCTGTTCCTCTCGTCCGCGCTGCAGCTGCTCCTGTAGCATGGCCATCAGAGCACCTAAGTCAGGTGCCACAGACGTAGAAGCTGCTGACGGACCGGCTTCCGTGGCCGGCGGCTGGCCCTCAGACATCTGCGGCGTTGCACCACCAAATCTCCTCTGGTCCGTCTCCTGCTGGCGTTGACTTCGGGTACGGACACCCTCCGTTTCCTCCTTGGGTAAAATCGGCATTATTTTATCCCACTTCTGACACTAATTGTTACGAGCTTGAGGTTCGTGACAATAAAAATTGCCGATAGAATTACCTAAATTAACACTTTAATTTACTTTACACAAATTAAATTTAAAAACACTAATAATTAAACACACTAATTCACTTAATTCCGCTCCGAATCTTCGCTTGTGTCGCCGAGTTTAACTCTACTACGATCGCATCTTGTAGCGCCTATTTATTTAAATTAGCAAAGAAATATCCAGAATGTTCAAGTAAACACGCGCAAGGTACCGAGCGTTCGAGTTTCGACTAGGCGCTGTCGGTTGAGAGATTTGTGATGTCATTCTCTGCAAAGCTCCCCTCGCTCTCGTTCCTGACACTAGATGGCGCTAGTTGTGTCGTCGACTTGAGTGCGTAACAGTATTTTTGTATATGTGTCTTATTTTATTAAGAATTTTCTGTTGTTACGATAGTAAAAAATCAATTCTACTTATGAGTTTCGCGCCGTAAGATAAAAATACTTAACTGACCATTTACGTTTTTTGTTCTAACATTATCGTATTCCTATACTGAGCAAAACAGACATTTATACCAGATGCGTCCTTCATTTCAAGTATATGGTGTAGATGAGTCTTATTTTATTAAGGAGTCGAAAAGTTTATTACTAATATACTTAATACAAAAGCCGCAAATGGTAAAATCTTCTTTTCTATTTAGTTTTCATTTGTGTGGCGGGATGCTGGAGGAGGGGAAGAGTTCGACATTATGTCAGTTGCGCCCATAGATAACACACTATATGCCAGGTTGCACCAACGCATCTACCGAGGGAGGACGCTGCGGCTTCACCTCGTTCATTTCCCAGGATCGCGAAATAGTTACGAGATAAGAATATTTTCATCGTAATTTTGTAAATAATGCTGTTTTAATACTTTCTGTGCATTTTGACGGCCAGGCTTTAGTTATAATGTTATTTTATTATTGTATAGTGTTTAAATTACTTGCGGATAGCCCAGTAATATTGATTAATATTATATTTTATCAAACCACCTACGATTTACACTCCAATGCTGTTATATAATTAAATTTATTGATTCTTTGTGTCTATTTTAGTAGTACCTAATAATTATTTAAAATACATATTTTGAAATACATTTTTAAAATACACTAACCACCACATGCACTATATGCTTGTTAAATTACATTATTAATTAAATTATATTATATATTTAAATAGTATTCTGTGAAAAATCATCTTGCCTCGTACCAGTGAGTGAAGTTTAGGACCCCCTTTGATGGAGTGATGACCTGGTAAGTTTTACAGCAAGACGATGGACGAAGGATCAAGCTTTGTGCAATTACTTGGGGAAGGCCTATGTTCAGCATCGAACTTGTGAAGGTTTGTTATGATGACTAAACAAAACATGCGGCCATTTTTTTTTTCATTTAAAAGTATGATTGTGGCCTCATCCTCGTTTGTCACCCTTATTTTTATAAAAAAAATTGTCCAACTTTCTTTCATTACGTATTCAATAAATGTGTATTGATGAATTCATGATGCCGCCTTGCCAACCTTGATACTTTAAAAACTGCTGCTATTACGCCTCGCCATCTGCTGGCATACACGATATGCAAACATGAATAATTCACGTTCTGGGTGACTTGAATGTGAGCGGAGCAGAATAAATAACGATTTTATTGGCTTAAAGATATATAAAATGAGTAGCAAAGATCCGCCTGATTGAAAAATATTATGTGCTTTACCTTAGCTGTTTACTGCTGCTCTTAGCTGTTCATCCTATTGCTAGCTAACATTATCCGATTCAAATGGTTTTCTAGAGGAAAGATGATGACATAGTTTGATAGAAACAAATAATTCAGGACTGTAATCTGTAGCATTCCATTTTTATTTAGAATAAGGGTTACGAACTAGCACGCACTCCACTTGATGGTAAGTCGGTGCTGTGGCATATAGAAATCTACACCTGTCTCCGATTAAGAATCAAAATGCAGATGCGTTGTTAGCCCTGAAGAAGGACTCAGATGGGATGCCTTGTTTCCAGCAAAGTGTCACCGCTTCTCCACACTCGCGGTACGAAGCACTGCAGCATTCAGCTGCTAATACACGCTTGTATTATTAACAATTGTGATGTTAAAATATCACAATCAACCATCACAAATGAAAACATATTATACTTAAAATCACAAATTGACAATATTTAGTATTTATTTACTTACCGTTATTATTCCTAAAATAATAAAAAAAATGTTTGCCTGAATTATATTTCATCTAATTACATATACCATAACAAATTTATGCGTGGTGGTGGTTTTATACGTGGTAGAGCCATGCTGCAGTTATATCAGTAGTATAGTTGTAGCACTAATCGCATGGTGAGTGTAGAGAATTCGCGACCCTTTTTTACTGGAAACGAGGCATTCCGCCTTAGTCCTCACAAATGACAACTCATCCGCATTTTTGATTTGTAATCGAGGATAAATGTAGATGTCAATGCGCCGCAGCAACCACTTACCATTAGGTGGACTGTGTTCTCGTTTGTCACCGAATCATTTAAAAAAATATGCTTTGCTTGTACTTGTATACTTTGTGTGTATATATGCTTTTCTTTATCGGCAATATGCATATATCGGCAATAGGCATAATATAATAGTGTACCTAATATCAGGTGTAGCGGTGGGAAATGAAATTGTGGAATATGTGGGCACCAGGATCGTCATGATAAACACTCAAAATAATAAAAAACTGAGTTTGCCAACCTATCATCCATTAAAAATAAAAAATGCGAACGTTGAATAAAACTAAATTTACGGATTTTATCGCGTTTATTTCACTACGTTTACTTATTTTTAATTCCCGACGTTTCGGGTGCTTTACAGCAACCATGGTCACGGGGGGGACTGAGATGTTTGACGTCCCAATGTCATAGTTAGTCCGGCTACCTTCAGTTTTTGAATATTAATTTTTGGTCCGATTTACGCAAAACGAGCTTATAGTATCATGAAGTCTTGCAGTGGTATGCTTAGGTTTGGGTTTAATTTTGTTAATTATAGGATCCCAAGCAGGTGGCAGCACCGATCCATCTTCTCTATTGAAATTTGGATGTTTTTTATTTTAAAAGCCTCGCGTATCATCCTTGGTAGGAATCGGTGTTCTTTTGCGAGAATTTGTGGTTTATCAAACCAAATGTAATGGTGGGGACAATCTTGAACATGTTCACAGACTGCAGACTTCCCGGAGCGTCGGTGCTTCACGTCAGCTATAAGTTCTTTCACGCGGGTTTTTATGGATCTTTTTGTTTGACCTATGTAAGAGAGACCACATTCACAATCTAACTTGTACACTCCTGCATCTTGTAGAGGGATATTACACTTGGCGGATGGTAAAAATTGACTAATCTTCTTCGGCGGCTTGTAGTATGTTTTAATGGAAGCTCGCTTCAAGATGTAGCCAACCTTGTCTGTGACTCCTCTGACATATGGTAGTATAGCAGGTACACGCTCGACTGTGGCCGGCTTCACTCGGTCACTGTGACGTAGGCGCGGGACCCGAAGCTTGTTGTCTTGCAATACTTGCTTGACGTGCTGAAGTTCGGCGGCCAGATGTTTTCTGTCACAGATCCCTCGTGCTCTCTGAAACAAAGATTTACCTACGGTAGCTAACTGTGAAGGATGATGGTGAGATTCACCATTTAAATATCGGTTGGTATGGGTCTTTTTTCTATACACAGTATGACCAAAAGAACACCGATTCCTACCAAGGATGATACGCGAGGCTATTGAAATTAAAAAACATCCAAATTTCAATAGAGAAGATGGATGGGTGCTGCCACCTGCTTGGGATCCTATAATTAACAAAATTAAACCCAAACCTAAGCATACCACTGCAAGACTTCATGATACTATAAGCTCGTTTTGCGTAAATAGGACCAAAATTTAATATTCAAAATTGAAGGTAGCCGGACTAACTATGAAATTGGAACGTCAAACATCTCAGTCCCCCCCGTAATCATGGTTGCTGTAAAGCACCTGAAACGTCGGGAATTAAAAATAAGTAAAAGTTGTGAAATAAACGCGATAAAATCCGTAAATTTAGTTTTATTCAATGTGTAGTGTTCGCGTAAATTTAAGAAATCATTAAATGCGAACGTGTTGTTACCCGTCAGGACTGTGATTCTACACTCACCATATTGTAAAACGCGACAGGGAAAAACAAGCCAGAAGATGAGCAGCAGCAACGAATTAAAAAAAAACTAGGTTCGTAAGCCCGCCTACCAAACGTGCCAACAACAATCTGCTGAGACCTAAGTTCAGTAGTGGACTTTTGATAAACTGTAACGGTAATGGTATTGTTGCGTGAATAAGTCAACTAGCGCCATCTAGTGTCAGGAACGAGAGCGAGAGGAGCTTTGCAGAAAATGACATCACAAATCTTTCAACCGACAGCGCCATCCGAAGAACTAAGTTTCTAGAAAATCTACACTCGAACACTCGTCTTCTTCATCGTCACTGACTTATGAGCAACTCCTTGAGGCATTGGAGGCGAGATATGGCGACGCTCACCTGGAACACGTCTTTCGTGCGCATCTTAAAGATCGTGTGCAGCGCATCAACGAAAACTTGCAGCAGTGGGCTCTAGAAGTGGAGAAGCTGGTGCGAAAAGCATACCGGTCTGTACCTGCGCTCATTGAAGGGAACCTGGTGCAGACATTCATCGACGGCATCCGCGACCTGGAAGTCAGAGCTGCTGTGAGGCTTGGGCACCACGAGACGCTTAAGGACGCCTTGGCCCATGCACTGGAGGTGGAAGCCGTGCAGCAGGATCATCGTTCCCATCACGTCAGGGAAGTTGCAGCAGCTACAGTTCGCGACCGCAACAAAGGATACAGCCCTAGGTGCTATGGCTGTGGGGAAAGGGGCCATCTTCGATCCAGCTGCCCTAAGCGAACCGTGGGAAGGAGAGTTGATCGATCTCGAGAGGGTAGTGCAGCTAACGGCACTGCCTGGCGGCGACATGATCATCGTTCACCTCACGCTAGGGAGGTTACTCAGGAGGATGCTCAGGACAGACCACCTCAGCAACGGGTGGAAGGACAGCCTACGATATGCACAGCAGGAAGATCCGGACATCAAGCCGATTCTGGGATGGATGAAGGCCCGTGCTACCAAGCCTAAGTGGAGGGACGTCTCAGCGAGGAGTTCAACCACGAAAAGCTATTGGGTCCAATGGGACAGCTTGCTGCTTCAGGATGGAGTCCTGTGCCGTAAATGGGACAATGGTCGAGGAGACAGCTGTCGTTTGCAAATGGTTGTCCCTAAAGCTGAAGTGCTGAATGTTCTACAGCTGTGCCATAATGATCGTTCAAGAGTCCATCTGGGAGTTAAACGAACTCTACTGAAGGTCCAAGAACAGTTTTACTGGGTCCATTATCGTGACGATGTCGAGGATTGGTGTCGTACATGTACAAGTTGTGCGGCTGTGAGGGGACCTCAGACACGAAGTATGAAAATTGTACAATGTCGGTGCACCACGGGATAGGACACCCCTTGACATTGCGGAGCCGTTACAGAAAGGCGCAAAGGGGACTCCTAAGATCTTCCATGTGGATCGCTTGGCGCGTTATTATGGGACCGATAATGCTCGGGACGAGCGTGTCTTAGGAGGGGGCAGTGTTGCGTGAATAAGTCAACTGGCGCCATCTAGTGTCAGGAACGAGAGCGAGGGGAGCTTTGCAGAAAATGACATCACAAATCTTTCAACCGACAGCGCCATCCGAACAACTAAGTTTCTAGAAAATCTACACTCGAACACTCGTCGCCTTGCGCGCATTTACTTGAATATTCCGGATGTTTCATTGCTAATTTGTATATATAGGCGCTGCAAGATGCGATCGGGACAGTATTGGAGTTGGCGACACAAGCGAAGCTTCGGATCGGAATAAAGTAAATTAGTGTGTTTAATTATTAGTGTTTTAAGCTTTAATTTGTGTAAAGTAAATTAAAGTGTTAATTTAGGTAATTTTATCGGCAATTTTTATTGTCACGAACCTCAAGCTCGTAACAGTATAAAGCCACAAGGAATAGTAAAAAATCAAAGCGAATGAATTGTTTATGTATATTTGGTGTTTACTTGTATGTAGCACGGGCAAGCACACAACGTGGAAGGTGGTTCGACCCTGCAATTCATTAAAGTACGTACGTCAAATAAGAAAAATTTAGGATGGCCGATTTAGGACCGCTGAATTTCAGTGAAATATACTGCGACACTGCTGTTGCTGTTAATCTCGACAACTTGATGTACGATGATCTGAGCCAGGGGCAATACTACGCCCCGATCTTCCATTTCTCGCTTGAGATTTTTCGTAGACGCTTGTAATGATTTGATGGACCAAACAACTGACGTACTTACTTAATTAATAGGTCTAAAGTTCGGATTACTTTAATAAAATTCAACTAGGTTTTTTTGAGGAAGTTAAACATGTGTTCAGTATGAGATTTGTGCTTACAATATCATACAGTTTTAAAAGGTGATGTACAAGTTAGTTATTTCAAATTACAATAAGTAACTTGCTAGCTAGTGCATTGTCTGATGCTCACTTGATACAACACAGTCATTGGTCCAATACGACGTGGTAGTTACGTTTTAGATTACTAAAATACATAAATTACATTTATTTTAATTACTAGCTTTATATATAACGCTTTATCATTTACCTTTGAAACCACTTTTGGTTTTACAATATATCCTAGGAATTTGTTACAAAGATTTTTTTTAATAAGACTAGCGAACGTGTTCCCTTTTTCCGCAAATTCCTAAAATGTTTCAAGCGGTTTCCGAAAGAGTTTAATCAATTTTTAAGCGTTTAATATTATTCTTGAATTACTTAGACAAAAATATATTGGTGGATGAAATGTTAAACCAAATATATTTACATTTATTTTAAATTTACATATTTTACCCAGAATCCTTCGGTCAAAATAATGAAAGATTTACCTAGTCTAAAATGAATTTCATTCGAAAAATTCTTCACAATATTTTATGGGTCAAATGCGAATTTCTTAGGATATTTTAACGACAGATTTACGCAGCGAGCAGTTCAAGAATTACATATCTTAAGTTGCCCAAGCAGATAAAAAGAACTTGGAGATTAATATCACCGTATAAGAAATTGTAATATCGTTTCCACTCGCAAATCCCCTGATGTTGCGGATGTTTGTGGGCGATAGAGACCACTTTTTTGTAGCATTGGGTTACAAGCGAGCACACAGTCCACCTGATGGTAAGTGGATGCTGTGGCACATAGGCCTCGAAATTTATCCTCAATTAAGAATCAAAATGCAAATACGTTGTCACCTTTGAAGACTAAGATAGAATGCCTCTATTCTAGTAAAAAGGGTCTCCCGTTCTCTATGCTCACCATACAAAACACAGTAGCATTACGCTGCTATTTTACGCTGGTATTCCGTGAGAGCGTGGCCCTGCCTCGGTTGAGCCAACCAATTTGTACTACAAATATAATATAGCTGTAGCGTGGATCAACCACGTAAAAAATCTTACTATATAGTGGGTTGTATGCTCGTTTGCCACCAGACAAATATTTCATGACATCTCTGAACAACATCACACTGCAAACGCGTTGACTGACACCTCTGAGGATTAAAATGGATGTCCGCACACTCTGTAATTAAACTGGCTTTCTTTATCTTTTGCGAAACTGCATCATAGTTTCCTAAACGGCACTGCCGTTTAGGAAACTACGATGAAAGTGGATTTTTAACATTTGATATTTACAGTTAGATAATAAGTATTGTATTATGATGTGAAATTTTTAGCCATATTTCGTCTCGTAGGTGTCGCAAGAAGCGACTATAGGAAAGATCAAAACGATTTCGTGGTCTCTGATAATGGAACGGTGTAACATATCATGTATGACATAAGTAAATACTCAGAAATAATCATCGTCATCCAGCAGATGATTCTCTCTTCTATCTCTTTATTAATCCGTAAAAGTCTTCTGCAGGTGATATGTGCCTTTTTCGTTGTAAGTTGGAGTTGCCTTAATTTATTCGCTCAGCAAGTACTCGTAGATTGATGAGTGCAATACCAGACATCTCGTACCTACCCTACTGCCCGTATCCGTGCCATCATCTATTTGAAGTTTTACTTATGTGTAAATGATATTCGTAACAACACCCTCCTTTTACGTACCAGAAGCGCATAGCTACAGTGCTTGTAAATACCTCAAACGGACACATGAGGACATTAAATTCATACAATAGCACTAAAACTTGAAACACGAAAACTCTAAGACGCCTGCACTTAAATTAATAGTATTGTTTACGTTTATACTTGGGACCATTATTACGGCGATTTTGTTTGAGTAAAGTAGTGGACAAGGGACAGATAAATTATTATCTTGGGTGCTTAAATTTCACAACACATATTATAAATATACGGTTCGACAAAAAATGAGATTGACTTCATTATGACGACCAGACGCCAACTGTTCAGTGATGTCTCAGTGATCGCAGGGGTGAAAACTGGCAGCGATCACCGAATGGTTAGAGGCACACTGAACCTAAACGTTAAGTTGGAGAGGTCTCGTCTAATGAAGTCAACGCTCCTTCCCCCTCGTGCTCTAATCCAGAATCCCGAAAACTTTCAGCTCGAGTTACACAACCGCTTTCAGTGCCTACAAGATTGCAATGCAGTGGACGATATGAATGACAAGCTCGTGGAAACTGTCCATGCGGTCGGAGCTAAGTTCTGCAAGACCCGCCGCAGAAGAACACAAAACTCTCCGATCACACTCCTAATCTAATGGCTGTTAGACGGGAGATGAGGCTGCAATCATATCGTTGGGTACCGGCACTCGCAAAGTAAACATTTCACGTACATTGTCCGTAAATAATTATTAAAAAGTGGTGTCTAAAGTGATCTGATGTGTTTACGACGTGTACTGGAATAAAGCTCCTTAAGTGACCTATCTTTTGGTATAATAACATCGCAAAAATATCAAAAAACCAGTGAGTATTAAGCTAAATCATTAAATCGTAAAAATTATAATTTTTGCACACTACACTACCCCGACCTACGACAACCCGCAGAGTGCCCGCTGCTGTGACGTACCTATTGTGTTGTTGTGACTACTGGCCGCTCCTTGTCAAAAGACCGCCACAGCCGTGTCGCCCCTGCATTGTATTGCATTGCTCTTATATTGTGTAAGGCGCTGAGTAACTTTAACAAGCACCGATATGGATGTTAACGTTATTTGTGGTGGCTGCAAGGCGAGTATTAATGATAAATACTTCATAAGCTGTCAAGGATGCAAGCAGATGTATGACCTTGAGTGTGCAAATCTCTCGCCGAAACGATTGAAGAAGATGAATGCTGGGAATAAACGCGAATGGCGATGTTTGGAATGCAAAAGTAAGAAACCAAAATCAGATAACACTAACACGCCAGTGCGACCGTCCGTCCAATACGCACCAGCTGCGCCTGATGATGAAACCAACACTGAATGCTGCTCGGATAGCAACATAACACTTCGGAAGAAGCCAAATTGTTTATCTGATAGTAAGCTGAAGGAGCTTTTTAAAGCTGAGAGGGCAGAGACAAGGGTTATTGTTGAGGCTTCGACTAAGGGATTATCCGAACAACTCAAAGGCATGACTGTACAATTTAGTAGTTTTCAAGATTCTATGACCTACATAAACTGTCAATACGAAGATCTGAAAAAGGAAATTACTGACCTTAAAAAGCTGCTCAATTCTACTTCACAACAACTGAGGTCTGTGAAAGAGGAGAATAATATGCTTAAAGAAAGTCTTACTACTTGCACTGCCCGTGTTAAAGAGTTAAAGGCGGAGAACCGAAAACAGCAACAATGGCAGAGATTGCAAAACCTTGAACTTGTCAACATACCTGAAAACAAAGATGAGGAGTTACTGAACATTGTGCTAAAAACAGCAAATCACGTCGGTGCTGCCATCCAACCCACAGACATAGAATTCGCCCATAGAGTACAACCGAGGCGTAACACAGGTGCTCAAAGAGCACGTCCAATAATCGTCAGATTCAGACAGCGTTCTATTAAGGACCGAGTGATCGCAGCAGCACGTAAACATCGCAACATGACCACCAGAGATATCGGGATGGCAGGTGAAGAGAACAGAATCTACATCAATGAACATCTCATTAAAGAAAATAAAATGTTGTTGGGTTCTTGTAGGCAAAAGGCTAGACAGACAGGGTACAAGTATGTATGGACAAAAAACTGCCGAATTTATGTCAGAAGAAACGACACCTCGACTCCATTTGCGATAGACTCAACAAGCGATCTTGGAAAGATATTGTAATTAAGTGCCTTGCTCTCTGCTCTTACACTTCTTATTATTCACCAATGGTCACTTTAATACACAACATACGTAAATACACATACTTTATTAAACCTACTTACACTCGCGCTTACATTATACACTACATATACATATCACGTATCTTAGAAACAATTGTATACTATCCTAGCCTCTTATCCTTACTGCACGTACAAGTACATCCAATGCACATTGTCATATCCATCACTCAAACTCTGTGTAACACCTATTTACCTTTAAAACCATTCATTCATCATTGTGCGGATTTTGACACCACCATATAACCAACTGCAATTATATACGTCTTACCTATATGTTTCAACACACCCAATTCAATCAAGATGAATAACAATAATATGAAGGAAATTAAACTATTCTATCAAAACGTGAGAGGACTACGAACCAAAACAGATGAATTTTTTAAAAACGTATTATTACAGGACTCCGATATAATTATGATAACTGAAACATGGCTCTGCGATAGCATTTTCGATGCTGAGCTGTGTGATAACAGATTTACAGTCTTTCGTCGGGACAGAGGCTCGTTGGGGGGTGGTGTAATGATTATGTGTGCTTCGAATTTACAGGCACGCGCCAGACCCGAGTGGCATTGTAGTGGTCTGGAGTCTGTGTGGGTAACTATTCCTGCTAGAGCTATCAAATCCAGGCATGATTTGCATATTGCTACAGTTTATATCCCACCCAATGATCAAATTCCATCAAGATTGCACATATTTATGAATCAACTCTCTGAAGTTAAAAGCCAAAACTGCAGTGATCACTTTATAATAGCGGGTGACTTTAACCTTCCTATCATTGACTGGCAATATAGGAAACCAATAATTCTGAGGAAGGGCTCTATCGAGCTTCAGAATGCTGCATCGAGTTTTGTCACTCAGTCTTCCTTTCTTGGTTTGTCACAGTTTAATAATTACACTAATAACTGTAATAATACGTTGGATCTAATTTACTCTGATTCGTTCGTCACCATAAAGAAATCTACGAGGCCGTTAGTAAAGGAAGATCCTCTACATCCGACTCTTTCTATTGTAGCTTCCGATATTCTAGTCCCTCCAATTAAACCTCAATCCCGCACTAAATATCAATATAAACGAGCTGACTTTGATAGCATCAACGAATCTCTTAGAAATCAGGACTGGAGTTTTTTACTTGAAAATAGTAACATAGAGCACATGCTGACGAAATTTTACTTGATTTTAAATAATTTAATACAAACATTCGTACCACAAGTTCGGTGCCCAAGTCCCTACATTTACCCAGTTTGGTATAGTAAAGCATTAATAAAACTAATTAAAGAAAAAGATAGGACTCATGTAAATTGGAAGCGTCATAGAAACCCGATTGATTATGCACATTTCAGCTATCTCAGACGGAATATTAAGAAACTGCAGACCGAATGCTATCAATCGTTCATTGTTTTCTCGGAACAAAGAATTAAGACTAATCCAAAATATTTTTGGTCTTATGTAAAGTCCAAGAGAAAAGTAGGATCCTCTTATCCCCAACAAATGACCTTTGATCAAAATGCGTTAAATGCACCTTCGGATATTTGTTTCGCATTCAGCAACTTTTTTGAGAGAAACTTTCGTGAACCAGCGAATCAATACCCAGCTAACTCAACAAATGAAACTCCCAGATCTGATACTCTACATGACATCAATGTTACTGAAGAGTGTACTTATGAACTGCTTAAGAATCTTGACGTCAAAAAGGGAGCTGGTTGCGATGGTATTCCACCGGTATATTTCGTTCAATGTGCTAAATCTCTATCGAGTCCTGTATCATTGATCTTCAACAGGTGCTTTCAAGATGGATACTTTCCTAATATCTGGAAAAAGGCCCATATAGTGCCAATTCATAAAAAAGGATCGAGGACTGCTGTTGAAAATTACCGACCGATATCTATCCTCAACGTGTTGAGCAAAGTGTTCGAGAAGGTCGTACATAAATTTATCTATCCTGTAATATCGGTCTCAATACCAATAGAGCAGCATGGTTACATGAATCATTACATGGTCTTTGCCAGAGATCTGTCTGCCCGTAAGAGCCAACTGTCAAAGCTGAAGACTGAGTGTGGCAGCATAGTTTCCGGGACACCTGAGATTTTGAGTGAGATTGAGAGGTTCTATGGGCAGCTGTACACATCATCGTTGGAGCCACACGGAAGTGTGAGTAACGATCCAAGAGCAAGTCTTATCCGACACTATTCCGATGATATCCCGGACGTCAGTCTAAGCGAGATTAGAATGGCTCTCCAGCACCTTAAAAACGGCAGGGCCCCAGGCGAGGATGGAATTACAGCGGAGCTTCTAAAAGCGGGACACCGGTACTTGAAGTCCTTCAGAGGCTCTTCAATTCCGTCCTCCATGGTGGCACTACTCCAGAGGCGTGGAGCAGAAGTGCGGTGGTCTTGTTCTTTAAGAAAGGCGACACCGCTCTCTTGAAGAACTACAGACCGATTTCCCTTCTGAGCCGCGTCTACGTGCTGTTTTCGAGAGTCATTACGAATCGTCTCGCACGCAGACTCGACGACTTCCAGCCTCCCGAACAAGCCTTACTTATCGTCACGCACAATCCCTAACGGGGTAGCCAGAGAGAACAGATCGCCAAGTGTCACGATCCTTACATACCTCTTTCGCTTCTTTCAGGTTCATTAACTTCTTCATACATGCACGTCTAGGTATCCGAGTACTCTTGACCCTCCCCTCTTCGAGCAATTTGCTCACATGGTCTTCGAAAGTTAGTCTCGGTCTACCTCGACACCTTTTAATATTTACTTTCGCTCTATATATTTTCTTCACGATTCGGTCTTCACTCATTCGTTCAACGTGTCCAAACCATTGGAGTACGCCCCTATCAATTTTTGTGATAAGGTCATCTTTCAATCCTGCCATATTGCGAATCTCTTCGTTTCGCTTTCGGTCGGCTATGGTAACGCCACACATTTTACGAAGAGATCGCATCCCCACTGCATTCAACTTGCTTTTATGCTTCTTCTGGCATACCCAGGTTTCGCTGCCATATAACAAAGTCGGTGCCAACACTGCGTTATGTATTGCCAGGCGTGCACTCTTCACCACGCCTTGCCTTTTTATTAATGCATTCAGGGCACCATTGACTTTGTTTCCGGCAGCGACACGCCTATCCACATCTAAATCACATCTTCCATCCCGGCTGAAAGCACTCCCCAAGTATACAATTTCATTTACCTGTTCTAGACATTCCTGATTTACCCATATTTCACATTTCGTTCTCTCTTCGTCCTTTTCAAATACCAGAACCTTAGTTTTATTAGCATTCAAACGGAGACCTTTAATTTCACATTCCTCTTTCATACACGTGACTAATGCCTGCAGTTCTGCTTCTGATGGTGCAATAAGCACTGCATCATCAGCATACAGCAGACAATTAACTTTTATGTCACCCAGTTTCACACCCAAACAGCTATCTTTCAGCTTCTGTAAACAGCTGTCGAGATACAGTATGAACAGCCAGGAAGACATGACACAACCCTGTTTTACGCCCGCTTGGACGCTAAACATGGGTGACAGGTCATGCCCTACCCGCACACAGGCTTTACAGTCATAGTAAAGTGACTGCACAGCCCTTAACAATCGACCATCCACACCATATCCCGGCAACAGTTCCCACATTTTCTTCCTTATAACCTTATCAAATGCTTTCTCCAGATCCACAAAAGCACAGAAAATCCTCTGGTTAACACTCAGAAGCTTCTCCGTGATCATGCGTAGAGAAAACATTTGATCCGTGCATCCTCTTCCAGGTCTAAATCCGCATTGTGCCTCCCATAAGAATCTTTCCGATTTCTCTTGCATCCTGCGTGTCAAAACCTTCGAATAAACTTTACTTGCTAAACTGGTCAAGCTGATCGCCCGATAGCTCCCGCAGTCAAAATTTGAACCTTTACCTTTATATAAAGGCACAATGACCGCAGATCGCCAATCATCCGGGACATCTCCCGTCCGCCAGCACAAATTGCACAGCAGATGAAAGCTGTCCCAGACGCGAGGCCCACCGTACTTGACCATTTCAGCAGTAACTCTGTCTAGTCCCGCAGCCTTACCACATTTCAAACTTCGAATCGCACGTTCAATCTCTTTCATGCTGATGACCTCAGTGTCATCGAGGTCCGTGTCTGGCGTGCCAGTCACGGCGTCACCCCCGGATCCTTCACTAAGATCATGACACGCATACAATTCTCTATAAAATTCACTCCATCGCTGCATGACGTCCGATTTTTCTGAGAGGACGTCATTGGTTCTCGAAAGCACTTTGTTCATTCTTAAAGCTGTCGCACCACTCCGGGACCTTCCAACCTCTTTCCAGAAGAGTTTGGAGTTTTCCCTAAAGTTGTGCGACAACCTCTCGTTCGCTTCTATTCTACACCTTTCACGTACTTCCTCAATCAATGTTTTCGCATGAACTTTCTGCAGCTTATATCTTTCTTTCATCTTCTCTCTCATATGCTCATCGTTACTAGAGGCTAAGTAGTCTAACCATGCTTTTTTCTTCTTTTTTACAGCTTCTTTCACTTCGTCATTCCACCATGCATCTCTTCTTTTACTACTACCTCTTTTTGTCGTACCACATACTTCTTCCGCTGCACTTACCATTCCATCCCTAAGGTTCTGCCATATTCTCTCCACACATTCTTTCCTGCCATCGATGGTGTCAAGCTTTTTGGCTACCCTCGTGTGATATTTGTCCCTAGTATCCGCTTCCTGAAGCTTCCAGCTTCGGATGCGACAGACCGACTGTGGTTCTGTTACTGCCGTCCGGTGGCGCCAACCCGCGAACAAACCCCTAAATCTAGTAATTACTAGATAATGATCCGTTCCCAGGTCAGCACCCCTGAACACTCGTGTATCCATCACCTGTTTTCGCAGTCGGTCATCCACCAGGAACAAATCAATCATACTTCTCTCATTCTTTCTTTCTCTAGTGTACATATGGATCTTCCTGTGATTAAACATAGTGTTTGTCACAAGAAGACCCTTTTCCTTGCATACAGCCAGTATAAGCTTGCCAGCATCATTAACCCTTTTATCTCCAAACTTTCCAAGCACCGACTCGTATCCTGGTCGAGCGATGCCTACCCATCCATTCAAATCACCACATACAACAGTTCTTTCGTTTCCCTTAACCAAATCTAGAACTTCTCTTACATTCTCCCAAAACTCCTCCAGCTCAGCCCTGGACGACGAAGCTACCGGCGCATAAACAGCCAAAAGGAATTACTTCGTCAGTCCCATTTTGAAGCGAACCCAGAGAAGTCTTGAGTTCACAACCTTGTATTCAGTCATAAGGTCGACCAACCGGGACGACAACAGCACTCCCACTCCTTGGCAGGCGTTCTCGCTTTCCGGGACTCCGGACCATATAGCTAACGTCCCGCCAGGGAGCTCTTCAATACCACTGCCTTTCCGTTTGGTCTCCGACATACACACGACATCTAATTCTCTTTCTTTCATTATTTCGATCAACTCATTCGTCTTATCTCTCATGCCTCCTCTAACATTCCACGTGCCAACTCTGCACTCCGTCCTCCACCTTCCGCCGTGTCGGGCTGTGCGTGACGGGTGGCGGTCCCCATCGCCGCTTTGCGCGCTGCATTCCACACCAACGGGGACGAGCTGGTGTGCGTCGCCTTGGGGGGACGCCCTAACCCTCGTTCGCATGGGTGCGCAGCTGTGTAGAATTGCAGCCCTGAAAAGGGCTGGCAGGGGTCGCGACGAGCACGCTTCTACAATGACCGAACAAGCCGGTTTCCAAAAAGGCTTCAGTACCATAGACCACATACATACCCTGCGGCAGATTGTACAGAAGACTGAAGAGTACAATTTGCCACTTTGCCTGGCGTATGTGGACTATGAGAAAGCCTTTGATTCCGTCGAAATTTGGGCGGTGCTGCAGTCCCTTCAGCGGTGCCAAGTTGACTGTCGGTATATCGAAGTGCTGAAGTGTTTGTACAGTAGCTATCCGAGTACAGAACCAGAGCTCGAAACCTATCCAACTGCAGAGAGGTGTAAGACAGGGTGACGTTATATCCCCGAAACTCTTCACCGCTGCTTTGTAAGACGTTTTCAAGCTACTGGACTGGAAACGATACGGTATTAACATCAATGGCGAGTACATCACTCACCTTCGATTTGCCGACGATATAGTCCTTATGGCAGAATCGCTGGAGGACTTAAGCACTATGCTCAATGACCTCAATAGTGCCTCCCAACGGATAGGTCTTAAGATGATCATGGACAAAACAAAGATCATGTTTAATGTCCATGTCACACCTATGCCGGTAGTTGTTGGGAGCACTATGCTCGAAGTTGTTGACGAGTACGTTTACCTGGGACAAATAGTCCGACTAGGTAAGTCCAACTTCGACCGAGAGGTCAATCGACGGATTCAACTCGGCTGGGCAGCGTTCGGGAAATTACGACATATCTTCTCGTCAGGTATACCTCAATCTCTAAAAACTAGATTGTACAACCAGTGCGTGTTGCCAGTGATGACTTACGGATCTGAGACGTGGTCCTTCACTGCTGGCCGTATGAGGACGCTCAAGGTCGCTCAGCGAGCTATGAAGAGGGCTATGCTCGGAGTTTCTCTGCGTGATAGACTCAGAAATGAGGATATCCGCAGTAAAACCAGAGTGACCGACATAGCCCAACGGATTAGTAAGCTGAAGTGGCAATGGGCCGGCCATATAGCTCGAAGAACAGATAACCGATGGGGAAGAAAGGTTCTCGAGTGGCAGCCTCGTACCGGTAGGCGTAGTGTAGGGCGACCCCCCACTAGATGGAGTGACGACCTGGTAAGATATGCAGGAAGTCGATGGATGCAGGTGGCTCGGGACCGTGCTTTGTGGCATTACTTGGGGGAGGCCTATGTTCAGCAGTGGACTTGTGAAGGGCTGTAATGATAATGATGATTATAAATATACATACCATTTATCCATTATGCAATCTTTATTTTCTATTTTGTATGTCTCTTTTCACGCGGTTATGTTTCTGCAGCGTAGGATATTATGACAGAAGTACAAACGAATCTGCTCGTCCTGCAACATTTTCAAATAGGGAGTTGCCATGTAGTGGCAGTTAGGAATATCCACTACCCCATATCTTCCCGTGGGTGTTGTAAGAGGCGTTGGAGCAGGCAGGAGATGGGCAGCAGCATTTTCCTGATAACAGCATCTATATAACAATAAACTGCGGTCGCCAACACACTCGCTAAGTGTAGCAACTATGGCAATTTACCCTCATGAGCAAATACGCAAATGGACAGCCCCCAGTCCCAGGCGGCCCCACTATCCTTGACTACGGTGGCGACCATGTCAACGGCAGTGCATGGGCTTCTAAAAATCTCCGGTGGAGGTTCGTTTGCCACATAAAACAACTCGACCTGGCAGCATACGTCGCACTCACCCTGAGTACTGACGAGAAGATCCTGGAGCTGGAAGAAGATCATCTCTTCGTCCAGCTCCAGGATCATCTCGACAGTCCTCGACTTGTCCAAGTTGCGGTGGAATGTTATAAGATTATCCTAGGTCGAAAAAATCGAAAGTGATAAACTTAGAAATGAGGATATCCGCAGTAGAACCAGAATAAACGACATAGCCCAACAGATTAGTAAGCTAAAGTGCCAAAGCGCTGGGTGTATAGCTCGAAGAACCAACAACCGATGGGGAAAAAAGGTTCTCAAGTGGCAGCCACGTACCGGTAGGTATAGTGTAGGGCGACCACCAACTAGATGAAGTGACGACCTGGTAAGACTTGCCGGAACTTGCTGAATACAGGTGTGACGTGTGGCATTCCTTGGGGGAGGCCTATTGTTAAAGCGCCTGTCAAATTATATTAGCAGTTCTAATGCCAATATTAGTTCGTAAACCGTGTAGGTTATATATATATATATATATATATATATATATATATATATATATATATATATATATATATATATATAGATAGATATTATTTAGTGGAATACGCTTGGGAAGTCTAAAATATTCATTGTGGAAATACCACCGAGGGAGTGAAGATATTTAACCAAGAAATCTGGAGTCTTAGTCCCTTAGATATTGGACTATTATTTAATTTATTTAACCCAGCACTCATTATCAGGTAGTATTTTGTGTAAATCGACTGCTAATTTATCAGTTTAGTACCAACCAAATTACCTACAAAATAATTACGTATAACTTAAAGTATTTAATCAGCTAAAATTCATTGAATATTGTTTTATATAGTTTCTAATAACCGTCAAATCATAATTAAATTAAATTATAAAGCTTAGTTAAATTATATTGACGATATTGTAATTTTTTTCTTTATTGGGTGTAAACTATCAAAATAAGTAAGTTTTCATTTCTTTATAACTGTAAACAAAATTGTATAAAACTACTTATGAATTATATTTTATAAAATATAAACTTCTTGTTTGTATAATTTATCAGGCATTTGCCTAGTCTCCCAATCCCAGCCAACATGCCAGAAGATAAGGAGCAAATTAGGAAACGAGCTAGCTACAAGGGACAAATAATTGCTTTTTCAAATTATTTAAATTCACTGAAGGTATCTTCATTGGCTGTTACTGAGGAAAATGAGTTGCAATTACGTATTAGTAGGATTGAGTCAATGTATGAACGATATGATGAGGTACAATTGTACCATAATTAATAGATAATCCATCGAGTGTAATACTGATAACATAGACGCCTAGATATCAGAACGAACTGAGTTTGAATCCCTTTATTTTAAATCGCTTTCTCTTGCAAAAAGAATCTTAGCAGATTGCGTTAAGTCAGATGACGCAAACAGTGACGGTGGCTCTCGTTCCGGCAATCATAAATTTGTTAAACTGCCCACTATTCAACTACCTAAATTTAATGGTTCTTATGATAATTGGTTAGAGTTTCATGACACGTTCATGAGCCTCATACATACAAATGACGAGATAGATGACATAAATATGTTTCACTATCTGAGAGCGTCGTTGGAAGGGCCCGCTGTGGTAATACAGTCAATCGAATTCTTGGCAGCTAATTACACCGTCGCATGGACTATATTATGTGATAGATATGATAATAAGAGACTACTAATTCAAAATCATGTGACAGCCTTATTCAATATAGCACCAATTAATAAAGAATTGTCTGTCAACTTAAAACGTCTCATTGATCAAATAAATAAAAATTTACGTGCATTAAAATCCCTCGGTGAGCCAACTTAACATTGGGACACACTTTTCATTCATATTATTACTCAAAAATTGGTTGCTAAGACATATCGTGAATGGAAAGAGTCTAAAAGTCGTTTGGAGAAAAATACACCTATTACGTTCGATATATTTTTGATGTTTTTAAAAAATCGAGCCGATTTAATCGTAACATTAGAAATGTCTCATTCTGCTGCTACTAACCGTTTAAATTCTTCTATAAAATATGCTCCAAAAGTTAAGGCAATGCTTTCAGTTCGGGATACCGGTAATAAAAATGGTTCGGCTTTTTCCGCTACACTGTGCCCTAAATGTAAGGGTGACCATAGGTTAAGCAGTTGTCCTCAGTTTCTTGGATTAAGTAACGATGCGCGTCTACAGTTACTGCCAGACTATAAAGTATGTTTCAATTGTCTTAATTCAGGACATTATGCAAATCACTGCAAAAAGCCAGGATGCAAAATATGCCACCGAAAGCATAACACTCTCGTGCACATCGCAGATTACCAGTCAAAACCAATTACAGATATTAATACATCTGACACGAGTAGTGGTAATAATAAGCCTGTTATGCTAGGTCATTTCGAACAAACAAACACTTCGACGGGCTTACAGTCGTCATCCAATTCTAACGCACATTTGTCATTGTCCGCAAAGGTAGGCACTGCATCGTGTAGTGAACGAGGCGACGTATTGTTATCGACGGCATTAACCTATAACTTTAAATAGGTAAGAATGGTTGTCCATATATTGCTCGTGGTATTCATGATAGTGGCAGTAACGCTTGTTTAATAACTGAAGAGTTATATCAAAGGCTAGGTTTGCCCGATCTAAATGTAAATCAGTCGTTAGTCGGTATTAATAATGCTTCGGCACACATCAAGAAGATTTGTAAGGTATCGATAAAATCATTGAATGATAACTTCTCTAGTAATCTTCATTGTTTTATCCTACTATCAATAACCGAAAATGTACCTACTAGATATGTTAATTTGTCAAACTTAAAAATTCCGTCTAATATTTCTCTGGCAGATCCTAATTTTCTTTCACCTGCTCCCGTTGACATGCTTATAGGTGCTGACGTCTTTTGGGACTTAATAGGAACGCAGAGATTAAAATTAGGGGACGGTCAGCCGATTCTTTGTGAAACTAGCTTAGGATGGTTAGTATCAGGTCCGATTGATTATAGATATGTAAAGAAGGGGGTCAACTCTATTAAATGTAATTTTACAAGAATCTTTCAAGATGAGGCTAGTAAAGATTTAGATGAAGATATACAAAAACAGTTAGTACGATTCTGGCACCTCGAAGAGGTAAGCCCTGCGCCTCATTATTCAAACGAAGAAAAATTATGCGAAGAACACTTTTTAAAAAACACCACGCGACTGGCAAATGGTCTATTTTGCGTGAGGATACCCTTAAAACATAATCCTGACGTATTAGGTGATTCTTGACCACGAGCTAAGAAGTGTTTACTATCGCTAGAGCGCAGGTTAGCAGGTCAGTCTCAGCTCTATGAAATGTATAAAGAATTTATGTCAGAGTATGAAAGTCTGGGTCATATGGATAAATGTGAGAATGATAATTTACCACGTAAGATGCATTTTATACCACATCACGGTGAGCTGCGGGAAAGTAGTACTGCTACTAAATTAAGAGTCGTTTTCAATGCTAGCAGTCCGACTTCTTCTGGTGTTTCATTGAATAATATACAGATGGTAGGTCCCGTGGTACAGGACGACCTTTTTTCCATTCTTTTACGCTTTCGGCTACACAAATACGTTCTCATAGCTGATGTTGAGAAAATGTACCGGCAAATAGTCATTCACCCCGATGATCGCTATTTGCAACAAATTGTCTGGCGTGACAACCCTACAGAACAGCTTCAAGCTTAACAACTTAACACCGTGACTTACGGCACCTCTAGTGCTCCGTTTTTGGCAACTAGGTGCCTCCAACAATTAGGCTTTAGAGTGTACCGATGACAAGGTTGCCCAAGTGATCATTCACGATTTTTACGTTGATGACTTGCTAACGGGAGGGGATGATATTAACGAGGTTACAGATTTGCGCCGTAAAGTGACTTCCACACTTGCATCAGCTCATATGGTTTTGCGAAAGTGGAAGTCGAATGAATCTCAACTGGTTAGTGAAAATGATATTTCTTTGCTTGATTTAAATATTGGTGGCTTTGAACCGACTAAAACTTTAGGCCTTGGTTGGCAATCACATACTGACCAACTTTGTTTCCCTATAGGAGGGCTATTCTCAGGTAAAACAAAGCGTGATATGTTATGTGTGATTTCACAGATATTTGATCCACTAGGACTTCTATCTCCCTGTGTAATTAAGATGAAGATGCTTCTTCAACAGTTGTGGCTGCTCAAGCTGTCGTGGGATGAGCAGTTGACGCCAGAAATCAGCA
This sequence comes from Parnassius smintheus behrii, assembly GCA_036936625.1. NCBI lineage: Eukaryota > Metazoa > Arthropoda > Insecta > Lepidoptera > Papilionidae > Parnassius > Parnassius smintheus. The sequence goes on along the minus strand of JAUPFT010000030.1, from coordinate 30,476,484 downwards.
AGATGTGGGCTGAGATAATAGTCGATTTACCTAAATTAAATACTCTACGTATTCCACGTCGTATTATTTGTGACTCGCTTAGTTTGTTAGAATTTCATATTTCTCAGACGCTTCTGAGCGTGCATATGGCGCCTGTTTATATGTGCGTAGCGTTAATGATACGAGGCATTCCATCTTAGTACTCAGGGGTGATAATGCATCTGCAGTTTGATTCTTAATCAATGATAAACGTGGATGTCTATGGACCACATTATCTTATTACCATCTGGTAGTATTTTGTGGCCATTTGTCACCCTTAATTGATAAGGTCGGCAAAAGTTTGTTCATAGTTTATATATAAATCCAAGAGATTTATTTTGAAGGTTTAATTACATTTACATATATATATATATATATATATATATATATATATATATATATATATATATATATATATATATATATAAATATATATATATATATATATATATATATATATATATATATATATATATATATAGGTTATTTTGTTCGATAATTTGTTATCTTTTAGGTAGTAACATAATTCCGTTTCTATAGAAATCTTGGGATTTTTGATCAAGAAATGTGACAAGTAGTTTTGACAGTCTTGACAGATTGATGTTAACCTTACACTACCCAAAGAATTCATAGGAGACTGAAACGAGTAAAAATCTGAGGGTGCACGGGCAGGACGATATGGTATATATTATCACTTCCCAACCAAGCTTTCTCAATTTTTGCTGAGAGGTCAAAACGTGTGTGATATAGCATCTTCATTATAAAGGAGCACACCTTTTCTGTTGAACAATCCTGGCCGTTTTCTCTCAAATTCTTGCTTGAGTCTCATTAGTTGTTGGCAGTAGAGACCCGAATCAATGGCTTTGCCTGGCGGTAAGAGTTCATAATAAACCATGCCCTTCCAATCCCACCATAGACACAACATCACCTTAGCCTTTGATCATGATCTTTTTCGCACGTTATTGTTGTAGGAAATCCGCTTTTCATCATCAGATTTATCTTTTCAAAAATGATTCGATTTCATTATGCTTCAATAGATAATCGCAAACAAGTACACGATGCATTCGTTTTCTTTCACTGAGCTCGTGTGGTACCCAAATATCGAGGTTTTGTCGCGCGATGTCATAACTGTTTTAAGGTAACTCCTCAATTCCTCGGCTATGTCGTAACTACCGATATCCCAATCTTGCTCAATATTTTCAAAAATGGCATTAAAATGGAAAATGGCTTTATCCGTATGAGGGTGACCAGAGCGAGCTGCACCTTTAGCATCGAAATTCCCGGACTGAAAACGCTTGAACTAACTTATGTTACTCTTACTGACACGGAATTAGGTTTGAAAACGTCAATTTTTTCGCAGGTTGAGTCGCATTTTTCTCTTTTTATTAATATTATTATTAATTATAAATAGCTTTTATTAAGTTTCACTTGTACGTAAGTCCCGGAATTTTGCAATCGTTTTCTCGCTGCCACTGAAGCTATCAGACTAAAATCGAACTTCTAAAATCACACGTTTGGGTTCTTGAGACAATGCACGACTACTTAAATGTCGCTATTTTAAAATTCAATCTGACAGACGTTGCAAAATATCGATTTATCACTCTCACAGAAAACCTTATGATACGGCTATCAAATAACAAGGCTATATAAACAAAACGCAATAAGTAAAGTGACGTTATTCTGAATTTAATATGACTAACGTCACAGAATGGCGATTTATATTTCCCATAGTAAACCCTATGATATGGGTATCGAATAAAATGGTAAACTATTGTATTAAAATATAATACTTTTGTTGCATAAGGCCGTTCTATTCATTTTACAAGTCTTATTGACCATATTGACATTTAGCAGACTCCGATAAAAGGAATAGATATACTATTCTACAGCGATATGTAAGCGATGTCTTCGTAATAATTGTGGTCTCATTTTGATGATATGTTCTATTTTATATAGATTGAAGTTACTTTTTTCTCATTTTCTATTAAATTGGTTTCCTAAAAATATCAAAGCCTAGGGGACACAGTACATGTGTGAAGTTTTAAACGCAACTATTTAGACGACAGTCCTTAGTGCTAGGACAGTATGAACAATTAAAGCCGCAACTTCATGAATGTGATTTTTTTATTTTTAGTTTTATGAAGTCTACTTTAATTTAAATAAGGTTATTATTTTCTTTTGTCTGATTTTCCAACGTATTGATGTGCAAAAAAGTTCTGGAATGAAATCGAAATTGTAGACAAAACATATATGCTATTTTACTTATTAACTTCTCGAATCCACAGCTAAACGTAGGCCTCCCGATAGATTGCCTCATAAGGAAATATTTGCCATAGTTGCCACGCTTGGCCGGCGGGTTGGCAAGTGTTAGCCTTAAAAAAGTTTAGTTACTTTAAGTGTTAGCATTAAAAAGTTTTCAAATTACATTACAATTTCTTTTTTTTATGATATGAACAAATTGAAACGCATATTCAAAGTAATTACACACTATTGTTAACGTACATATTATTTTAAGAATAATAATATCACTATGTTTCTTTATTTATCCCTCTGTAACAATAAGCTTTTATTATGAATCACTTTATAAATCGATATTGTTTAAAAATGTAAAGTATAAATATAAACATCGATACCGCATTTATCTACGACCAATCGTCTTTGAGAACTGTTACAGCTCATCTTAACATTCGTTCATTAATTCGTTCCTGGATAGGACAGTTAATATACTTTTTGATTATTCGTGTTGTAACCTCCAAGAACCTCCAACTTGTGAAGAATATATCTTTATTAGAGTTACCGCGTATTCATTTTGATTGTATCTAACTCTCGAATATACTTACGAAAAAAAACTTTATAGTAATAACATCGTTTGTTTTTGCCAGTAACGACTTTTCCGTGTAGAATATCCACTATCCCATATCATTCCGTAGGTGTCGTAAGATGCGACAGAGGGGAACAAATCAGTAGATGGCCTGTGTGTCTTCATAATAACAACTAAAAATTAAAAAAAAACTGCGGTTACCAATTTTGCGCATGTCAAGTGTGGCACTTATGGCAAATATTCCCCCTTTGAGGCAATATATGCGGAGGCCTATGCTTAGCAGAAGGCTTTAATAGACTGTGACTATAATGGTTTATGAGATACTGAGCGCTCGCGAACTATGTAGACGTACACTTGTGAAACTATTAACGTGAAATTATAAATTTCTATTTTAAGTGCTCATATAGCATCTGGTCAGTGAAGGAAAACATCACAAGGAACATTCTCCGCGAAATATTTTTAGAGTGTATCAAACGAGCGCACCGTCTACTTGATGGTATTTGTACAAGGATGCTGTAGCCCATAGACATCTGCATTTATCGTTGATTATGTATCAAAATGTAGATGCATTGTCAGTCAGCAGTACTAAGATGTAATGCCTCGTTTCCAGTTAAAACAGTCCCCAGTTGTCTACACTCAACATACGAAACCACGGTCCTTTCCCAGCCAACCTAGCCAAGAGGACTCATTCACTCTGCTTACCGTAATATAACTACAGCGTGACTTTACCTGGTAAAATATTGGCACTCTTGACACTCAATCGAGGTTAGATGTGTGTGTGAACTTCTATCTTACAAGCAAGATTGCCATACGAAAGAAAAAGAAGAAGCATCTACTTTCGTCTCATAAATTGAGTGCTGTCACGCTGACTGATTCGTGCTGCAAATGTAATAAAGCCCCAACCTGAAAAATGATCAAGATATAACGTAAAAAGTTTTGTTTTGTAATTATTTGCGGCTTGCTGTGTAGTTGCGGCGTTCAAAAAACCATTATCCCATATTATCAACCCGTGGGTAAGAGGTGATAAAGAAATGAAACAGAAGATGGGCCGCGGCATCTTCCTGATAGCAACTCAAATAATAAAATAATGTACCGACAGCGACAGCGACAGCAATACTATTTATATTCAAAAAAGATGGCAACCATCTTTTTTGAACATAAATAGTATTTTTCCGAAAAAAAATGCATAAATATAGTACTTTTGTGGAATTCGGGAGAAAACGTACACATTTATTGTGAATGTATATATGAATGTGTAAATGAAAATCTTTATGTATTTCTCCATATAATACGCATTTGTTATTGCTCATTGATTGGGCCATCATCTACCTCATCTTCAACCTTACCTTTAAAATTACTACAGGAGTAAGCTCAGCAATCAACATTCATATTAAAATAATTTAATGATTAATTTTTGATTAAATTAGTACATGCTCTTTTTCTTTCTTCTTTCAATTTTACATTCAAGATGGAAAAAAATTCTATCCGTAAAACTTACTATTACTTATTTGTTCCAGACTTCTAATCACATTTAATATAAAAAAGCGGGACAGTTAAATTAGGGATAGAAATATATTATTTTGCGTACTATATCATTTTTCTGTAATAACTAATAATTATTTTTCTTTAAATTTTTATACGTGGTAGAGCTTTACTGCATTTATATTAGTAGTATAGTTGTAGTACGAATGGGTCGGCTCGACCGGGGAAGGACCGCGCTCTCACACAACACTAGCGTAAAAGAATAGCTTAATGCTGCCGTGTTTCATATGGTGAGTGTAGAGAACCGGAGACCCTTTTTACTGGAAACGAGGCATTCCATCTTAGTCCTCACGGGTGACAACGCATCCGTATTTTGATTTGTAGTCCAGGATAGATGTAGATACTTACCATCAGGTGGACTGTGTGCTAGTTTGTTACCCTATTCTAAAAGAAATATATATATATATATATATATATATATATATATATATATATATATATATATATATATATATATATATATACAATTGACTGAAACATAAAACGAAACTTTATATAATATTAAATTTCCATCGACTAACAGAAAACGATTGTTTGCGTATTTTGTAAAGTAAACTATCCGTAACAGGTAACTGGGGACTTTCAATTGCCTTAGTTTGCCAAAACGCCTATCAAAACTGTCCAACTGCTTTTATCCTCGTCTTAAAGTAATGCAGTTTTTGAACTGAGATCTAAAGTAAACTTGTACAAAATTTTTAAAAAACAAAGTCAAAGCTTTTTATTCAATTAAAACTTTCATTAAACTTTTATGAACATCGAAATCTGGACCGGTGCGGGCAAAAAGGCATTCTCAGTGGAGAAACTTTAAGAAACTAAGGAGCCCTTTGTTATGTTTTACCACATTTTTTTAACTCACTTTAATGTGCTATTATTTCACAATAACTTCCGAGTTAGAGACCTGAAAGTGGAGTATTTGATACAACGCGGTGGACACGTCCTTGCCTTAATACTCTCTCAAAAATATGAAGCTCGTGCCCAGGACTGGGACGTATATAGGCTATACCTTACTACATGCCTTAAGCGCAAAGCACGTAGGTATGATCTACTATCACCTCAAAATCAATATCCAGCCTATTGTCGTATGAAATCGTATAGAAAAATCATATTGACCATGCACATGATATTAAAAAACACTGTCATAAAGATAAATAACTGTTGAAATTATTATTTTTTAATCGGTTAATTGCTATTTTTACATTAAAAGAGAAGTTTTAGTGGATTATGTTGTAAATTTATCAAGTCCCTATGGAATATCAAGTAAACATGATAACTTTTGATAATATCAATTGTTCAACTCAATCTATTTTGTAATCTCCTCATCTCTCATGTAGGAAGCCATGGAATTGAAATGACTGTTTCATTTTTTTTTGTTTAGTTATAATTTTTTTTCAGCTGAGAAGTTTTAAAATTTTCAGTGTCTTGAACAACCTTTTAATAATATATTTTACTAAATACAGAAACCAGATGCACTTTGTCTCACTCCGGGCTCGGCTGCCGTCGTGAGTGGGTTCCTGTTGATTGTTTGCAGCGGCTCGTGATGAAAAATATCGATCGCTGTATATATAAAAATATTCCATAAACCAAATCTGATACATACTTGACCAAGATAAGATATTATTATTATTTTTATTATCACAGTTTTTCATTACGATATATTGTTTCGCTAAAAGTAAGAAGGATTACTATATAAATATAGTTATACTCGTATGTCTTGGACTTTATGGAGTGACCTGAAGGTGTGCTTTGGTATCTGCTACTGGAACTACTTGAAGAGTAGAAAAATGTGTGCTGAGTTTGGCTTCGTTTCGTTAGTTATGACGAGACCTTACCTCCGGACTTGATAGAGTGACCTAAAGGTGTACTTTGGTGAATACTAAAATAAAAAACTGGTTATAACTAGATGAAAAACCTTATGAAAACGAAATAAAGTTGATGATTTTTTAATAACGAGTGAAGGTAAAAAATACTAGTTTTTACAATAATGCCCGAGTACAAATACCTAAAAATTAAAGTAATATTAAAATTGATATCTGATCGTTTTAAAATAATTCCTTTAAAAGTTTTTCAATTAAAAATAATATTTTATTTATATCTCAACAATAATAACATCGTAAAATTAAAAAGAATATTTACGATTGTTGACTGAAAATGTTTTTCTACATTTTTTTTACTGTCATATGAGCATTATGAGTTGAATTTCCAAATTTTTTTATTGACGTCTGACATAAAATCATTGAAAAATACTTTAAAATTGACATGACCGCTGGCATGCATTTTTGGATTCACTAAAAGTTTTTTCAAAAGTTATTTTTTAAAAGTATTATACAAGTTTTCATAAGAAAAAGTTTTTATTGGTGTGTATACGCTAGAGAGAAAATCAGTGCATCTGCTTACTGAAGCCGGTTGAATTCGTCCCTTTTAAGTATTCATGGTCGATACGTGGTAGAGCCAGGCTGCAGCAATATTATGGTTGTGGCACGAATGGGTCGGCTCGACGGGGAAAGGATCATGCCTGCACCTCTCACAGTATACCAGCGTAATATAGAACCTTAAATACACTATGTTTCAAATGGTGACGGTAAAGATACGGAGCCTCATTTTATTGGAAACGAGGTATTCTCATTTCAGACCTCACGGGTGACAACGCATCTGCATTTTGATTCGTAATCGAGGATAAGTGTGGACTGTGTGATTGTTTGTCACAAATTTAAATAAAACTATTTGTAAGGTCAGATGTTTCAATTTTCTATTTTTATAAATATTTAATATTCAAAAGCGGAAGTTAACTGGGTTAATTATGACATAAAAACATCAAAAAACTCAGTTTCCTTCGTGACAATAGGTCCAAAAGTACCCGAAATATCGAGAATTAAAAATTAAAAAATAAAACATTCGTGTTATGCATTCGTGTAAATATAAAAAATTATTTCTTTATTAACTTCTTCATTATCATTTTTTCATTAATGTTAATGTCAAAAGAAAGTTCGTTACAAGTTTGATTTTATTGTTTGTCATACCATACTTATTGTTTTGTAAACTATTCTTATGTCTGCTCAATCCACGAATGCGTTTTTTTCTTTCTTTTTTTATTTTGTTTCTTCTCATCATAGTATATTGCAATATATAAAATATAATAATAAAGTATATTGTATTATTTTACATAATGATCATGATAATTGATATCACTTTACCAATGTTTAAATTATACAGATTTCACTAAATAATGTAATTTTAGATGTTTAAGGCAATTGATTGTTTTCCTTCTTGCTTAACGATCTTTGAGTTCAAATAACTTGTATAAATTGATATTGTAAACTGATATTCCTTAATGATTAGTGAAGGCTTATGTCTGAGCAAGAAACTTTCTGTTTTGTATAAGTTCTTTCTTAATTTGTCGTAAGAACCGATTGGAAACATTCCAAGTTGATAATGTGTTCAAGTATAATCTTCTAGTTTTTCAGCCCGTTAACATTCACTTCTGGATATGAGTCTCGTGCAATAAGGGAAATCCCAGGCGTTTGTGCGGATAGTTCCCACTCTCTTACCTAGTTCTGTACACACTGCTGTGTTCCTATCTGAAATCTATGTAGACATTACAATAACAGGCTGTGGTACATCCATCTTAGATATCTGAGATGGCGACGCATCTGTGGCCGTATTTATATGAAGTTGGTTTCAGGTGTCCAAGGGCTACAGTAACCATTCTGCATACAAATGGGTCAGTTTACCGCGAAATAACAGTTTAATGCTGCTGTGTTTCGTATTGTATTTTACAGGGAAAAAGGCGTTCTTCTTATTTCACAGGGGTGACAAAGCATTTCGATTTTTAATCCAGGATAGGTATATACGTCCAGGGGTCACAGTATTCAATTACCATCAGGTGGACTGTCCTTTCATTTGTCGTCCTTTTTCTCATTTTGTAGTTTTACTCAGAAATTGGATAGAGCTGTTGCGAAGTACTTAGTAAATATGGAGACGAACTTATGCATTCATTGGCTGTGCAGTGGCGGCTAAAGAGAATCCGTATCGTCCCGTGGGTGTCGTAAGAAGCAACAAAGGCAATTGAAACAGGGTAAGGGCAGCAGCATCTTCCTAATATAACAACTCAATAAAAAATCCAGTTGTAATCCCGCCTGTCAGTAAGGCAAATATGTCCCTTAAGAGGTAATCTATGGATAAGGCCGATGATCAACAGTGGACTTTTGATAGGCTATACTGAATGTATGAATAAATGGAAGAATTGCAGGTGCGCTGCCGGCCCTTTAGAAAGAAGTAAGCTCCTTTCCTGAAGGTCCCTAGGTCGTATCGGTCCGGGAAAATCGCCGGTGTTAAACTGTTCCACAGAGAGGTCGTACGCGGAAGAAAACTCCTTCTAAAACGTACAGTGGTTGACCGCCAAACATGCAGATGGTGTTGATAGTATTACTACGTTTGCCGCGTAGTGCGTTCACGAAATTTGGCGGCTGGGATTAATCCGAACAATTCCTCAGAACACTCCCCGTGGTATATACGAAAGAAAATGCAAAGAGGTGAAACATCTCTTCGTAGCGCAAGTCAATCTAGCCGATCGGAAAGCACTCTGTCGTCGACGATTCGAGCCGCTCTACGCTGGATGCGGTCAAGTGGAAGGAGCTGGCACTGGGGAGCCCCATCCCAGAGATGGTAACAGTATTCCATGTGTGGTCGAACCTGCGCCTTGTAAAGTTGCAGGCGGTGTGCCGGCATGAAATAATGTCCCGCTCTTCCGTGCACGCAAAGCTTTTTTGAGACCAATTTGGCCTTTTCTTCCAAGTGACCACCAAACTGCATATTAAAATCTATTTATCTTTTCTCTGACTATTTCATAAGTACAAGACAAACAACAAGGCTAGACAAATCAAAAGGACGTTCTCTTGTACCCAATCAGCGCGTGGCTACCCCTCTTGTAAATCACTCAAACTGGCACATGAGAACAATATGTAGGACGCGAAAATACTAAAATTTGAAATGCGAGAGAGCGGGCAAGACAGTTATGTTATCATTGTTTGCTAGTATTTCATTCGCAAATTTGTACAACCTGTTTTATATTGTAAAATTTTAATTTGAAAAAAGGCCTGCTCGGTGTATTGCTGGTTCTCATAAGACAAGTCATGGAGTCTCCCAGGAGTCATGAAGTTGGCGGTCTTACGTAAAGTGGTAGGTCCATTTACAGATCTCTCTCCGGTCGTTTCGGTTACCGTCACAATCACATCACGATCATATCTATGAGAGTGAGGGAATAGACAGTGCACCTGTGCTTGAACATACTCCTCACCTCACCTCACCCTCACCCTCCATACAGCCTCAGTTTACTGACCGCCGTTACCGAAATTCGGTTTGGTGTCTCACAACATAATATAATTACTCTAGTTTTACAACATTAATTGCGTCCATGAATTATTTTTATATAAAATGCAAAGGAAATCTAATGTTAGAGTTTCACTAAGAAATTTTTGTAAAGTTGTAGTTTCAAATAGTTCGTTTTTGACGTACAAGATTTCTCGAGAGGTTTTTAGTAATATTGCTCTACAACGTGTCTTGTCTTGTCGTGGGATCTTTTTTTAACGTGATACTTCGAAAATTTGGTGGTTTTTCTATTGCAAATTTTTGATAGGTATTATGATTTTTTACTGTATAAAATTGGTTTCATAAAAGAAAAACACGATAAAATGTAATTTTATCAATAGAAAAAAATTGCATAATAGGTTCTAATTAATTCTAAAGTGTTTGACGCTTTCTTAGTCCTTTCCGAGTGCGTGCTCGGTATTATAGCTATATCATAATTTGCGTATTATGAAGTCATTTCATCACTTTCATTTGGACACTCCCTCAGTTGTCCGTGAGCTACATTGACAAAGTAATGAGCCACGCCCCAAAAACTACGATTCATTTTTAAGGTATCCTATTAAACTGCTATTTTAAGTCGTTGCTCTGTGAGAGCGTGATCTTACCCCGGTCGAGGCGACTCGTTCGTGCTATTATAGCTCGTTGTATCAGTTATATTTTGCGTATAGGCATTAAGTCCGCCCTTTGTTACCCTATTTATTAATGTATTAATAATAAAGGCTAAATAAATAAATCTATCTGCTACGTTTTTTATAGCAGGGGGGGGGCAAACGAGCATGCGGTTCATCTGATGGTAAGTGACTACCACCGCCCATGACCAAATGCAACACCAGGGGTATTGCAAATGCGTTGCCAGCCTTTTAAAAAGAAATCTTTACTTAAAGGTCCCTTAGTCGTATCGATTCGGAAAAATCTCTGGTGGTAGTCGATTCCACTAGAAAGTTGTGCGAGGAGTGCGAGCTTCTTTTGAATCGCAAAGCGGTGGATCGTTAGTCATCCAAATAAAATATATTTATAATGATATTTATTATTGTATATTAACTTAACAAAGTAAACATGCAATAAAAAAGTATTTAAAGTCTTAAAGTACTTACTGCGTAAAATTAAAATGGTTGCAGCGTTTATACCGCAAGCAATTTATCAAATCAAACACGTTCAACTTTTATGACCACTTTTTTATTTGTAGCTGAATTAAATAGAGTTCCTGCAGTGGTTTTGATAAAGCTTAGAACCGTATTAAATCGAAAACGGCGTCTTATAGATTTTAAATTAACTTTTTCATGACATCTATATGTATCATCCTCAGTTAAGAATCAAAATGCAGATGCTTTGTTACCCTTGAGGACTAAAATGGAAAGCCTCATTTGCAGTAATAAGGAAAGCTGCAGCGTCGCTCTGCCACGTGGATCATTTACATACTAACACATATCACTTAATCTATTACAAAACTGTTGATCGTATTGTGGGGAGAGTTGAAAGTTAATTAGTGTTTGTCGTCACACGAAGGGCTCGTGTTAATATTGACAACGTTGTAATTGATAATAAATTAGTGCAAATGTGTTCTTAATTAGAATTAGAAAACAGGACCCTTATAATATAATTAAAAAACATGTGCTTCTATTTGATTAGTCTAAGCGTCGTGCATTTTTTACATTAGGTACCTAAATTTAGTTTTTTTTTTAATCTTAATAAATTTGTATCTTTCATATACAGGGTAACGATGACAGTCCCATGACCAAATCTAAAAATACAGGTAAATCATAACTCGAATTAAATACTACATTTGCGTAATGATTTCTTATATTTACGCGAACACTACACATTGAAACAATACTAGTTTTAACGGAATTTATCGCGTATATTTAACTTTTTTACCCGACGTTTCGAGAGCTTTACAGCACCCATGGTCCTTCCCGTGACCATGGGTGCTGTAAAGCTCTCGAAACGTCGGGTAAAAAAGTTAAATATACGCGATAAATTCCGTTAAAACTAGTATTATTTCAATACATTTGCGTGTTCGGATTCAGGAGCTGCCTTTAACTCAACTATATTACGCCACTCAACTTTCTCAAAAACAAAAAGATTCCGTTATTCGGGATAATTGAACAAACCGTTCTCGATTTCAAGACAAATTTTCATTTGTGTTCGAGTGAATCGAGTTCGAGATTATCTTGAATCGAGTAATTCAAGATAACGACGAACTTTCTATCTCTTCTATGAAGTTGACAACTTCTTTTAAAGTCATATACACTATAAATCACACGTTATTTTTACATTATTATTGTTATTACTTTAATGCGGTAACATTGTTTTTAGAACTTAAGAAAATGTTTTATTGGATCCATCTCGCAGAACAACTAGTTTAAATGTTATTTCTTTGAATTATGACTTATTAGACAAAGATACGTTGTCCTTACTTTTTATTGAATATATGGATCACGACAACCTTCCAACCCTTACTTGCAATTTCATACTATAATATTAGGATGGAACAAAGATTTTCAATTTTTAAAAAGTATATGTCGTAGCTTAGTAGCCTTTCAGTTAACACTCTAACTTTTTTATGCGTCTAAGACAATATTGCACACACCTTGTAATATCAGCGACAGTAGGTTATGGTACGGTTTGCGAGGCCCATGGGACACCTTAAAGCCGAGTACATTTATATTATATAGCACAGAGCGCTAATTAGGCACAGACCAACGACGGGCTCATCAAATGAAATTAATAGGGTGACCATGCCATGTAGTGTCTAGGCTGTAAGCTGAAAAGGTAATGAAGCTAATTGGCTGCGACATAATATATAAAGATATTTTCAGCTCCTAATATAAACAAAATAGCATTTCCTTTCCAAATTTCGTTATATTGGGTTAGATTTTTACTGACGCCACTAATTATATATAACAGTGTGAGTGGTTTGTATAACAGAACGCGAACGTAGAGAAAAAGAAAGAAAATAATATTCTCCGAATAAATGTAACGCAAATAGCATTACTGAGAGTAGCTTGAGTAAACTTTGTTACGTAAGCATCAAGACGCTATGTGATATCAGCTTGAGTTACGTCATTACTTTGCGGAGTGGTTTTTTATTTACGTTTAGTTACTCAATTATTTTGAGGAGTGTAATTACTTTAATATTAACATTAATAAAATATATATAATATTTATATAAAAGAATATTTGTAATTTCCGACGTTTCGGTAGCTCACGGTCACGAAAGGACTCTGGAGTTTTCTCCGGCGTGATAAGAAACTACGGAAACAACTCCACATGTATCATCATTTTTGTCCTTTGTCAAAGTTAATATTACATAGTATAGTATATACACAATGAAAAACAATACCCATCGATATATGAAGCAAGTTCTATGATTTACTCAAATAAGGACGATAAAAAATTTGTAAATTATCAGTGTTTAGCCAACGATGATGATAATGATGAACGATGATGTGATCGCTAAAAAGAGTAAAGCGCACTGACTTAGCAAACTCCTATTCAATTTTAAAAACACTTAGATTGTCATTATTTAATATTTATCTCATTTATTGTCTCCAACAACGAGCGAAAGCAGTTTAAAGTTTTATAATTTTAATGTTGAGTTAGATGTCTATTTGTTGCCACTTTAATGACGATAATGATTTTGATGTAGTGTAGCCACGCTACAGCCACTTTACCTATAACTGCAATACGAACGGGTCTGCTTGACCAGCTTAGGACCACGCTCTCGTAGAATATCCGCGTGAAACAGCACCCAATCCTGTGTTTTGTAAGGTGAGTGTGGAGAACCAGAGACTCTTTGTTACGAGGCATTCTAATCTTATAACGCATCTGCACTTAGAACTTTAATTAAAGATAAATATAGCGAAAAGATTCTCCAGTTCTCTACACTCACCTACGAAGCAGCAGCATTAAGGTACTATTTCACGTTGGTATACTGTAAAAGCATTGTCCTTCCTAGGTCTAGCCGATCCATTCGTGCTACAACCGTAATACAGCTACAGCGTAACTATACCACGTTAACACGTTTGCGTTAATGGAATTTAGCGGCTGAAATTAATCCCAACAATTCCTCAGAACACTCCCCGTTGTAAATGCGATAGAAAATGCCAATGTATCGAAACAGTTAGAAAAGACTCGGATAATTCGAAGATCTGAGATATAAAATGTTACAAAGTTGCACAGTTAGCAAGCGGTTCATTATCTATCTTCCGATCGAAAAAGCAATTAAAGATAATGAAATCAAACCAAAAGCTCTCATTACTACAGTCTATCAAATTCTGACTTGTAAGACACGTGTGAAATACAAACAACCCGGATAAGCGTTAGATTTTTTGGTAAATTGAGTCAAGTTACACTATGTGTCGATTAACATGTATTCGGTACTTGCATACTCGTACGTACTAACATGGTCATTAATTATTCACCACAACCTGTCAAATGTGCAAAGTTGAACATAAGCCCTCAAGAACATATATGCCATGGCTGCCACGCTTGGTGGACGGGTTAGCAACCGCAGTTTATTTATTATTATTGAGCTTTCTATGGAAAAAACTGTAGTCTTAGTTTTCTTCTATTTCTAAATATAAAGTAGGTTGAACTTATAGTTCACGTGATGTTAAGTTGTTACCGCTATCTATAGACACCTGGAATCGGTTTCGGACAAAGAAGACTACAGATGCGTTGTCCCCACTTAGAATAAAGCTAGAATGCCTCTCAGCCTGTAATTTTACTGTCTCACTTTACCCTTCATACCGGAACGCAACGATAAATAACAATTCTGTGCATGATGTCTACTGCCTCACCACCAGTCAGACGCAAGCGACAGTAAACTGTTTCTTGTTACTTTACTTGTTATTTAATATTTATGAGAAGATAATTTGGCGCGTATCCTGAGATATTTTGCCATCCTCCAACCTTACTATACGGGTACTCAACCTAGTTCAGGCAGGTAGCTAATATTATAAATTTGACTTTTTTATTTTTTTCTTTTGTATATTCTACATTATTAAGCTACCAATGGTTTTAATTTTATCATAGTATGTTATTTTTGTTAGACTTATTGTTACTTTATTTAATTGTAATCATATTTATTCCTGTATGCAAACATGTGTAATTGGAAATGAAATAAATATTTATTATCATTTTGGGTATTTATATAGTTTTCTCATCTGGTTGGGATGTATAAATATATAATTATAATCGAAAATGAAAAGATAAATATACATAAATATCAATAAAATAAAATAAATACAAAACTACATAAATAAATAAAAGCCCAACCAGATGGAAGCCCTCGGCAGGGGAGACCAAACGGCCAAGGGTTAGGGGGAAAGGGAAAGAAACCGGCGGACGATGCGGGCAGTATCAAGGAGCACCGCCTTCTGCATTTGAGCCCGGAGCGGTCCGTCTCGGAGCGTAGCCAGTTGAGGGAGGCGGCTGTATCTACGTGAGGCTCATGTAGAGCCCTGCAGTACCTCCCGTGGAGCTCCTTCTCCTTCCATGCGGTCTCCCGGTCGGAAATGCTCTGTACTGCCGGGTTTTCCCATTGCTCGTTGGCTAAGTATAGAGGTTTAAGTCCTTTATCACTAGAAATGACTTTATTATAGAATGGATCATCCGATCTCGCCAGGAAGCAATGACGGAGGCTGCACACTTCACGATTATGCATGGTGAGCGCGCTCAGGAAGCCACGCCCACCATGCTTTCGCGGCAAGTACAGTCTCTTTACCGACGATCTCGGATGATGCATCCTATGGGACGTCATTGTAGTGCGGACTTTTCTATCCAGGGCGTTAAGTTCAGTCTGACTCCACCTGAGTATGTCAAAGGTATACATGAGGACAGGCATGACCCAACCGTTATATGCATGTGTCTTATTCACACCGGACAAAAGGCTGTTAAGCACTTTGGTCAAGCGTGCATAAAACACGTCGCAAACTGACTGTTTCATACCAGCCTCATCGATACCGATGTTCTGTGACATACCCAGGTATCAGTATGTTTCAGCCTCGGAAAGGGTTCTTAAGTTGACGGGCATAGATAAGTCTATGCCCTCAGAGTTAGCAACCCTTCCCCTTTCAACATGGAGGACCGCACACTTATCCGTCCTCAGCTCCATTCTAATAGAATTGCTATATTCACACGTGATGTTTAGCAATTCCATAAGATGGGAGCGACTGGAGGCGAATAATTTGAGGTCATCCATATAGAAAAGGTGGGTCACTTTTGTACCTCCTTTCCGAAGCTGAAATCCCCTCCCGGAGCCCTCCAGTAAAGTACTGAGAGGGTTCAAAGTGAGGCAGAACCAGATTGGACTCAGACAGTCGCCCTGGAATATACCCCTTCTTATCCGTATGCGGCTTTCTGCAGCCGTCATCCGCTCGCCTAGATGACAGAGGATCGTACTCCACTGCCCCATACACTGCTTGAGGAAGTCTCGAACTGTACAGTAAATCTTGTACAGCTCGAGGACGCTCTTTAGCCATGTATGGGGCACCAAGTCAAATGCCTTTCTGTAATCCATCCAGGCGGCGGAGAAGTTCCGACGGTTGCGTTTCACCACTTTGCTAATGACCGCGTCAATGAGGAGTGGTTCCTTGGTTCCACGACCGCCGCGCCGACATCCTTTTTGAGCGCGCGACATCACCTGATTTAAGACCAGGTGACGAGCGATTCTCGCGCTCAAAATGGATGTTAGTGTCTTGTATATGGTCGGTAGACACGTGATGGGGCGGTATTTGCTCGGGTCTGTGGCACCCTGATCTTTAGGAACCAAATGAGTGATCCCAGTAGTGAAGAGGCTTGGAAGCGACTTCTGGTTGAGAGCCTCTTGAAACTGTCGGGCGAGCACAGCGTGACACACCATGAACCCCTTCAGCCAGTAGTGATGCAGCCCGTCAAGCCCCGGACTTTTCCAGTTCGGGGCCCTACGGACCGCCTCAGCTACGTCATCCAGCGTTATGATGACGGGGTCCATGGGCGTAATACCCGCACACTGACTCGCCACAACTTCCGTCCAAGGGCCCTCGTTGTTGGTTTACGGACTCTGACCACAGGCTGCGCCAGAATGCGACCGTGTCGGCCTGATTTGCTGCAGGGCCCATTCCACTCACTATTGGTCGCTCCAATGATTTATAGAGCCGCTTCTGATCACTCTGGAAGAGACGATTCTGGTTGAACCGTGTCGACCTCTTGGTATATCGCCGAATCCGCTTTCCCCAAGCAGCTATTCTTTGCTTCAGGTCATCTATGCGCTCCGTCAGTTTTTGCATTATATCCGGCTGGGACAAACTAACATTTGTCCCAGCAAACGCCATCCTGACGGTGCGCACAAGCCTTGGCCTAGTATTGCCTGACCTGAAGCATATCAGTCTGCCGATGAGGGCCATAGTCTTTGCGATACGTTCTTTAATTCTTATTCTCCAGGCTAGGATAGCACTACTTTGTCCAGTAGCGCGTCCAGCCGTGGAAAGTTTGGCGCCTATAATACGGCAGACTGCCAGTGCGGCGCCAAAAAGAATTGAGTCCGTCTCGCAAAGGTCCCGGCTGGCTTCCAAATAGGTAACCAGCATTGGGTTCAGAGCCCTCACGAAAGCCCGATTCCGCTTGCTTAGGGCTAAGCGGGGAAGTCGCGGTCGATTTTCGAGAGGCGTACTGCGCGTTTCCACAATCGCCTCTTCCAATTTACTCCTCATTTGCTCTAGTTCCAGTTCCTGGGCGACTGTTCCATCATCGTTTGTATCAACCACAACTTATTACTATGATTGTTATTGTTTAGTATTCTCTCGTTCCCGAGGTATACCTTTTTCGCGGGCTGTAAACCAAACGAAATCGGTTAAGTATTTTAATTTTTAGACAGGAACTTACGAACTTTTCTGCAAGTATTCAATATTGTGGCTTTCTGTAGTGATATAAAGATAAGCTTATGGATATCTAGCTCCTTTAAGCTAGAAAAGAGTGAATGGGGAATGACACCAGTTGCTGATAATACAATAGGTATAGTTTTTACAGTTTTTACTTTCCACTGGGATTTTATTTCGGTGGATAAATCAGTATATTTGGCTATTTTTTCATTGTAGGTAGAGGTCAAATTCTGAGTGTTTGGTATAGCAATATCTATTAGATAAACTGATTTGTTTCTTTTGTCATGTAGCGTAATATCCGGTCGATTATAATGCACTGTCTTATCAGTTAATATAGTTCTGTCCCAGTAGAGTTTGAATTCGCGAGAGTCAAGTATGATTTCTGGTTTGTATTTATAATATGCTATTTTTTCATTTATAAGTTTATATTTATATGCTAGATACTGATGAATGATGGCAGCTACTTGGTCGTGTCTATGTTTATAGTCGGTCTGTGTTATCGAACTGCAGGCACCAGTGATATGCTGAATGGTTTCTGAACTATTATGACAATGTCTGCAAAGGTCTGATTGTAGAGTGTGGTCTTTAATTATATGTTTCCTGTAGTTTAGTGTCTGTATAGTTTTGTCCTGAATTGCTAACATAAAGCCTTCCGTTTCAGGGAAGAGTTCTCCGCGCCTAAGCCACATGTTAGACGCTACCTTGTCTACGTTTGTGTTCATCAAGTCACGGCGGTGTCTTCCATGTAACGTCTTCTGCAACCAGCTGTTAATTTTATCCTGTGCTGAGACAATACTTTCGTTTTTCTGTTTTCTTTGATCTTTGAGATTTAAAGGAGTAAGTTTAGTATCGGCTTGAACAACAACATTATGAAGCGGACTATTATTGGCTTGTTGATAAAAGAAGTTTCGCATAGCATAAATTTGAGAGTTATGAAGATTTTTTATATCAATCACACCTCTTCCACCTTCTACTTTAGGCAATGTGAGTCGTTCGCTACAAGATCTAGGGTGTTTTTTTCTGTATTTAGTCATAGTTTTATTGATGAGACGTTGCAGTTTTATTAGGTTGCTTTTAGACCAATGAATTATACCGAATGAATAAGTTAAAATTGGGATGGCGAATGTGTTTACAGCTTTTGTGGTGTTTCGTGCATTTAGATGTGTGTTAAGTATTCTATTTAGGCGTAATTTAAATTCTTTTTCTAATATTTTTTTAACGTATTTTTGGTGAATCTGTCGTGTCTGAGTAAATCCTAGATATTTATAACCAGCGTTTTCATCTACATGTTCAATGGTTTCACCTGTCTTGAGAGTATATGAATTTTGTTCTACTTTGCCTCTACGAATTGATTGTATCCTACATTTATTTATTAAAAATTCCATTTGAATATCAGTTGAGAAGCTTTCCGTTATGTCAGCAAGAGTAAGTAAATCTTTTAAACTACTCCCATACAATTTTATGTCATCCATATAACGTAAATGTGATAGTGTATGATGTGTATTTCCGTTAGTGATTTTATACCCCTTGTCATTTCTATTGAGAAGGTTAGATAAAGGATTTAAAGCCAGCAGAACCAGAGGGGGCTTAAGGCGTCACCCTGAAAAATTCCCCTTCGGATTGTTATTGTATCAGTCTCTAAACAGGAGTCACCATTGTATAGCTTGAGAGTAGTTCTCCAATGAAGCATTGTATTTTTCAGGAATTCTCTAATTTTGTGATGAATTTTATAACGTTCTAAAATGTATATTAGCCAACTATGGGGTACTGAGTCAAATGCTTTTTTGTAGTCAATAAATATGGTGAAAATATTTCTTTTTTTGGTGACTGCTTGTTTAGAGACGATTGCGTCAATTATCAACTGTTCTTTACAACCTAGACTAGCTTTTCTGCATCCTTTCTGTTGTTCTGCTAATATATTATGAGAGATAGCGTGCTTGTAAATTAATTGGCTAAGACAAGACGTAGTGATCTTATAAATGTTTTGGAGGCAAGTAAATGGCCTGTATTTGGCTGGATTTTTTGAGTCACTTCGGTCTTTAGGTATCATGTAAGTTGTTCCTAGTGTAATGTAGCTTGGTAATGATTCTGGTGTTTTTATAAAAGTGTTGATGTGTGACAGTAAGAGCGGATGTAAGAAAGTAAACTTTTTATACCAATAATTATGGATTTTATCGCTTCCAGTCGCTTTCCAGTTGTGTGTTTTGTTAATAACTGATTTGAATAGATTCATGTCTATTTCATCGAACATCATTTCTGGTAAATCTACTAATAATTCCCTGTCTTGTTTAATCCAATCGCTTTCTCTGTGTGTTTTGGGGTTTGACCATATATTGGACCAAAATTGATGCAGCTGTTCTGTTTCAGGTATTTCTACTAGTTTATTATTATCAGTAATATCATGTGCGTTTGTTAGGTTTCTGTAGAATGTTTTTTCATTATTATAAAATGCTGCATTTTGTTGTTTTCTTAGAGTGGTTTCTTTATATCTTCGTAGTCGGTTTGCAAGTGAACTAAGCTTTTGTTTGAGGGTGTCTATGAAATGGGCTAGTTTCTTGTTTTCTTGTTCATGCATTGAATGTATTTTATAAGCTGCTGTAATTTTTTCTATTTCGCGTTTGAGCTTAGTGCTTGTATTGCCATTTATATATTCCGTTAGTCTTCCTATTTTAACTCTAAGATTTGAGATTCTGTCTTCTTGTCTCATTTGCCATGTAGGGCTTCATTTCTTCCGATATGAGGAGTTATTTTCAGGGTCCATAATTTTGTATCCATTATAAATTGAAACAGTAGCATCTGCACAATATATAGCATTTTGAATCGTGTAAAAGTCTGAATCAGGTGGTACATGGACAGGAAGCAGCGATTGGTTAATGTAATGTACAATGCACGCCAGTTTTTTAGAATTTTTTTGTTTAGGTATGCTAGGTCTAGTTGTAGGATCGACGTTTTTATATTTATTTAAAAGCATTGCAAATATCCCATCAATTTTATTTCGTATGCCCCCAAGAAGTTTGTTGTAATTTTGCTGAATTTCATTATTTTCGTCTTCTTGTTCTGCATTATAATCTGTGGGTGTAATTGTATCCGGGCAAAATTGTGTACTGCTTGGTGAGATTAGGCTTTCATGCATCCCGAGATTCTCAGTGGCGGGTTGGATGTATGTTGGATGTAAATCTATAATTATCTTGTAAGGATATGTCAGGTTCTGTGTCGTTATTTGCTGTTATATTCTGGGTAGCCATCTCTATTGCAATTTCATCCTGTAATTCTTGGAGTCTACTTGCACTTAATAGTTTATTATTAATGATTGCTCTGTATTGATCTGCTACGCGTTGCTCAGATACGTGAGAAAAATGTGGGAATTTGGTGATAAAAGATTGATGTAGAGGACGTCTGTAAGCAGTTTTCTTAGTCCCACCATTAGTAATTCTGTAAAAACTTTTTACGACGAATTCATTTAAGTCGTTGTCCCAATGCATTCTTTGGTTACCGGTTACTATATTATTAATTTGCGGGTCTAAGTAGGTTTTTACTTCCTCACGTATTACTTGAACCTGTTCAGCAGTTAATAATTTACCGTTAGTTATTGCCCTACGTTGTTCACCTACTCGCTGTCTGCCAACATCGATGTCTGGGTATTTTTTTATAAATTATGCATGAAGTTGGGGAAGGTATGACCTAATGTTTTTTGTTTCCATAGATGTGATAGTAAGGTACGTGCGCAGTATAAAGATATTCATATCTTCACTCCATTTCCTGCGTTCACGTTTACTAGCTTTGGCGGGTGCAGAATTGTCAGTGTTTGCCTTCTGCACAACATCCGTAGCTGTTGACGAAGAAATCGATTCAGAAGCGTCGGAGTCCGAGAGACTAGCATTGGTCGTTTGATAGTTGCGAGAGATCCCCGCCCGGAGATTCATCTAGTCCCGTAAGCCGGGCACTAGGGGCATGTTTTTCTTATTTTTACTCATATCTAATTTTGTTTTGGACAAAAATAACCCACCACGTTTGTCCAATAGTGATGAGTCGCAGTAGACTTCCTAACTGAGCCTGTGGGCGCCGCCGTTGGTACACAAGATACTCCTCCGCCGCCACCTGAAAACTGACATCCCACGCTAATGCCAGTTGCACTACCTAAGCCTCGATAAGATACTCGTGCCTAAGAGCCTTACGTAGCCGCTTAGATGGGTATACCGCCATCGGTCGGTTCGCCATTGCCTCGTTTGTTGACAGCAGGGTGCACCACGTGCAGGTGAGGTTGGCTTGGAGTCGTTCCCGCGTTTGTCTCCCTTACACCTCTATTATTATTATTATTATTATTACCTTATAGCTTGAGGAAGTGTTTACAATAATTCAGAAGGTAGCACCTACCCAAAAGGACTTCAAGGAAGGAAAGGAATCCCATCATTTAGAAGTAGTAGTCCTAATGCATGCTACACACGTAACGATATATTGAGCGACAATCTGTGCAAACCAATTTGCAAAGGTTTATCGATTGTGTGTATGACAAATCGTTACATACTATCGTTTATCGGCGGCAGTTGCAATTTCTATTAGGTAAATCGTTGTCGATTGCGTTTGCATAGTGTTGTCGTTGTAAGTGTATAGCGGCCGTTCAGGTCCGCAGTTTGTCAAGGAACTCTCTTCGAAAGAATAAAGAGGTAGACACACAAACTGCTGGAACTGTTTATAGGAACTTGAATTTGGAAGACAAAATCAAAGGAGTACCATAATTGCAACAAATAAAATGCCGCCAATAATGCACAGCAGCATTAAGCTGCTACTTTACACTTGTATTCTGTGAGCGCGTAGTATTTTCCCGTAGTGCTGCAACCGTAATATAGCTGCAGCGTGGTTCTACCACGTAAGAAACCTCAAACATATCGTATCAATAAACTGTAACTATCAATAAACTATAACTATCAATAAACTATAACTATCAATAAATTATAACTATCAACAAACTATAACAATAAACTAACTAACATACAGGAAGAATTTAGGTAAACTAGAAAAACATTAGACAGCAATAGAATACGGTCGCCTGATATCTATAGACGGTCATCATATCAATCAGATAACAATATACGGTCGTTCCATAGCTACGAATATATACGGATGTCTGATAAGCACACACGGACATCTAATAAGTAGAGAAATAAAGGCTTATTTATATTAAAATCATCTGTTAGTATCTATTTTCCGCATCACTAATAAGTGGTTCTTTTTTTCTAACGTGTGAAGGATAAGATTGCTCAACATGATAACCGCCTGTCGGAAGCTGAGACCCAAATCAACCAAGTTAAGAAAACGCTGGATGAACTCAAACTTGGAGATGCAATTGCAGCTCCCGTAGTAGCTACTACACCTTCACTACGTGGGTTCAAGGTGCCACCGTTCGACGGGACTTCTTCCTGGTCAGCCTACAAAATCCAGTTCGAGGCTGTTATGAAAGCGAACGGCTGGAATAAAAGTCAGGCCATGACTGCTCTCACACTAGGCCTGCGCGAACAGGCCTTAACAGTTCTTGAAGCTCTCGGTGAGGAAGTGACTTATGAGCAACTCCTTGAGGTATTGGATTTCGCGAGACAAGCGAAGCTTCGGAGCGAGATAAAGTGAATCAGTGTGATTAATTTTTGGTGTTCTAAGTTTTAATTGGTGTAAAGAAAATTAAAGTGTTAATTTAGGTAATTCTATCGGCAATTTTTATTGTCACGAACCTCAAGCTTGTAACAATTGGTTATATATGTATATATATATATATATATATATATATATATATATATATATATATATATATATATATATAATCGGAATCTTTATTTTTGTTTCTGATATTTACAAAATATAAATAGTTTTTATTTACTGGTTGTAGGATATGACTCTAATATTTAAATTTCAATTAACGCTGTAATTTCGACACGTAATTATTGCACAATTTGCTTTTTTTAAATAAGTTACATGCAGCGACACTTGTCATGAAAATTGGAAACGATTGTAAAGTCAAAAGACATTGTTGACACTTATAGTTGTAAATTGATATGTTAGTGACATGTTGGTGGCTACACGAGTTTCGCACACTCCCCCGTTCTATTATGTATGTATTATAGTATTCTATGGTTGTGCTAACGTGTATAAAATAATCATATATCTGTACAAATAATATCATGTTGTATAAAATGTATATGTATATAACGTGGTGGAGCCATACTTCAACTATATTAGCAGTATATTTGTAGCAGGAATGGGTTTGCTTGACCGGGTAATGATTATGCACAGAATAGCAGCCTAAAATAATTAACGCTTCTATGTTTCGTACCGTGAGTGTATAGAACTGGAGACCCTTTTTACTAGAAACGAGGTGCTCCATCTGAGTCCTTATGGGTGACAACGCATCTGTATTTTGATTCGTAATCGAGGTTAGATTTAAATATGTATAGACAACAGTCACAGTAACCACTTACCATCAAGCGGGTGGTGTGACCTGTGCCTACATATTACCCATGAGTTTTACGTCAAGGCTTTGTGCATCAATAAATTTTGTCGCCGCTTTGGTCCGCGTCCAAGCGTTTCATACGAAGACACATTACGATTTTCCGGCGACGAAAAACTCAATTTGTCATGCGTATTACATTGCCGCGACTTGCTGTTTCGTCGCATAATATAATATTATCACATTATGCGGGATTTGTTCCAAAACCTACTTTACTTTAATAGTCTAAAAAAAAATATCCTAACCATTACTATTCACTGAAAGTCTGGGTGGGTAACACCCACTTCCTCCCCGAAAGGGTTCTGGCCTTGACGAATCGGCTTAGTGCCTTGATCACTCGCGGTGAACAAAGAGGGACCAACAGGGTTGGCTCGAGGTGAAAGGCCACCCGAGGTGGCTACTTCCAGTGGGCTTGACGAGCCCACTTCGGATGTGTTGGTAGACTGCGACGAGAGAGGTGTCCTCTTCCCCAACCGCTGCAGCCGAGATGGAATCGCTGAGGAAGAGAAGTGTTGCGTCACTCACCCTATAGTGGGTTCACCGTTGATGCGGTGTTGATGAGACA
Source organism: Parnassius smintheus behrii (assembly GCA_036936625.1). Lineage (NCBI taxonomy): Eukaryota > Metazoa > Arthropoda > Insecta > Lepidoptera > Papilionidae > Parnassius > Parnassius smintheus. The sequence continues at coordinate 30,451,816 of JAUPFT010000030.1, read as the reverse complement.
ATTATGAGGTACCACTCTCCCTAAATTCGGTAGCTGAATCTAAAATAGCAGCGAAGCCATAAACCAGAACCACCTCTGGGGTCAGAAAAGCTAGTGCTCTTGAGCGCTTGTTTTTCCTGGCCCCATGGCCTTTGTGCATCAGGTAAGAAGGCGTCCATTGCACAAGTGGAGTTAGAGGTTGTGGAGGAAGGCGCGTCATGTGTCCTGCAAGCTCACTAACTGAGAAGGAGATAGAGAGGGGTAGTCCTAGCCTGAGGAGGGGCCACCATGTGGCTGTGTGGTACTGGCAGGGCTATGGATGCGTGCGAAAGCGTTCCCGTGTCCCTGCCGATAAGCAAAGGTGGAAAACCATGGGATTTTATTCGCTACGAGTGGGACATAACCCGTCTTTGGCCTCGCAAAACAGGCATGCGTAGGCATTTCCGTTCCATGTAAATAAAAGGTCCTATTACCTATTTCTGTCACCGAATAGATGTGCATACAAAGTTGTGTACGAATTTGAAGGTTATTGAGAGTTAGCACATTTCAATGCGTTTAAGCTTTGCATCTAAGTCCTCAGAGGGACGATGCATCTGTAGCCTTCTTTGTATGAAGTGCACTGCGGGTGTCCGTTGACTGCAGTAACGTACCATCAAATAGATTGTATGTAGTGAAATATTATTCACTTTAGTTTTACAAGAAAAAAAAACCTTTTAGTTCGAAGTCTTTTTTATTTAAAATAAATCAAATACAAAGCTTAATTTTTTTATCATGGTATCGCAAAAACCTAAGAAGGTTTGTCTGTACACCATTGACGGCACGCGATGCTCAAGCTACGTACAGACGCTATCTATTATATATTACGATCGATATAATATGCTTTAAAATCGTAGCGATGGTCTACACGCTCGCAATACATTCATATCTACATTCACGGGTAGTAAAAATATGTCATTACTCAGACGCACAAATTTGGTTAGGCAATGAACGTACACAGGATGTTCATAAGCGAGCATTTCTGTTTTATAATGAAGTATTATAACACGTAGAAAATAATCGATATTTGTGTATAAATACACACACACACACACACACACACACACACACACACACACACACACACACATATTTATGCGCACATATATATAACAATAATATATACGTATTCATACAGGCATACTGTATGATTTTTTTTTAAATCTAATTAATGTATAATATGTACATTTATTACGTACATAATAATATATATGAGATATAATTATTTAGTAAGATGCTTTTTATTTCGTCTAAATAATGTAGTTTTAGTTTTCTTTTTATATTTTCCGCAGTAATGTCATTTTTAAGTGTAAAGGCACGGTAATTTTATCTATACAGTATTCCAACTTCATACAAAAGGACGAAGCGAGAGCTATACCTACGCGCCTCGATCTCAACATGCGCTCGGCATGCTGACAGTCGTGACGGTGCCGCAGTGATGATTTTGTGGAATATATATAAAAATGGAGGAAATAAGTAATAGAAGAGAAATAAATAAATAATAAATCTGAACTTCATTTAAAACCAAACATATAAATTGTAAAATATTTTATACTTGGTTATAAAATATAGATACCTCTGTAACCAAGTAAAAGATATTTTTTTTCTCTACCTTGTCCATGTTCCATGTCCCAAAACAATTTTTAATTAAGCTTTATGTTAGAGTGCGGATTTTTAATACTTAAAAAATTAAAAATAAAGCATTTCGTACGTCTCAGCCGAGGCACAAATATTTTTCGGTCGCAAATTCATAAAACCGATTTGTTATTCAAACATAAACGTGGTTTTTTAATTAAATCTACCAATCAAAAAACGACACGCATTTTTATTGAACACTTCCAATTCAATTCTCAAAGTACCTATTATATATTCTAAAAAAGTATATTTAAGTACAATCATAAAACTAAATGGAAACACAAAGTAGGCAAATGTAAAAATGCTGGAGTCAGGCAGCCCCATTGATTTAGTATTGTATAACTCAATGGGCAGCCCTATCGCATGTTTACGTACTGCGCGGCTGTATGTATTTACGTCAAAGATACGGCCGAGTTACAACACTGTATAGATAATATTACCGTGGTAAAGGGTAATTCATTTACTAGTTTGGGTATAATATAGGCAAGCCGTTGTCTTCCGTAATGATTTTTAGATCGTGGTATAAGTGAGTTGCAGTTGTCTATCAGGATAACACTTTTTTAATAGAATAAGGTCCCTATGCATTAAATGCATCAGAATAATTAATTTCTTTCTATATAATTTGGACATTCTATGCATATCATTTTAGGATATAATTAAGGGGAAAAAACTATACTTACATACTCTGTGATATTCATTGTTTATACTTAACACGTTATAACTTGTTCTAACAACACATGGGTATTGAGCAAAACATATGTGCTTCAATAACTGTGGACCAGCTAGAACGATGAGCAATATCAAATTCTACTGCACTGAGTGTTAATATTAATAAGAATAAAGAATAAGAATTAAATTCAATTCAAAATTAAGTTTTTTTTTTCTTCATATAGAATAAGGGTGATAAACGAGCACACAAATCACTTGATGATAAGTGGATGCCGTGGTCCATAGACATCTACATTTATCCTTGACTAAGAATCAAATTGCAGATGCGTCATCACCTCTGCGTACTAAGATGAAATGCCTCGTTTCCAGTAAAAAAAGTCTCCGGATATCAACACTCACCATACGAAACACAGCAGAATTAAGCTGCTATTTCACGCTGGTATTCTGTGAGAGCGTGAGCCTACCCCGGTCGAGCCAAACCATTGGTGCTACAATCATAATATAGCTGCAGCGTGGCTCTATCACGTATGAATAATAATTAATTAGCTAATTTTGGTTCATCCAAAATTAGCTCATTAATTATTATTCATTGTCAATATTTACATTGCATGTTTCTTACAATGCTTTTATTTTGTTTTAGTGTTTGTGTATCATCTGTCTCTAACCCTTACAAATAAATAAAACTATATAAATATTGATCTTTGCTTGTCACATAATATAAAACTTAATTTGTAAATATAAAAAATATTTTAAGCACGGAGTTCTCAGCGATGTATGCGCGCTGTCAGTTCAAATTGGAATTCAATTTTCATAGTCATCACCTGCAGTAACAACATTTGAGCCAAGCTTGATTGTTACATACCGACTACTTAGCTACTACCCTCTTAAACATCTTCGGTCCAAGTATTAGTAAGTCGATATTACTTTTAAAATATTTATTAGCAATACAAGTTATTGATCGTACATGGGAAAATTGTGCCTCGAGATATTATTCATTATTTCTTTTACATAACTGTCGTTATGAAATACTATTTTGTATATTTTCAATGTAAACGAGGCATTCCATCTTATTGCTCAGGGGTGACAAAGCATCTTCATTTTGATTCATGATTAAGAATAGATGTATATGAATATGGGCCAAGCATCCACTTACTATCAGGTACCTCATATGTGCTAAATTTTATCTATTAAATACAATTATCAATGCCCAGTCTTTTTTTATAAATATTTTGACTGTGAAGTGGGTTTTCTGTTTGTCACAATTAATTCTATAAAAAAAATCCAACTTTTTTCATTACGTATTCAATAAATTTGTATTCATGAACGATGTCGTCTTACTAACCTTGATACTTTAAAAACTGGTGCTCGTTACGCCTCACCGTCTGCTGATACATATGAGATGTCAACATGAATTATTCACGATTCGGGTGGTATATATAATGAAGTGAGAAGAGGAGAAGAAATAACAATTCTATTGGCTTAAAGATGTAAAAAATATGTAGCTGAGGTGCGCGTGATAGATAAAAATGATGTGTCTTACCTTAACTGTGTAGTGACGGTGTAAGAATATTCACGACACCACATCGTCCCACGGGTTCAATAAGAGGCGACAGAGGGAAACTACAATAGGAGACGCACTTCTACACATTACAAACAATCTGCCTGCCAAGCTTTGAGGCAAACTATTGGGAAGGCTTATGTTAAGCTGTGGACTTTGTAGACTGTAAAGGCTGGACGCGTAAAGAATATGTCTTACCCAGTTGAAGAGTACATCCTGAACACCCTTATCTTGAGGGGTGCGTAATGTTTCAGATCCATCATCACTGGTAACTCGCACTGGCTGTACAAATTATTTTGACATGGCTCGAATTAAAATAAGCTATGTGCACGATTAAAGCTAATGGAATTAATAGAAACTAGAGGAACAGCTTCCCCCTTTTACCTAAGATAATTTGAACGTTTAAGCCAATGGAATTAATAATAAAAATAGCTTATTTTAATTCTAGTTATGTTAATACAACCATTGTTTGTTGCCAGTGATGACGTATATATATGAGACGTGGTCATTTACTGCTGGACGTATGAGGCCCAAGATAGCTCAGCGAGTTGAAAAAAGGGTTATATTTGGGTTTTATCTGCGTGATGAACTTAAAAATGACCACCGCAGTTAAACTAGAGCAACCGACGAGCTCGAGAGATGAGTAAGCTGAAGTGGTAATGGGCTGACCATATCGCTCGGATAAGTGACAATCGATGGGAAGAAATTTTCTCGAGTGGCAGCTTCTATCAGTAAACGGAGTGAAGGACGGTACTTACTCTATAGAGTAAGGACCTGGCCAGATATGCAGGAATTCGATGTATGCAGGTGGCTTAGAATCGCATTTTGTGGCGTTCCACGTGGAAGGCCTTTGTTAAGCAATGAACTAGTGAAGAACAGTAATGATGATGCTGAAATGCTGAACTTAGGCGGATATATATAGACCGTATTTTAATTTTGTTCAGACTACTTACAAGTTAAGACGATGTCGATATTTTTAGAGTAGCTTCGAAGTCATGCTGAGTACGTGATTAGCAAAGTCTAAGTCAACAAAATCGACAACTTAAGAAAAACTCAGGATACTAACTAAAATGTCAGATATTAATAAATTGGAAATTAGTTCAAAATTAAATAAAACTGATTAATTTTTAAATGGAAAATGCTCAAAAACCGGATTAATGTTATTTAAAACTAAGTATTTTCTGTAATAAATTTATTATATTTTTACACGTGGTAGAGCCATGCTGCAGTTTATATTAGTATTGTAGCACGAATGGGTCGGCTCGACCGGGGAAGGACCACGCTCTCACAGAATACCGGCGTGAAATAGTAGCTTAATGCTGCGCTTCCTATGGTGAGTGTAGAGAACCGGATACCCTTTTCACTGGAAACGAGGCATTCCATCTTGGTCCTCACGGGTAACAACGCATCTGCATTTTGATTCGTAATCGAGGATAGATATAGATGTCTATGGGCCACAGCAACCACTTACCATCAGGTGGACTGTGTGCTCGTTTATCCCATAAAAATAATAATAATAGAATAATTAAAGCAACATAAAACCAACAAATTAAAATTAATACGGTGATTTTTTATAGGAAACAGGCAACAAACGATTACGGAGTCCACCTGATGGTAAGTGGTTGCTGTAGCCCATAGACATCTACGTCGATCTTCGATTATTAATTAAAATTCAGATGCGTTGTCACCCGCAATCACTAAGATAGAATGATTCGCTTCCAGTAAAAAGGGTCTCCGGGTCACTACACTCACCATACGGAACGAAGCAGCGTTGGGCTGCTATTTTACGCTGGTATTCTGTAAGAGCATGGTCCTTCCTCGGTCGAGCCGACCCACTCGTGCTACAATTATACTACTTTTTTAGCTGCAGCATGGCTCTACTACGTAATAAAACGAATGGAAACTTGCATAATTTGTTTTAATTACTTAATGACACTTACGTGAATATAATTCTCAGGCTCTTTACGATAGCTTCACATACTACTGGAATCGTTGAAGATATCGCTTGCTTCGAAATTTTAATAAGGTAGACGAGGTAAGATATACGAAACCCAAGTGGTTGAAATCGTAGTGTGATGTCTAATCTCTACCTAACTACTAGACTAACTAGGGTTATTTCATATTTTTTTATATTTCCGGTTCAATAATATTCATTAAGTAAAACTTAAGTAAACTAAAAAAATCATCTAATGAGCTGAACTTTGGCCTCCCCCATAGATTGCCTTATAGGAGAGATATTTGCCACAGTTGCTACCCTCAGTAGGCGGGTTGCCAACCGCAGTTTTTTTTATTATTTCAAATTGCTATCAGAATGATAATGCTGTCAATCACTTTTTTTGTTTCTCTCCCTCACTTCTCACGACATCGACTGGATGATATGTGGAAGTGGATTCTCTTACACTGCCACTATGCGGCGGAATTCAAAAAAATTAAGCATTGCGTTTCTAGTTTAACTTTTTTATTGTAATATTAAATTTATTAATTAATTCTATAATTTATTGTACTAAAGATTGTGCAAAAGGCGAGCATCATGCCTTACGGTATTCTCCATCAGCTAACCTTAGGTAGAAGAGAGAGTGAGCTGGCCGGAACAGACAGAAAAACAAAAATTTTAAAATTGTTTTTTTTTTATAAGAACAGCTATAATTTCATATAGATTTAGTAAAATGATATTATTTTGATATTACGAACAGTAACTTTTTTTTATTTATTTGTATAGATTAAATTTTGATTTTCTTCATGCCGTCCTTCACCTTCATGCACCATTGTATATTTAGAGCTTGAACTTTAATACTTAAAAATCGCATCCCAATTATTTATTTGAAAAATATTTTCATGCACGGCTTCATTAATATTCAGGTGGAGATCACTCGGATTACTTTTCCGAACACCTTCGCTGGTTCATACATAACAAACCTTTGTCATATATTCATTGCGGGATGCGATGTCATCACGAAAATGTGTCGATGAAAATTGTAAGCAAAGTATGTCAAAAAATTGTTTCTATATATCTTGCGAATAAGTGAAATTAAGGTGTCTGTCTGTTAATTAAAATAACTTATATAGATGGTGATGGAGAATACCGCACTGAGCATCCACGCCCAAACTCCCCTACTCTTCCTGAGCGTGGGTGCTCAGGCTGCCCCTCGTATTCTGAAGGGGGGCGAAATTCCGCTCGAGACTAAACCTGATCGGGGCAAACGGAACAATAAGTCAAAGCCCCCTGCCACGCTATCTAACACAACTGGTTACCTCGCCTACGCGGCTCCCAGATGTGGAAGATCATGTACCTTTCCTGTTGGACCTTCTATTGACCCCTCATCCAGACGGATATCAGGTCTTTGTTGATGCCCCTCTTGGCTCCTCGGACCATTTTCTGATCCGGAGTACGGTGCCACTCACGCTCCTATCGCGGTTGCGTACTACAGGTTGCCGCCGTGCTTGGCATTATTGGTAGGCCGATTGGGACTCGATTTTTTTTGCATCGTACCCTTGGAGGCGGGCTTGCTTCTCGCCGGATGATTTGCCAGCGTTGTTGCTGATTCTGTCGCTGATGTACTGCTACAGGGAATGGAACTATTTATTTCATCATCTGTGGTACCTATCGGAGGCAGAACCCAGCCTTGGTTAGGTCGCCCCCGCAAAATTGCATTACATCATAAGCAGGAGTATTACCAGGCCTGGGCTCGGGCATCTACTTCTCGGGATGTAAATACCAGCTTTCTTAAAAAGAAGTATAATTCTGCTTCCAGGTCTTTCAAAAGTGTCAATCTCAAGGCAAAGTCAGAGCACATTGGCAGAATTAGCAAAAAACTTGTTCGTCTTCCTTCGGGAACACGTGCATTCTGGTCTCTCGCCAAAGCTGTCCAAGGGAACTTCTGCCAGCCATCTCCTCTGCCTCTGCACAGGGAGGATAACTCACTGGCCCATGCTGCAAAAGACAAATCCAATTTACTGGGCTCTCTCTTTGCGTCCAACTTGACTATGAGCCGGGGCTGGGCTTCCCATCTCTGGGTCGGGGCTCCCCAGTGCCAGCTCCTTTCATTTGATCGCATCCAGCGCAGAGCTGTTAGAATCGTCGGCGACCGAGCCCTTTCCGATCGGCTTAACTCACTGGCACTGCGAAGAGATGTTGCATCTCTTTGCGTGTTTTATCGCATCTACTATGGGGAGTACTCATAGGAATTGTTCGCACTAATTCCAGCCGCACAGTTTCACCATCGCTCATCGAAACAAAACTCGCAATACCATCCATACCATCTTGATGACTGGCGGTCTACCACTAAGCTATTTAAAAGAAGGTTTCCTCGTCGCACAACTTCCTTGTGCAATCAACTACCACCAGAGATTTTTCAGGAACCGATACGACTTAGGAACCTTCAAGAAAAGAGCCTATTTTTTCTAAAAGGCTGGCAACGCATCTGCATTCCCCCTGGTGTTGCAGCTGTTCATGAGCGGCGGTAATCACCTACCATCACTTGAACCGTATGCTCTTTTGCCCCTAAAAATTTATTTGCATACTCTTTAGACATAAAAATCCATTTGCTTGACTGTCTGTTCGTCTGTACGGGCTAATCTTCAAAATAGTTGAACCGATTATAATGAAACCTTACCAACAAATAAGAATCAATGCTAGGAATCCTCTAAGCTATATTTTATCCGAAAAATTTGGGCAATTAGAAAAACTAAAAATTATCTTAAATCTAAATAACGCTATAGATAGATCCTATCTAAGGGAAAACAGGGTAGTTGGATAGTTTGAAATAAAATATATGTCATATCATCTCGTGCCGCGTGCATCAGACATAAAAAAATTTCATCCCGTGTGTGTCGTAAAACGTTACTGTGTGTTATAGCAAAAGATTCTACTGCTAACGTCTAGTGAACGGAAATCTATAGATAGCATTGACTACCTTTCTAAGAATAGTACAAAAGAAAGAAAAGAACAGGCAAGCTGACGAAAGGAGTCCCGTTTTTGCACGATAAAACGTCCGTGCACACTGCGCGAGTTGCAAGGCGTGCCTTAAACAAAACTGTAAAGAAATCACCCACCAAACAGTCCAGACCTAGCTCCAGTGGTTTTTACTTATTTTCTTACTTTCTACCTATTTAAGAAAGACCTCCGCGGCCGAAGATTTTTGAGTGACAAAGAAATGAAAGTAGCGGTAGACGAGCATTTCGAAGGCAAAGGTAGCGCATAATTTTTCATTTGATAAAATAAATTTTGTATACTTTTCTATCAGCATTTATAATAATAGTAAACCCAAGGTTCAAAAGTTTCCAGCTGCCCGTCGTATGATTACGGTCTACCGCAAAAAAAATCGATTTTTCGAACTTTTTTTTTAAAGAATATTACTAATGCTATAAACATTACTAATATTCCCCTTAACCACTTGTGGTAATCTTAAATTGCTTGTGTTACGATTAGTTCATGCTAGTAGTCGAATGGCGGATTCGAACCCACGATCTTTTTGAGTTCGCGGTCCGCGCCCTTCCATTAGGCTACTGTCGCTTAAACACTTTTTTTAATGTGTTACAGAAGCGAAATATCACTCGTCAAGAGATCTCTAAAACTATATACCCGATTGACTTGAAATTTAGTATTGCTACAATGGAAAAACATAACAAAATTTGAGTTCACGACTATATTTTTTATAACAAAGTAATACTCGTAATAAAGTATACGCATAACAAATAGATACAACAAATTAACGATTAATAAAATAATAATTAATTTTTATGCTTCGAAAAATCAATTTACTCCTTATTAACTCAACATGCAGTCTCGTAATAAACAGGTTAAAATAAATATCCATTTATTTTATTTTATTTTGCAATCTTTACGAATCGTAAGGTTTTTGTGACGCATACATAAGTAACTATTAAAGACAATAATGAAAAAAAAACTGAAATAGTAGTTCTGTTACATAATACTGTCCAATGTACATCCAGACCAGATTTGATTTTGTATTGAACATTGATTGGCCATAAAGCCGTATTGGCTGCAGAATATGCAACGCTAACGTGCGATTGAGAGCATGTTTTTGGAATGAAATCGTTTTCTAAAATTGTGTAGTAAACATAGTACAATACAATACTATACAATACGTAATATAAATAGTGTATCATGAAAATATTGACATAACAAAATTATCAGGTTCAAATTTTGACTTTTAATAAAAGGTAAAAGTCGTCTATAAAGAACTCAATAGAAATAAATAAGTTGTATAGAAGAATTAAAGCGCCGAATTTATAGAGTATAAAATTAATTCAATTTTTTGGAATTAATTGAAGTCGACTTTTCATTTTTATTAAAATCAAACTTTTTATATATTTTAAGTGGGCTCAGAAAAAGCAAAAACACGCATATCATCTAAACAGTTATATTAAAAACTTTATTTCTTATTTTTCCACCCTAGTTAGAGTTTTGTCACCAAATTTATTAGAGGTGGTCCCTGAAGTAATGAAAAAATAATGACCCATTCAATTAAGTAATAGTAAACGGGACTTGTAAAGGGCTGATATGATGATGATGATGATTGAAATAATTCATCCTTGTTTTTTGATCCATACTAGTGTCCCGCCCCGGCTCATTACATTATCATTACAACAACGCCACCTACCGGGTTCAAATATAAATTTAATCTATCTAAGCCTCCCTTCATTTCTGAGAGGGTTTTAGGGCAAGAAAGTGTCCGCTGTGCTGCCCCAATGCGTGTTGGCGAACTTCGCATGTCTTCGATTTATTTATTTTTTCCTTATTCCTCAGACATGCAGGTTTCCTCACAATGTTTTCCTTCACCGCCGAGAACGTGGTAAATCACCACTTAAAATTGCAATTAACAATTTCATTGGTGCCAGCGGGGATCAAACCCAGGTTACTCGCGTTCTGTTATATTTACAGCGAGCGTTAACCATCTGAGATACTATGGCTCTATACAACGGTAATATAAATACGATATTGCTAAACCATATCACAAAAAGTATTATCTCTTGTCACTTACAGTATACATCAATGGTTTTCATTTATTTACAGACATACGTGGGGCGGCAAAATTAATGTAAGGAGAAAGTGGAAGGAAAAGTGTAAAAACAATACGTTCGATTTTTTCAAAAAACTGTCTTAATATAGGAATTCGCATGATGTGTAAAACTGCAAAAATGTGAATATTTAAATATTGCTATCATTATTGCGTCTTTTTTATTGAATAAGGGTGACAAACCGACACATAGTCCACCTGATGTTAAGTGTATGTTTTGGCCCATTGATATCTTCGTATATCCTCGATTAGGAATCAAAAGGCAGATGCGTTATCACAGCTGTGGACTAAGATGCCTCGTTTCTATTAAAGCGTTATTTTGTTCTCTACACTCATCATACGAAACATAGCAACATTAAGCTGCCATTTTGTGTTGGTATTCTGTGAGAGCATGGTCCTTTCTCAACCTTTCGTACTACAACTTTACAACCACGTAAAGTTACTGCCTATATACGCCCCACTGCTGAGCGCAGGCTTCCCTCATTTCTGAGAGCACTGCCACGTAAAAATAGATATTTTTATTAATCATACCGAAATATCATATTCATCATTATCGTTACAGCTTATCAAATGTCAACTGCTGAACGCAGGCCTTACCATAAATTTCCACATAGGAGTAATAATTACTATAGTTGCCAGGCTTGCCAGGCAGGTTGGCAACAGAAGTTTTGTCGTTTATTATCTGTAATCTGAAGTTGCTGCCACCTATGTCCTGGTTTGTTTCCTCTGATGATATGTTAATCTACCTATCTATGTAAAGGAATCATTTAATGCAATTTTCACCAATTCGTAGACGACCGATTGACTTGAAAATTCTTTATCGTAAATAAATGTAGATGTCTTTGGGCCACAGCTCACAGCATACACTATTCATCACGTGGACGGTGTACTCGTTTGTCATCCATAATCTGTAAAATGTTTTCATGTAAAGATATAAGTGGCCATCGCTTTTTCTTTGTAATTTTACATAATTAGTGCTATAAATAATACGTTTATAAACTCATGTGTGCTACCTATACACGTCATTCAAATAAATAATATTTTTCACGTAAAGTCATGATAAATGTTTTGATAAAACAGACTACAAACAGTAAACATTTACTCGTAACTGCGATAATATCAGTAGTTCGTGACTGAGCATAAATCGATCTGAATACCCTGTAATTTGTTTGCGAGTGGGTGAAAAGGAAAGCTGCAACAATTTATAGGATTGTGAACATGACAAATAGAACTAGAATCCCGCGTTGTGTTCTTTTTTGTTATCACATTTATATAAATCGATGTTTATACGGATAAAGTACTTAATTTAATGTTATATCACCAAGTGTTTATGAAATATAGAATAACTAGACTTCTTTTCTGTCTAGTAGTCAATCTTAGAAGTTACCACTCTGTTACTTATTACCGTCGTTAAATAGCAGTTTTGTACTGCTTCGTTCCAGTCTAATGCTAGTATAATTACAGGTTGTGAAGCATTTCATCTCCGTCATTCCCGTAGAAGACAACGCATTTGTAGCATTTTTAATTTGAAGTTTGTTTCAGGTGCCACGCGTTGCAGTGGCCACTTACCATAAAGTTATAAAATAGTATTGCGGAAATATTTTATTATTTTTTTTCCTTCTTTGAAGTCAATTTGAAAGTTTTATTAAAGTTTAATTTTTTTACTTTTTCTGTAGAGTATTAAAACTAAAGCTAAGATTTTCCGGATTTACATTGCCCTTTTTAATAAATATTGTTTTTTAATATTAAAAAGCTGAATCTACTTTTGGTAAAATATAAAAATAATTATTGTTGAGCGAGCATGCACACAGTCGCTAAATTTGTTTCTTGGTGCGGGTCATCCAAAAAAAAAAACAGTGATATTGCTAAGACTAGTCCATTTAGTAGTTTCATGTTGAAGCACAGGTTTTATAAAGCTCGGTTAATAGTTCGTTTTTCTTTTTTTCCCATTATTGCTTTTCGATATTTGAACGCAAAGCGGAGATTTATAGTGCTCCATTGACACCAAGTCAAAAAATAGCGATCCATTAAACTTAAATCACTTCCACCATCTTTATGTTGCACTTACATAATAAAAAAGTACAACTACAGCAAAGAGACGATTTCAATTTATAACTCTTATGTAGTTACTGGATTATTTAGTTCGATTATTTAAAAAAAAAGATTGAAAATAATATTACTTGGACGTCAGTGGGTAGGTTTGGATGAGGACAAGATGTATTTCGAAAAACTAGACTTATCACTTTGATTTTTTTAATTAGCTTTAGATTTTAATCTTAAGGAAGTATTTTGAATTTCGCTATTGTAAACCGTTCTGTAAATTAAAATTTTTCGTCAACAAAATAAGAATTACCGGTATCAAGCAGTCAAAAAAAATATTTTTTATTAAAAAGGAAAATTTTTTTGTAGCTTTAAACGAAATACGTGTTTCAACATTTTATAAGTGTTCGAGTTGTGCAGTTTTGGGTCTATATTTATTTTTTTAGATAGTTATTTTTTATTTAATTGTTTGAGGAGAGAGGGAAAGAAAGAGAGAGGCTCAATTTATTTAAAAACGATGAAGATTTTTTTGATACTTTATGATAAAATAAATGGTTTTTATTGATGACCTCATAAAATAAGGTGAAGGTATTTAAAATAATAGCTTATAAAGTTTCAGACAAAAAATGTTAGGTTTGCAAGTTTAGTCAAAAGTGGTTCTTCTATCTATTATAAGTTTTATTTACTATGTCTTAAATATTTAATGGAAAATCGGTGGTTCTTTCCGCTACATGTTCCTGTACTCACTATTTTAAAACAAAACTACTAGGATAAGATTATAACACTTTTTTATTTAAAATACGCAACATAACATATTGCACAGAGTTTTTGAGATAATAGCAAAAACTGACTTAAAAGTGTTTTTTCGATAGTTAAACTACTCGCCCCAAGACTCCTAATATAGAACTGCAGCTTTTAAAGTTCTACACGGACTAAGTCGCAAGTACAGCTGGTAATAACAATAAATTTAAATTATTCTCTATTATTCCACGCGCCACAGTATTAAAAAATGAACTCAATAATTTCATGTTTAGGAAAACAAAAACAGGAACTGAAATTATCGTTGTTTAAAGCCGCGACTGCATATTTTCCCGCTTTGTTACAATTCAGCGGATATTGCGTCAGTGGTCCTTAATAATAATTATTTACCCTCGCACAGGTAATGTTTATTCCCCTTCACTGAACTGCGCTGTAAAATAAATATTAATTGTGTATGTAAATGTAAGTAACTTAGCAACTGAGGTTTGCTCGAGGTTAAAACAAAAAAATTCAGAATTTACACCTATCTAAAAACTTTTAAAGTAAATCGTTACCTAAGTACAAAATGTAGTCCAAACAGTTGGAATCATTTTCCAGATATTAGTACATATAATATATAATTTTCCTTTTTTATTATATTTTAAAAAGTGCGAAATTGATTATGAGGTTGAATATCGACAAAACAATGTTTTTTTTAAATACTGTAATAACAAATGTCGACCACAACTTTAACTTCATTGTTAAAAGGTATGGATTTTTTATTGCGTGTGGTCCACCTGATGGTAAGTGGTTGATGTGGAACATAAATATCTTAAACGAATCCAAATGCAGATGCGTTGTCACCAGTGAGAACTAAGGTAAAAGACCTAGTTTGCAGTGAAAAGGGTATCCGTTTCTCAACACTCACAGTACGAAACATAGCAAGTAAGTAAGTTAGTTAGTAATTAGCCGGTAAAGTTTCCCATCACATTCTTTTCCCTTCCGCACGAGCCTGAAAGGGGGGGGGGGGGTAGCGTCATTTATACACCCAATTGGAGGCACGTTCCACTTTGATAGAAGTGGAGACAGCCGAAGAGTTAAAAGGACAATTACCACCTCCGCTTATCCGGTTGAAAAACAGTGCCACCAACTTCGAAGCTTGAGTAAGAGGCCGCCGGGAGACCAACCTCGTTAAGTGCTCCCTCCTATATATATTGAGCTGTCCTTTTGTTTCCTTTTTTATTGTGCTTTCCCTGGTAGCTCATTAGCATTTTCTTCGTTCCGGCTAAATATAGTGAATTAAATTATCACGAGTGTATTTTCCAAAACCCGCCACGTACCACGTACGCCACTTTCGTTATTCTCACACAAAATAGTTTGAGCCCATTGTCTACGGGAATCAAACCCGAGACCCTGTGGCCTAGCCATTTTGTAGTTCCTTCGCTCCGGATTCGAAGGGCATTAGTCGCCCTACCATATAGAAAAGAAAACTCACATGACATAGAATATTTTATTCCCCATACATGCAGGTTTCTCAAGATAGTTTATTTTAAGTTCTTTTTCCTGCTAAATGAGCATTTAAAATTGCAGTTAACTCTTTTATTGGTTGTAGCAGGTTTCCAACCCGGGTTACTGGTATATGCGCCTGAGCTACCACGGCTCCACTGCTATGGATATAAGAGGCGCCAAAGGAAAACTAAAAGAAGAGATTGTCCCACCTCAGCCAGCATAGTTCTGTGTGCAACTTCATCTATAACCAACTTAAAACGAGGAAGGCCACATACGCCACCTCAGAGGAATAAGATGGAATTTTTCAATGCCTGTTATTATACTGGCTCTTTTTACTCCCTACCGACCGGAATACAGCAGAACTTTACAGCTGCTGGGCAGATAAGAGGGTGGTTACTGCAGACGTACTCTTAGGCAGAAAAGGCGTTCTATCATCTGGTAGGAGTCCTACATCCTAGTTTCAGAGTGATGCCGTCAAAACGATATCGCTGCAGAAAGATCTCCACAGCATAATGCTGTTTGTATATCTATTGTTTATTTCGTTAATAATAAATTTTTATCGAACCCGCGGCCCTTATCTGTAAGGCTGTTATTCATTGCTAAGCCACTGCGCCATGGATTCGTTAAAATGAACGTGAGACGGCAAACGTTACCCCAATATTAATTTAAAAAAAAAACTGCCGGTGCCAAACAGCAAGTCAAACGAAAAAAATTTACCCTCTATTTCATTTTAAGTATTAAGTATTATTACCTATGTTAACAACGCACACATGTTCTCTTTTTTTTCAAAGGGGAGCAAATATATAAATAGATAGGCATCCCGGTAGATACGAGGCATTTACGATATTGACGTGTTAATGAACGAGCGGTAATTTGTTACTTGAATATTTAGCGATACAACTCCAAGGGGAGTGATTACTAAGCGGAAGATTAAATTTATATTAAACTGAAAGGGAACGAATATTAATTATCAAATTTGTAAAGAGCTCTTACAGGAAAACCAATAGCACGGTTTCAAAATTTTATAGAACACAACGAGATTGCAAAATCACTTCGGAATGCACTCAAGTGAAGTATTAAAAGCGCAATCAAAACGTTATACCATAAACACTTCGCCGCTATGTGCGATATCAGTGCTTCGCTTTACTAAAGTATATCCATGACATGATTTATAGCAACATTAAATACCCTTCCTCTTGTGTGTCATGCTTTAGCTTTCGTACTATATGAATAACATTAAAATATTTAAGTATTAACGTATGTTAGCTGGTCGTTTGATGAAAACTGAAAAGTTATAACTGTGATAATAAATGCGTTTTATTATTATTGTTGTAAGTATTATATTTATGTAGATACTTTGAATTTGACTCGTCAACAATAAACTATTACTAAATACCAAATAACTATAACTCCAGTTTGCAAAAACAAAATTCAATAAGCTTAAGGCATCTTATAACCTTAGGTGGCCTACAGTAACAGTTTTCTAGGTTCGACCTTGTTCATTATTTACAAAAATGACGTCTTATCTAATTAAAAATATATGAACATATAAATTACTTCGCAACCTTCCGCTTAATAAATACAATGATGTGTCTTACCTGGATACTAGTCCCATGACTCCCGGCATCACTACTTCCAACACCACTATTCCAGGTAAGACACACCATCGACGATAATACGACACGTGTTTCGCCTCTACACGAGGTATCCTCAGGTAATGTAAACTCTACGGCGGCTGACCGCTAAGTAAGTCGCTTAGCGGTCAGCCGCCGTGGAGTCTACATTACCTGAGGAATTGAGACTATTGCAGAAAGAAATTGAGGGAGGGCGGGAGGTTCTCTTCAATCCAGCTAGGACACATCATTGTATTTATTTAGCGGCAGCTTGCGAAGTAATTTATATGTTTATATATTTTTATTATGATGGATTTCCGCAAAGTAACGCCTGATTCTATCTATTATCTTATCTAATTGCTGAAATGATGTCATATGTTAGGCAGACGACACGGTTTCCGCAGTTTTTACATGTAAGAGAACATTTTAAATGGTAGAAGCGAGAATATCAGTCGTATTTAGATAGCGGGGTCCTAATTTTTTAACATAAAAATTATTAAACACAAAATAACTACGATTCACAAAACAGCGTTTTCCTTCGGAACAGGCAATAATCAATGTCTAAGCGGCCTATTCAGTCATTTTAGATAATATTCGAAAGTTTTTTTTTTACTTTAACACGTATTCAATCGTTTTTCAAAATATATTTCTATTATTCAATATTAATCTCTACGGATTCGCCTCATGTTTCAACATTTTCATTTTTTTTACAGAAGAGGAGGTAAACGAGCATGCAGCTCACGTGATGTTAAGTGAGTACCGCCGAACATGATCAACCGCAAAACCAGGAGAATCGCAGGTGCGTTGCAACCCCTTTAGAAAGGAGTAAGCTCTCTTCTTGAAGGTCCCCAGGTCGTGTCGGTCCGGAAAAATCGCCGGTGGTAAACTATTCCACAGAGAGGTCGTACGCAAAGGAAAACTCCTGAAACGTACAGTGGTGGACCGCCAAGCATCCAGATGGTGTTGATGA
This sequence comes from Parnassius smintheus behrii, assembly GCA_036936625.1. Classification (NCBI taxonomy): domain Eukaryota; kingdom Metazoa; phylum Arthropoda; class Insecta; order Lepidoptera; family Papilionidae; genus Parnassius; species Parnassius smintheus. Next base: position 30,434,029 of record JAUPFT010000030.1, on the reverse strand, counting down.
TATCGGGACTTTTGCTGCGTTCATGAAATTTGGCAGCTGGAATTAATCCGAATAATTCCTCAGAGCAATCCCCGTGATAGATGCGATAAAATACGCAAAGAGATGCAACTTCTCTTCGCAACTCGGTCGTCGACGATTCCAGCCGCTCTGCACTGGATGCGGTCAAGTGGAAGGAGCTGGTACTGGGGAGCCCCAGCCTAGAGATGGGAAAAGTATTATAACCTGTTGTAGTTGTGTAATTAAATGTGGAGTTAATACTTTTATTTTTATTTTTTTTTAAATAAATGATAGGCTCAAGCGGCGTACACCACTAAAAAGCTTAAAGGTCGACGTTTTTATCTGAGTTGGGTAAATGGCGTGTAGATTTATCATGAGTCGGTCACAACATACTTTAACTCGGATGCACTAACCCCCTTGTCTATTTTTCCAATACAGTCTATAAAAGTCTATTGTTAAATATGGACTTTTCAGATTGCGTCATAGGGGGGAATATTCCATATATGCCAGGCTTAGCAGGCGAGTTAGAAACCGCAGTTTTCAATTAAGTTGTTTCCAACCAACCACCCAACTTCTTTTTTAGTTTCCTTTTGTCGATATTATTTGAAGATATATTTCTTAGTATCTTTCTACGCCAATCGTTGAATACTCAACGCAGTGGCACGGTGCGAGGTGAGGTTCTACATTATAAAACGGCGGCAGCTACAACCAGACACTTACGCAAGACATGGGCAAATTACTCTTACCCTATATGAAATCATAATATCCATGTACTGCATATATAATTTCGAATCTAAATATTTCAATATCTAAGTGTCGTATCTATGAAGTCAGTACTCAGTACTTTACGGTGATCGGCGATTTTTGATGAATCTAGCTTGCTTAAATATATTGTAATATCTAAATACGTTAAAACATACATATCGGTTAATATATATGTATGATATTCCGAAACAAGTATATCCAACGGCGAAGAATTGTAGTCGTTATAAGTACATATCTATTTAACTCAAATGTAATATCTCATATTCTATCGCGTTCTCACAGTTCATTCGAAATTTGGATCAGTGGATCTCATCTCATAGGTACGAGTATTTCATGCTATTAATATATCTTTGATTTCGGTGTGAGATTTTCTCAAAGAGTATATTATAGTAGATCACTACGTTTGATGTTCAGTCAAGTGAAGCTGTATTACAGCGGTATCTGATATACGAGTACGGTTAATCTGTCGCCCGATATACAGTTATTGGATATTGTATCAATATATACGTATTGTGTGTATGTTCAATTTATATTTTTCCATTCCTATTTACGAATCGGTTTTTATCTTAACCAGCCAATAACACAGTCCGAGGTATTTTATTAAAGGACCATAACAGATATAATTATAAACTCATATTTCTTACGTACGTAAAGAAGCGGCAACCTATACATACATATAAATAAGATTGAGATGTTTCTACAGAAATAACTGGCTTCTTAAAATTATTTGCTATTAACACATGACAGTCGTTTAAAAAAATAATCTGTCTGTCTGGTCTCTTTGTCTTAATCTTTGGAATGTTCGACTGTGATCAAACTTGAAGAACAGATAGATAGCAATGCTAGGAATGATCTAGGCTACTTTTTTCCCGAAAATATGCAGGTTTTTTGGGAAATCAATTAACTGAGACTTTAATGATTTTTGATTCAAATGACGCCTCATTAATACATCGAACCGGGCTACACCGAAGCGGGTCGTTAGTTTCAGAAATGAATTGATAGATAAAAAAATCTGACGACGCAAATGTGTTTTGATTACTAACTTTGGATAATGTAATGCTAACGTACATTACGTTATTAAATAGGATAAATATGTAAATGGATACTGTGGGCGTTAGACACTCTTTGGACCACTTCATCCATTTACCATCGGCTGAACCATGTGCTCCTTAGTTACTCTCATTCTATAAAAAAATAAGTAATATTATTTATACTGCACACCAGTATTAAACAGATTTTTATTGTATATTAAATCAAATTCAAGAAAAGGCAATTTATTACTGTAAAATTTAAATAAATATTTTTGTTATTCTAAGGTAGAATTTAACATTGGTATCAGTTTATAATAATAAGGCATCAATGAAACGTTTCTAGACGGAAATTACATTCAGTCTAGACATTGAATTTTCGATTATTGTTCTCTTGTTGCAGCCTAAATAATATAAAAATAAAAAATGACGTACAATATGTACTTGTTTTTTCGTTAACAATTTAAAACAACTACACAACAAATTAATTTAAACTTATACAATAAATACTATATACTATATATATATATATATATATATAATACTTATAAAATAATTATAATCTTCAATTTTTACTATTAATTGCAACACCCCAACAACGGATTAGTAAGCTGAAGTGGCAATGGGTCGGCCATATAACTCGAAGAACCGACAACCGATGGGAAAAAAAGTTCCAACGTGGCATTCTCATGCAAGTGAGCGAAGTATACGGCAACTCCCAATAGATAGATTGATGACCTCATAAGATGTGCAGGAAGTTGATGGATGTAGATGGCTCACGACCTTGCTTTGCGGCATTCCTTTTGGTGGGGGGGAGGACTATATTCAGCAGTCAACTTATAAAGGATTGTAATGATGATACACAACCTAAAGGCAAAGCGGAGAAGTTAGGCTTTACCGGCAATTTTTAAGTACACGCTAGCTGCTTTCATTATACATATTTTTATACAACACTAATATTTTTTTTATGCTGTGGATCTTATGTCGTGAAGAGGCGGTGCAAGAGATTCCACTCCATAACATCCCGTGGTTATGGTTACAGGCGACGGAAGTATATAAATCTGAGGATGGACAGCAGCAACTTCTTTATAACGATTCAAAGTAATAAAAGCTGCGGTTGCCAATCCACCACTCCATCTTTTAGGAATCCTGGAGAGTTGCCGTGTAATATTGGTAACATGTTGATCCGTGTAATGTTGGTAACGTGTTGATCCGTCTAGAACTTTAATTAGACTACTCGTCATAACCACAATTTAGATACATAATACATATTATTCGTCGTGTGGGTCGCACGACATCACACTATAGAGGAGGTCTATGTTTAGAAGTGGGTTATTTGATAGGCTGTAATGAATTAATAATTGCATGAATTGTTGTGAGCGTACTATTTTTAATGTGGTAGAGCCATGCTGCAGCTATATTGTGGTTTAAGCAGGAATGCATCGGTTCAACCGGGGTAGGACCACGCTCTCACAAAATAGCAACGTAAAATAGCAGCTTAATGCTGCTGTGTTTTGTATGGTGTGTGTAGAGAACCGGAGACCCCTTTTACTGGAAACAAGTCAAGTCAAACAAGTCCTCATGGCTGGCAAAGCATCTGTATTTTGATTCTTAATTGAAAATAAATGTAGATGTCTATGGACAACAGCATCCACTTACCATCAGGTGGACTGTGTGCTGGTTTGTCACCCTAATTCTATAAAAGAAATATTTCGATATACATAATTGTGTATAAATAAGTCTCACCAATACATCAGTAACTCATTACTTGTCATAAATCTCTCAGGCTGCTCGGGCCGTGCCAGGACAAGTCATTACTCATCATCATCATCATCATCATTACAGCCCTTCACAAGTCCACTGCTGAACATAGGCCTCCCCAAGGTATGCCACAAAGCACAGTCCTGAACCACCTGCACCCATTGACTTCCTGCATGTCTTACCACTCCATCTAGTGGGGGGTCGTCCTACACTTCGCCTATCGGTACGAGGCTGCCACTCGAGAACCTTTTTTCCCCAACAGTTGTCGGTTCTTCGAGCTATGGCCGGCCCATTGCCCCTTCAGCTTACTAATCCGTTGGGCTATGTCGGTTACTCTGGTTCTACTGCGGATATACTCATTTCTAAGTTTATTACGCAGAGAAACTCCGAGCATAGCCCTCTCCATAGCTCGCTGAGCGACTTTGAGCGTCCTCATACGGCCAACAGTGAAGGACCACGTCCCGGTTCCGTAGGTCATCACTGCCAACACACACTGGTTGTACAGCTTATTTTTCAGGTTTTGAGGTATACCTGAGCAGAGCAGCTGAGCAGTCATTACTATAATTATGTTTATATTGCATCATCAGCTTTACATTGTGTTTTATTTATTTATAAAAAATACTAGTAACTAGTTTAACATAATTAATGTTCCCGTTTATCACTATTAGTAAGCTTAAGAATGCTTGCGTCTCTCTGCTGCTATTTTACGCTGGTATTTAGCGAGAGCGTAGTCCTTTTCCGGTCGAGACCACCCATTTTTGTATTACTACATTAATATAAAAGAAGTATAGCTCTACCACGAGTAAAGAAGGCTATTGTCGCTTACTCATTTTTTAATGTTTTGTGTAGACATTTATATCGTATATCTGCATTTGTGTATATTCAGGCATACATTTATATAATCATATTTTATATGGGTATATTACGTACATTTTTATTTGAAGGTTTACTGATTTACGCCTTAGAAGATTAAATAGCTAACTTGCTTCCAAATGATATACTTAACTTGCTTTTAAATGTTTTCCGTATCTTTTTTATTTTGTGGTATACAACCAATAGGGACGAAAAGTTCTCGAGAGGCAGCCTCGTACCGTTAGGAGAAGTGTATATCGACCCACCACTAAATGGAGAGACGACATGGTAAAACGTGCAGAAATTTGATACATGCAGGTAACTCAGGATCGTGCTTTGCGGCATTCTTTGGTGGAGTGAGAGATTCATTTAGTCACACATCCAGCTAATACAAAGCAATCGTTAATTGTAATTAACGTATGTTCAATCCTTGTTATTAAAATTAAAATATCTCCAGTTATCGTGTCCATCTAACTCTCAGATTGCGTAACGCTCGACACAACATCTTGATGCAGTCATTGACCTACACTTGATTGGAATTGATACAGTCTATTACGTGCATACATTATTCAACCGTTAAGTATATTTACATAATTCCACCATGTGATTAACGGTCTAAGTAAGTAAAAAAATATAGATTATCGATTCTCTACCAGACTGTAGCTGATATTTTTCATGGAAAACTGATGTGACAGGAAAAATCTTCACCGTGATTTGCACAAGGTGAGGTTGTAATATACATTATTACATCCTCTTTTTAACCACAAATAAATGAAATTTCACAGCTCCCTGATGCAATGGTAATTAGATTTTTTCAGTATTGAATAAAACTGCCATTTTAGTATTAAAACCAGGTATTAGTATGGCCTTTTTTATAAAATAGGGGTTACAAACGATCACCTATTCCCTCTGATGGTAAGTGGGTGCTGTGGTACACAGATATCTTCATCTGTCTTCGATTGAGAATCATAATGCAGATGCTTTGTTGCCACTGAGTGCTAAGATTTTATGTCTAGTTTCCAGTAAAAACAAATTCTTATTTAACTCACACATATTTGTGACGAATTTTTATTCGGAGTCGGACGTCGAAGCTATTTCATTGAAGGCTCTTCGCCTCAATAAATCGACCAGCATTCCTCTCACTGTGACGAGGATATCTTTAGCTTAACCTCGTCGTTAGCCTGCGCGATTAGCCGTGCAAAAATTTGATGTCTGTAACTTAATTGTTATATCTTTATGTAAAGAATTCCATTGTGCATGTGTTCATAACTCTTTACCTCCTAAACGACTTAACCTATTTAATGTTTTTTTATTGAGTAGTTATGGTATTATCTGGATGATGCTTAGCTAACGCTGGCGGGTCGCTAGTATAAATGTATATATTGTCAATCTATGACTAAGACTGGGGCTGTTTGTGTGATAAGGAACAAGGGTTGTGTTAGGACGTTATGAAAGTTAACAACAGCTCCTTTACCATTTCTGTATACTTGTCTAGTTATTACAGAATACGACATTTTTACACAGTTACACTTCAATAAACGACATTCAAATTTAATAGATACTCAACATAGCTACCGTACTAAAGCACCTTAAATAATGTCTTGCAGACCGAATTTCAGTCAAAGCGATCAGTCTCAATCTCGACTCTTCGCTATGGTGGTCTCTGCGCAGGACAGAATTACAGTGTTCGAGTGCATATACGCAAGTGCAGGTGCACTCTCGATTCCCTCACCCTCATAGTTTGATAGGACGGTAATCCGACACGACCGCAGAGAGATCCGATGTAGGACTAACTTCCTGACTCCAGGCTGCTACTGAGCAATTCTTGACAGGAAAATCCAATAATGATTTTGGTCTGACCAGGGATCAATTGCGGGACCTCATGATTAAGGCGAGGGGGCTACAAGAACCAAATGACATCGAATAACGCAATCACACATATACACAATCAAGTGAACGCCGTCTAACGAGAGTGAGGTTGAACTAACGAATTAGCGAGGTTAGGCCCGAATGTTTTAAAATAAATAGAGCGAAAGTAAGACGTAGATATAATAAACGAATGGATGAGATTACGAAATTATCTTTTATTTGAGTGTCATTTAAAATTTAAACATGTGGTTAATTTTTAAATAAAACTGATTCGATTTAACTTTAAAAAACATTTTTATTTAAGATTCCTATTAAAAGGTGTCGAAGCGGCGCCGTTTATACACATTATAATTTTCATAAGAGTTTTTTTTAGTTTTACATTGTTCCACATTTAGTTTCAGCTTTATACATATAAATAATGTGATTTATGGGAAACAATTATGCGTACGCGTACTCCTCTGTGTGCGATTCAATTCTCAACGTTTTTTTATGAATCGTTATAAATATATGTATAGTGATCTGTGTACTATAAGCTTGTTCCAGTACATACTTCAATGAATATTTATTTATATTAATATTTTCGCAACGATGATTTACCTGTGGTTCCAGTGTTTCCAATCTAAACAAATGAAGATTTTAAATTACATAGAAATGTCAATGGACAAGATAACCATTTTTTGTTTTATATGCCAAAAAATTCTACAAAAAATTTCGAGAATAAGTGGGTTTTTAATTTTTTTCTATCTTCAAAACTGACCGAGATATAAAGGCGCAAAGTTAACATTTTCGGTCTAAGCCGCGGGCCGAGAGCGACATCGTTGATGACGTCACGATTTCCATCTTCGTGCGAGCGACCCGACGCGCACTTAGAAAATCAAAACATTAACTCAAATGTGCCCGTCGTTCGCGGATCTATTGCTATCTATTCTCTATATCCATCTATTAAATATTGTGCTGTGCCTCAATGTAAAAATACGGCCACAAAAACACCTGAAGAGTTGTTTTTTAATGTGCCTAGAACTAGAAACCCTACCATCAGAAAAAAATGGACAACTCTTGGTTATTGCTAGTAAATGCTTTCTATTAGGCATGGAGGTACCATCTCGAGTCACAGTGTAACTAACGATTCAAGTAACTAACGATTCATTGAACCTTTCCAAGCGTTCGTTTTTTTTTTCCTTTTTTCCTTTCTTTTTTCGTTTTTTTCCTTTCCTTTTAATGATCAATATAATTTCAAAAAGAAACAATACCTAATACCTACATATTTAACTAAAACTACTTCAGTGTAAATAAACATCCAAACTTGGTTAAAGTACTTACCTATGTAATGTAAATAAGTCAATGACCTGTCGTGAGTTCGTAAGTTAAGATGTTTGCAACCTACGTTTGCAGCAAATTTTAAAATGTTTATAAGTAATGCATATAAAGGTTAAAATATGGAACATATATTAACAAACGTTTTTACATTTTTTACGATATTTCGAGCAAAAACTAAACACATCGCAGAGCTGTTCAACCTGCATACTTTGCGGGCCGCAAATAATGGAAGAAGTTTGATTATGAAGTGGAGCACTTAAATTTTTTTTCGTGTTGTTCTAATGTTATGTATTACATAGTTGGTACATATTTTAAATAATGACAGAATACAAATTACGAGGTTCCTTATTTTTATAGACTTTAAATAAGTTTGTATTTTGTTCTAGGTCGAAAACGATATGGAAAACTACGTGAAGTACAAACTAGTTGGTGGTCCCCTCAAACTTAAAAAGATGTTTTGCCTCACAAGTTTGCTTGTCAAAATCGGTGTACAGAAAAACCACAAAGATGTTTACTATCAAAACTAAATGCCAAATCTAGGTCAGAAACAGTTGCACATGCAATTACCACTACTTCACAAGAAATCGGGCATAGGTATGTTGTCAATCCTGTTACTACTCTAGATATTGACATTGATCCCTTGCCTGAAGAATATACCTATAACTACGCTTTTAATCATAATTATAATGCGACCCTTTTTATATTAATATTGAAAACATCTGATAAAATCATATTTTTATACACCAAAGGTATATTTGTAGTAAATTTCTTTATAAACTACAGCAAATTTTTTTAACCATAAAAACCACAAAAAGGACAGGGTGCACTTAAGAAGAATAAGAAAACAAAACTAGTTAGAGGTAGATAGTAAGTAGGTAGGTAAGGAATGTTTACGTATTTCTTTATACCTATTATTATCATTAGCAAATGAAATCCAGAAGTATTAATGTAATAATGGGTACCTATGTTATAAAAATATTATCTTATTCTTATGCGTATTTCAGCCGCGACAAAATCTTTGTTTCTTAGAAAATATTCTGCCACCATCATGTCGTGACATGGAAGTTTGTCAGATTGACCCTTTTGAAACCCTTCTTCCATCATTAAATACTTAAAAACACCGGAACGCACGAGGGCAAACAACTCACCCGTCAAATATTACTGCAAACGTATGATCGGCGCGCTGGAACGGTATGGCGGCGCGGCCGCATGGAATCGATGACGTTACGCGCTACTCGCGGGCACGGGCGAGATTTTAAAAATGTACCTAAACTTTCCACGCTTATAACTTCGGTAATAGTGCACCGATCGATGTGAAATAAAAACTAGAATTATGTGTTTGGACTAGACTTTTTACCCGCGCACTTAAAATTCTAATATTGTAACCTTGTTATCTTCTCCATTCTAAATATTCTAGTCCAATGTTTCACAAGATAGGTAATTTCGAATTCCATTTATTTTTTTGTATTTGACTATGAAATATTTTAAGCTATAAGTAAAAGATCTAACATTTATACATAATTATAATTACTATTTATTATAAACAAAACCAATAAAATTAACTCTTCCATGTGATAAGTCACATCGCTATTTTAGATGATTCTCTTATTTCGTCAATGTTTATTATCTTTAAGCCGCGATCTTTAACAAAAGCATTAGGAATTTTTAGATTTTTATTATTATTATTTAAAAAAAATTGTAGGTAATTACGAATTTGAAATAACTTTCATGTTGATATTTTCAAATTTCTTTCTCCAGTCAAAAAATATTTTATTTCAAACTTTATTTATTTATTTATAATAGTGTTAAATTAATTTATCTATATATACTAAACTACTATTGTAGTTCTACTACTGATGGTAGCTCAGATGGTTAACGCTCGCTGTAAATATAACAGAACTCGAGAAACCCGGGTTCGATCCCCGCCGGCACCAACAAAATTGTTAATTGCAATTTTAAGTGCTGATTTACCACGTGCTCAGCGGTAAAGGAAAACATCGTGAGGAAACCTGCATGTCTGAGGAATAAGAAAAAAAATATTTCGAAGACATGTGAAGTTCGCCAACACGCATTGGGGCAGCGCGGCAGATACTTCCTTGCCCTAAAACCCTCTCAGAAATGAGGGGAGGCCTGTGCCCGTAACAGTGGGATGTATATAGGCTGTATAAAAAAATATACTAAACTACTAACGAATACTAAATATATAAAAAACAAAACAGGAAATTTGAGTTTACACTCCTGGAACTGAACCCGGGCACTCTCGAGTGCAAACTGAAAACTTTTGCCTCTACCAAATACACGTTGGTTGAATACTCAACGTTACTATTGTAAATAACTATGTATATCTAAAATTCATTGGCTTGAAAAATAATTACATTTCAATTTCTTTTATTCATAAAGATTTTAATAATGTATCTTAATATATAATACCTATTGAATATATAAAAAAAGAAAATTTGACTTCACATTCCTGGAATCTAACCCGGGCACTCTCGAGTGCAAACTGAAAACTTTTGCCTCTACCAAATACACGTTGGTTGAATACTCAAAGTTACTATTGTAAATAACTATGTATATTTAAAATTTATTGGTTTAAAAAATAATTACATTTCAATTTCTTTTATTTATAAAGATTTTAATATTGTATCTTAATATATAATACCTACTGAATATATAAAATAAAAGAAAATTTGACTTCACATTCCTGGAATCTAACCCGGGCACTCTCGAGTGCAAACTGAAAATACACATCTAACAAATACACGTTATTTGAATACTAAGTCACTACCGAACAACGCATTTAAAATTCATGGGTTTAAAAAATTTACATTTAGTTTTTTTACTTATAAAGTAATTAAATTTTTGTCTTTTATACATTTAGTATTACATATTTAGATACATTTATTTAAATGTATCTAAATACATAAAAGACAAAGAAGAAAATTTGTGTTCGTATTCCTGGAACCGAACCCTGGCACTCTCGAATGCAAACTGCAAATCCTTGCCGCTAGTACAAAATACACAACTGTAGTAATAAACTACGTTACTAAAATTCATAGTATTGTTGCAAAAATAAATATTTAGTAATAAATAATAATTAAATGTTATAGTAATAAACAATGTTTCTGAATATAATACTAAATATATAAAAGACATTGGTGGGGCCACGTGTCTAAGGCTGCCGAAGTCTAGTTCCCCGTTCGAACCTTAAACCTATTACGCGAGATATTAACTAAAGTAGACTGTATATGCGGTTGCTTCTACGCTTACGTAAAGGCAACTACTATAGCATGCGGTATAATGCACTCGCTCTTCCCTAAAACTAAACTATTATTGTGCCAAATCGCTGAAAAGGAATCCTGCCTGATTAGGAGAACAACAAAATTGGAGCGGGTTAAACGATTATATCAGGCAGTAAATAAAGGAGTGTTGACTCACCGGGGTTTCTTCTATCCTGTTGAGCACTATAGCTGCAACTTCTGGAACTTCTTCTGGAACACTCCGGAGAGAGGCGGTGCGCGACTATATCTCACACGAGGTGAGGGAACTTCTTCTAGACAGACACTCTGGGGAGAGGCGGTGCGCGACTATATCTCACACGATGTGAGGCGGGTCTCCTGGAGCTCGACTGCTTCCAGGCTAAAGCGGTTTCTACTAGCGGTATGGTTTCAGCGACGACTGCGGTGGAAAAGAGGACGCGCAACGGTCGCGCGTGTCTTATATGTCCTCGGCTCCGATGATTACGTGACATTCTAGAATCATCTTCTTGCCCCTCCCACCCCACCACCCCGATGTGTCGATAGGAGGGTACGAATGATATCGTTTTTCGGAAAGGAACAAGCGACTTGACACTCCTACCGTCAAATATAATAATCCAATGGTTTTTTCCGCGCAACCAGACATAAAGAAAATTTGTGTTCATATTCCTGGAATCGAACCCGGGCACTCTCGAATGCGAACTGCAAATCCATGCCGCTAGTACCAAATCCACAACTGTAATAAACTGCGTTGCTAAAATTCATAGGTTTAATGTTGTAAAAATAAATATTTAGTAATAAATAATAATTAAATGTTATGTATAGTAATAAGTAAAGCCTTTTAATATCGTTCATATGTTGGGCGTTTAATTTATATGAACGTTTTTTACTCTTCGTAACGATTTTCACTTTATGTTCCATATTTACACAAATGATATATATTAACAAGGTACCTTACTACGCCTTTTTAATATTTTAAATCAAGATATATACGAAAGAAGAATATTTATGGAAAGAAAAATATTAATGAAAATGAATTTAAAAATAAAATTATATTCAAATAGATATAATAAACGATCTTTACGTAAATACTGCGGCAAAAAGAGCGACACGTGTACATAGGACGAGGGCTCGGCCATATTATTTATTCTGTGGCTCGGCCCGCTTCGCACACATCCATACGTATTATTTCAGAAATAGGAATATGCGGTTTAAAATAAAAACAATTAATTGGACTAAAAAATAAAAACAACAATAAGTTAATATGTTTCTTGTATAATAATCCGACAAAAAATTAGAATGATTGCATGTATATTAGTGTGGATTTTACTCGTTAAAGGAAGTGTTTAGAGGTATCTTTGTGATTTTTTTATCGTATCAAATTAGTAGCGTCACGTTTTCAATGCAACAGTTATCAAATATATATCAAGAAAAAATCATATATTTTTATGGTTTTGTTTACTGCAGTGTATCATATATTTTGACGCATTATAAAACTTGCGTTTAGGTCCTGTAGGCCCCTTAAGTTATCTGGTTGACTACATAATATTACAATATAAAAATATAAATATTGTAATTCATTACGTTTATTTTTTATTTGATGTATTATTTATTTAATTAATTTTTATTGAACCTTACAAACAGTATAGAATCAAAGGGCGAACATAGAATATAAAAATATTAAGTGAACATATACAATAAAAGAAAATTTAATAGAAAATATCATACATTTTACAGTCTAATTGGCTTCGTTATTTTGTCTAAATTAATAACACCTTTTAAAAAGAAAGTCATTTTATAATGCTTCTTACATACGGTATTACGAAAGTGAGCTCCTTTTATGTATAACTTTTCTCGAACTAATTCAAACATGTCTTTGTAGCAATAATTCCAGTGATCAAAGAAATTCTATTGGATTCATCGCTTGAGTGCATCATTCTTTTTGAGCAATTCTTACGTGCACGTTCGCATGTATTCGAGACCGTTTCTTTGAAACATAACTCGTTATAAAAAATTCCGTATTCAAAAATGTTTTTATTAGTCCTTTGAAAGTATATTTTTAATGTGTAGTGATGATGATGTGATATCAATTAATTACATGTGAACAACCAACAAGACCCGATGCAATTTTTTCATCTATCCGTTACAACATATAAAAGTCCACTGTTGAACATAGGGCTCCCCATGGATTGCCTCACGGGGGATTTTGCCATAGTTGCAGCGCTTGGCGGGTTGGTTTGCAACCACAGTATTTATTATTTTGAATTGTTGTCAGGAATATACTACCCATCACGTGTTACAGATCACGTGTTACAGATTTCCTCTGTCGCCTGTATTTTTTCCATATAAGTTAACAATATGATACACGCTTTCGAATCCTTTTATTTTAACCGATAATGAACTCTATCGTATTAGTTTCAACTTAGTTTTTATTCAGAATTACTAACCTAAAGTTTTTACCTTAGTAGCCCTGACGAAAATAAAAAGATAAGTACTACATATATTTTAAGTGACGAAATATATTATGAATGAACCGAAATATTTGTTTGTTGTAAATGACACAGTCTTAATACACAAAGCCATGGTAGCTTGGGGGCTTGGGGGGTAAATTTCACACTTCGCGAGCAACTTGGGTTCAAATTCCGGCGGCAACAAAGAACTTGTTTTATTGAAATATTAAGTACTTATTATATGCTTGGCGGTGAAGATAAACATCGTCAGAAAAATTGCAAGTTTAAAGAATTAAAACACATATTTTGAAGACATCTGAGGTCCGTTAACATGTAGGTATCGGGGCAACGTGGTAAAAAGTTTCTTGCCCTAAAACCCTCTTTTTTCTTTGATATTAATTCAAGTTACACTTTTTGAGCGTGGTGACCGATAAGAAAACAAATATTTTTCTTTTATTGAATAAATGAGAAGTTAATATTATTTAAAATATTTTTATTTTCTTACAACACGGGTTATGCAGGAATTTTTATCATTGAAACTATAGGTTTATGGTAATTAACGCGTTCATCAGACAAACGATAATTTTCTCTAAAAATTTTACTAAATACTCTAAATTCACGAAAGTTGCTAGCATGGCGACGATTCATATAAATCCAAAGAATGCGCTTCTTGCAATAAACAATATTATTGTTTAAAATATTTTTATTATCTTATAATACATGCAACTAGTCTACACGCCTCTCCATCCATACTTTTTCCATCCATCTTTCATCCGTTTCTCTTTTACACCTCCTAAAGTACCAAAATACGTCGGTACTCCTGATCCTACGTTACATACGTTATATACCCGGATGGATACCGTTCCAATGTTGACTAGTAGAGAATGACATAAGGCATTAAATCCCCTTTTATATCCCTTAATTTATTGTGTATAATAAAGATGAAATATATTGTGTATCAAGTGTAAGTGTATCAAGGTCGAAATTATTGTGTGCGGAACGAGACGGCGTATAACATAATCGTGTATGATTATTTGTCCATACTAGCTTTAAATAATAATGTCCTCCAGACCGAATTCCGGTCAAGGCAGCCTACCTCAATGAAGACTAGCCATCAGCGCAGGACAGGATTGTAGTAGACAAGTGTATGCGCAAGCACAGGTGCACTCTCTATTCCTCACTCTCATAATCCGATGGTACGGTAAACCAACACGACCGGAGAGATATAGGCGCAACACCACTGGTTTTACGTAATTTCCGAGGCAGAGGGTGAGATTATTATTAACGGAAAAACTCAATAATTATTTTGCGTGGCAGAGCCGTACTGAAACTATATCACGGTTGTCGCATGAATGGGTCAGCTCGATCGGGTAAGAGCCACGCTGTCACAGAATACCAGCGTAAAATAGCAGCTTAATGCTGGCTTAAAGCTTAATAGCTGGTAAGTTGAGTGTAAAGAACTAGAGATCCTTTTTACTGGAATCGAGGCATTCCATCGTAGTCTTCAAGGGTGACAACGTATCTGCATTTTGATTCTAAGTCCAGGTTAAATGTAGATGTCTTTGAGACACAGCATCCAATTACTATCAGGTGTACTGTGTTTTTTAGCCCGACCCGGGATTCGAACCCATCCTGGGTTATAATGATATTGAAATCATGAGGTCATGACTGGCAGTCATGATTTAAATAGTGGTAGTTTAAATGAGGACGTGACTTTATTAACAATTATGGAATGAAAATAACAGAAGCAATAACATTATTCTAACGAACGTTACTTTCGTCCGAAAAATGATCCGTGCCGTAAGTGACGTCACCTCCGTCCAAAAAGATCTCAAATTAAAAGTGATATGTTTAAGTAATATCCGATTACTATTGCTATGACTGATGACTATCATTTAAATCGTGGCACCTTACAATTATTTTTAAAGATAGATAAATGAGGATTCTCTAAAACCTTAACTTCGTACCCAGTAGACGTGAGCTGTTAACAAAATTGACACGAGCGTTAAGCCGTTATCCAGTTTCTCGGGAACTAATTACTGGCGGGCAATTCAGTTTATCTAAAACTATAAGATAGCTAATCTTTATGATGATGAGTTAAGTTCTCTTAACTAGAAAACGTGAAAATTAGAATCTTAAGATGGGAAAATTAATACGGATGCGAGTGTGTATTTCATATCATCTATGGTCGAAAGTAAACCAATTTTAAGATGGAGCGCTGCGTATTATTTAAATGATGCAAAAATCAAGCTAAAACAGTGTTCAACTTATTGTAAAAACATTTTACATACATAAATGTATGTAAAATGTTTTTACAATATTTTATATACATAAATGTATATACAATCATTTGTTAGTCATAACAAGGCTTTAGGTGCATATGTGTGCATACATCAGTAGACTTTTACGGAAAGTTAAATAAAAAAAGATGTGCACGTTAGTGTGTGTCAAGAAGTTGAGCATAGTTTTAGCATCACTTAAAATGTACGCAACGCATCGCCTTTCTTCATCGTCGTGTCGTCCCGATATCGTCCTGTAGGTGTCGTAAGAGGCTACAGGGGGAAAGCGTCAGAAGATGGGCAGCAGCTTCTTCCTGTAAAAAAAATTGCGATTGCAACCCCGCCTGCCAAGCGTGCAACAACAATCTGTTGGGGAGACCTATGTTTGGTGGTGGACTTTTGATAGGCTGTAATGGTAATGATATCTCGTTACAAAGAATATCAAAACCTTTATTAATTCATTGTAGTTTAATTTAATCTTTGTAGTTTTAAAATCGCTTAAGATAACACAACTATATATCAAAAGAATTTATAATAAAGGCTTTATCAACTATCTAGCGAAGATGCTCCCTTCTCTCGTAATTCCAAATGTATTTCAAGCAGCTTTTTTTTAAATTGGTTTTTGATCGTTTAATGTTATTCTAGAATTATTTCAACATTTATTTTTTATTTTGAGCAATTTCAAAAACTTTAATGTTTATATCGGGTATTGGGATCCAATAATTATTTAACTTAACGTTTGAATCTCTTTGAGTCCAAAAACTCGTAGAAGCTGGGAAGAGTATGCCTATATAGATCACTCAGCAAATTTATCTACGTAGAACGAATTTAAGAAATTCTTAGAGACAAAATTTAGAACCTCAGAACTCGTCACCGCGGCTAATGCAATAGAGGTTAAGCAAATCTAAGAATAATCATGTTACCACACCCGTTACCTATAAAATACGTGTAATTTGCAACGGTAATCACGCACTAAGCCATTGCAAGGAGCTTAGCAAGCTGGATCTTGAGATGAAAAGCTAATTTGCGAAAAAACAAAAAGTTTTGTTTTATCTATCTAGTACCAGTGCATTCATCAATTAAATGCAAACTGTCCTAGTCCTTTCATTCTCTGTTACATGAGAATAAGTGTACAGGAGTACACTTGCAGGTACATTGGATAATCCAACACCGCAGGCTTCACATTACGTGGTAGAAGAGAAGGAAGAACTTTAAGTCTCACTGCTGGACAGTGAAATATCTCTACTAGCAACTGCGATCGTGAAAGCTTCAAACGATGAAGGTCATATAATTCCACTTCGGGTACCAACAGAGCAAGGTTCTTAAGCTACCTTTATAACTGAAGGCAACTCACCTATTTATATTGAAACGTCGACCCATAAAAGGAACAGTTGTTGGAGTGGGAGATACAAGAACCTTTTAGATTTAAGAGCAATAGACTGTACAGTAGCGACAAAACTTACGATACCATCCACAGCATCTAGATGATTTGCGATCATCCACTGTGCGATTGACTAGGAGTTTTCTTACTCGCACAACTTCTTAGTACTACTTACCATTAATCTCATCTCTTAATATAATTTATTACCGTAGATTTTTCCTGACTGGTATGACTTAGAGACCTTCAAGAAGCGAGCTTACTTCTTTTTAAAAGGCTGGCAACGTACCTACCCTGTAATTAATTCCCCTGGTGTTGCAATTGTTCATGGGCAGCGGTGGACATTTACCATCAGGTGAGGTGTATGCTCCGTTACCCCCTTTTCTATAATAAAGTCTATGCAGCAAGTGTTGCTATTCTACATTATGAAATAAATATTTAAAGAAAGTAATGTTTATTTTATGATTACTTTGTATCTGACATGTATAGGGTCATAATTTTTAATTATGAATCCTAACATTTGAAAAAAGTGTAGTTTGTGTTATAGACGAAGTAAAACTTTTGAAAAGTTTTGTTCTTAGTAACGAAAAATATGCGCCAGTTAACTGCCGCTATATCAGATAAACTTGCCCAGGTTGGTATAATCAGTGGCTTCATTATGATCTGAACTACACCTACCACTATATAAAACTAATCATTGAGCTTACCAACGTCTAAATACATTAACAAACAAGCCGGTTATGGCAAATATTAGTGACCAGTGAACGTGGCTGTGTTAGCCCCTTACCATTAGGAAAGGGGTTTATGCAGTCCATTGACATGTATGAATAACTTCAAACACAGTAGGCTACAAATATGTTGACACCTCTGAGGATTAATATGGATGGTCTCACAGCCTTTTTTATAGAAGAGGGGGCAAACGACCATGTGGCTCACCTGATGTTAAGTGACTACCGCCACCCATGATCAACCGCAACACCAGGGGAATTGCAGGTGCGTTGCCGGCGTAAGTCATATCGGTCTGGAAAAATTGCCGGTGGTAAACTATTCCACAGAGAGGTCGTACGCGGAAGAAAACTCCTTGTGAAACGTAAAGTGGTGGACCACCAGGCATTCAGATGATCCAGACCTGTAATGATACTAGCTCTCTGTACCCTTTAGACTGAAACACAGCAGTACACGCGCTGCTGCTGGGCGGCAGAAACAAGAAAGAAGCTTGAACCTACCCAGAAGAACTTGGTCGTGCCTAACATACGCTTGAATTAATTTCCCGGTATGCACCAAAGTCGGCGGTAGTGTCAGTAAAAAAATTACACTGCACTTCATCATAAAAAAGGTTTATTCTTTGCTAATTTGTACCCACTGTTGTGCCAAATTTAAGAACCTATTAATTGCTAGTTTTTTTAGGCTTTATACTAGTCAAAGCCACTCAGTGACTCTTTCAATATTTACAAATTATTGCCAGCTAGTTATTGTGAGTATAAGCCTCTCGATAAGTATATGTAATTCATCTTATTTAAGATACGTGATATATTTCCTTACGTAATCAAGTATTTAACAGTTACAAGGTGATATCTCGTGCCCGATTTCATTACAAATCGTAGGCAGAAAATAATTCCTACTAAAGATTAAACCTAGAACATAACGATTATATTGGACTAAGATACAATTCCTCAAAGACTTATTACAGGCCTCCAAGCCGAAGCACAACTACCGTACCAGACGAATTCTAGTAGTGATAAAAAGATATAGCATAATTACGTCCCTTTTTATAAATATTTATATAGAATTTAAATTAAAATACTTTCTCAACTTTGAGTTAAATCACAACAGACAATGTGACGTAAACAGAGGCGTCGTTGGAACAATACTTTGGCACTGCTATTTGGCAAGCTACGATGACAGTGTTAGTGTAATTTTATGGTAATTTTATACTGGCGCAAGAAATATAACATTTTTTGATGATGTCTCATATTTGACATTTAATATTTATAGTTAAATAGTAATAATTGGTATCGCGTTAGGATACGGATGTATTCCACGCCATTTTTTCTCGTATGTGTCGTGAGAGACGACTATTAGAAAAGATCAGAACAACCTCGTGTTCTCTGGTATTGAAACAATGTAACATTTCATGTATGACAGAGGTAAATACTCAGACGTTATCATCGTCAATCAGCAGTTTTTTTATTCTCTCTCCGCTCTTAATATCAATCTGTAAACGTCTATTGCAGGAGACGGTACTTTCTCGTTGTAAGATGGATTTGCATGGCAGGTCGTAGGTTAAAGAGCGCAATACCTGACATTTCATACCTTTGATGCTACTGCCCATACCGCCATCTATATATAGTTCTACAAATGTATAAATGATATCCCTAACAACACTCTTCTCTTACGTTCCAAGACAGCATAACTACAGTGCTTGTAAATCCCTCAAACGGACACATGAGGTCATTAAATGCACACAAGAGCACTAAAACTTGAAACGTGTTAACTTTAAGGCTCCTGCAGTAGAATTACTGGCGTTGTATACTTTTATACTTGCGACAATTCTTGTGGCAATTTTCTGCGTAAAATATTGGATATTATCTGGGTTGCTAAAATTGCATAACACATAGGTATATTATAAATAAACATGCCTTACCTTTGATTAAGCGGACTGAGTGCTTGTTTATTAACCTTATCCTATAATAAGATATCAGGCGCAGGCATTGCCAACTTCCAGAATTAGGACTGTTTTTGAGAATTTCTTATCAGAAAAACCCGATAACAAAATTCTTTGATAAAATCATGTTACAAGATGTTCAATATTCTACAGACATTTGTTGAATACAATGCTATTATGTGACGAGGCTGTCGCTTTGACGCGAACGAATTTCTACTTGAGCATTTACTTTGAACATTAAAAACAGGTGAATTAAATTTACAAATAAAGCGTATTTTATAACCATTTAACCATACCATATTATATATAAAAATAAAACCGGCCAAGAGCGTGTCGGGCCACGCTCAGTGTAGGGTTCCGTAGTTTCCCGTCCGTCACAATAAGTGTTCCCACTTATGAGTTTAAAGGTGGGAATCCATTATGTTCGCGCTCCAGCAGCGCTCCGCGCTCCTGCAACTGCTCCCGGTAGTGCGTACGTGCGCGAACATGGAGCGTGCAACATTGCACGCTCCGCGGTAGGCGATGCAAAGGAGAGACCAACCGAACTATTCGATAATACCCGACCCAATGTAATAAGTACCTACAGCGCCATCTCTCGGGGAATCGGGTTACTAATTAATACATAGACGTGCCAGAAGTTTTCGGTGGTAATTTTGGATTGCGAGAACCGATTTTAATAATTCTTTTTTTGTTTGAAAAAAGATACGTTCAGGATAATAAAATATGTAAACGAAGTTAAAAAAAATTGCTTAAACGATCATACTAAAACTTAGTCCAGAAATTGTTTTGTACAACTTTTTGTCTTTTTTGTACAAAAACTGTTTCCATCCAAGTTCAAAATGATTTTCCTAGAAAGTCCTTATAAAGTTCTACCTTTCAGATTTTTTTCATATTTTCTAAACCTATGGTTCAAAAGTTAGAGGGGGGGGGGGCTCATTGTTTTTTACTTTTGGAGCGATTATTTCCGAAATTATTGACATTATCAAAAAATGATTTTAGTAAACCCCTATTAATTTTTAAATACCTTTCCAACAATATATCACACGTAAGGGTTGAAATTAAAAAAAAATCACTTCCCACTTTACATATAGGGGGGCTACCCTAATAAAACATTTTTTTTCCAATTTTTATTTTAGCACTTTGTCGGCGTGATTGATACACATATTGGTACCAAATTTCAGCTTTCTAGTGCTAACGGTCACAGAGATTAAGCGAGGACGGACAGACGGACAGACAGACATGGCGAAACTATAAGGGTTCCTAGTTGACTACGGAACCCTAACAACGCTTATTATATATAATATGTATAAAGTAAATATTGACGTTTAAAATACTCTACTTTATTAAAGATTTTTGATGTTAATTAGCCAAGATCCACGTAACAAAATGAAATTATATGCCCTGCTTAGTTTGAAGAGCATTTGAACATTTTTAATATAACGGATTTCCTCAAAGTAGCGCCTGATTCCATCATCATACGTTTTCCAATGTTTGATGTAATCCACAACCCCAAATAATCTCGTGGGTGTAGCAAGAGGTGACAGAGGGAAATGAGTAGCAATATCTACATACGTATACATAGATAACAAATTCAATTCGTAAAAATCTGCAGTTGCAAACGCACCTAGTGTGGCACCACACGTGGACACACTGGTAAATATTCCCTCTTAATATACAATCTTTAGGGGAGGCCTATGTTCAGCAGTGAACTTTTATATAGGCTGTGTTACCTGTTGATCGGGAAAAGAACATACTCTCACGGAATACCCCCGTAAAATAACAGCTTGATAATGCTGTGTTTCGTATGGCAAATATAGAAACCCAGAGACGTTTTTACTGGAAATGAGACATTCCATCTTAGTACACATGGGAGAATTCTTTTTCATTTGAATTCAAAATGACAAAAATAATAATTTTGTCAAATTTCAAACCAGGAAATATAGATTTTACGCCTCCGCTCTTTCCTGGTGGAATTACATAAAATCAAATAAAAAAAAGAATATTCTGGCCAAGTTTTATACCAATGAGAGCTATAGTTTGAGAATGCGTTTTTTTTAATTAACGCCCCCGCAGCGTGAACATAGATCTCCCCCATATTTCTTTTGCATCACAGGGGTTATTTGCCCTATTGTACATAGTAGTTGTCAGAAGGTCGCTTGGCAGAAGGGTGACCACCGCAGATGTTTTTTGTTATATTAGATCCAATGAACGGTGTTTATATGATATGTAGTGGATATTCTCACACCGTAACCACATGATCATTTTTTGGCCGATAGAACTCTCGTTCAGGCTTTGAATCCGTTTAGGTAGGTACCACCCTCTTACCTATTGCTGCCGCCAAACAGCTGTTCGTGCATTGCTGTCCTCCAGTATATAGGCTGTAGAGAGCCAGTATAATAAACTACGGGCTGTGAGTAATATGGTACGGTACGGTACGGTAAAATAATTACTCAGTCCTCAAAGGCCACAACACATCTGTAGCCTGAATTCAGTATGTCCTCTGCAGTAGTGTTCGTTCAGTAGAATCAAGCTAGCTCCAGTTTGTTCAGTAGTTATCAAGTAGACAATAAGTTCGTTTATCTCTCCAATTTTTTAAAAGAAGGAAATTTATTAAGTCAATATGCGTTATTAACATGCATAGTATATTGTGTACATAGTACATAGTGTATTTTTAGTATATAAAGTCTATGACTTAGACTAGAGTTTAATAATGTTATGTTTCGTTTCTAACAAATAACTTGAATAACATCGAACGACATAACGAATTCTTCTTGTGAGTGAATTTATTTCTTATTTTTAAGAGTTTTTTAACGTCCCATAATGTAAATAATATAATAACGTTGAGTTCAAATTTTTATTGTCGCTGATAAATCTACATTTTCATTCAATATATCTATATATGCAAATTGTCTGATAATTTGTTCACAAGCTGTTAATATAGCTGTTTTGTAGGTTGCAAAGAATCGATTAAAATTAATGCTATAGGGACAAGTGTACTTCAAATAAACGTCAAATTATAATGTTTTAAGTAAATGTAGATTTTTTCAACATGCATATGTTGAAGAAATCTACAAATTAGCTCTAGATTAGTGGATATAGTCTGCAAAAATGAGAGAATAGCTAGAATAGATAGAAAAAAATAGAAGAAAAAATAGAGGCTTGTAGTCTTATTTTCTTTTATCTAAATGGAAGAAATTAACTTAATTTTATACTCATAAGTAAAAGTAAATATAAACATTTATGAAAAAATTTTAAAGTCAGTTTATACAGATAGGTTCATTCATTACAGTCTATAAAGTCTATTGCTTCATAAGGGGGATATTTTTTTATTATAAAAAGCACCTGCGTTTTGATTCTTAATCAATCATAAATGTATTGCGGGCCATAGTAGGTGTCTAAATTAACATTAGTTAGCACTGTGTGATCGTTTGCTTTATTGTATTTAAAAAAAACTTATTTAGTATCGTTACTATTAATCACGACAACATAGAAAGCCTCAAAATTTGTTTCCACTTTTATCAACTCTGATACTTGCCTGAATTCAATTACGAGGATTTCAATTAAAGAGTTTTTTTTGAATACAATTTCCATTAAAACAAA
Organism: Parnassius smintheus behrii; assembly: GCA_036936625.1. Classification (NCBI taxonomy): domain Eukaryota; kingdom Metazoa; phylum Arthropoda; class Insecta; order Lepidoptera; family Papilionidae; genus Parnassius; species Parnassius smintheus. Next base: position 30,410,811 of record JAUPFT010000030.1, on the reverse strand, counting down.
TATAATAAAATTGTAATCTGAAATGAGCTTAAAGCTTAAAAAACTATTAAGTGCCTACTCTGTTTTAAAAAATTAACATATTTGTCTATCCTTATAGTTTATTGATATTGATTTTGTGAAAATTTTAGTACATTTATGTACATAACTTTATAACACAGTAATATTTTCTATTTTTGATAAAAAGAAAAACTTTAATTAAAAATTTAAATTATTATTCAGACCTACTTCCGCGGTGTAGCGTACATCTTTGTTTGTATGTTCGTATGTATACAAGTACGCTGGCTCCATTTCTTCACTAAATGGCCAAGTATAGATATTTATTCACCACTAGCCTTTAAGAGCGAAAAAAAGAAGCCCGCTCGTCATGAGAATACAGTGCCTCTAGGAGCTTCATCCCATGGATCGACAGTATCTACAGCAAATATCACAAATATGCGTTTATCCTCAGAGACTCAAAACTAAACTAAACTTTATCTTAGGAAACTATACAGATGATGTGATTATCGCCCATGAACTTTTAAAATAAATTAGGAACACGTTGGAAGAAGTGATCACGAAAACGCGCAGTACCCCTCTCTAAAATTGACCGTGACTTCCCCGCAAGCGAAATTGGGCTATTGTGAAGGCTCTAAACCTAATTATGGTGACCTATTTGGAAGCCAGCCGGGACCTTTGCGATACGGACTTAATTCTCACGGCTGGACGCGCTACTAGAAAAAGTAGCGCCATCATAGCCTAAGGAAAAGGCATTGTGGACCGTATCGGAAAAGCAAGAGACGGATAATATCCAATGCCACGCTATCGCGTGAGAGTTGCTACTTTGGGAAGCGGATTTGGCGATATAACGAGAGGTCGACACAAGTCGGTCGGATAAAAGTGATCCAGATTTTATGTATGGATGATCACAAGTTGTTCATCTCCAATCACACCATCTTATGGAATTGCTATACATCACTCGTGAGTTTAGCAATTCTATCAGAATGGAGCTAACACAGTTGGAGGCAACTGTGTCTATGAAAGGCTTGTTCACTTTTCAATTCGGAGAAGCCGAAGGTTTTGTCAGTGCCATACAGCATCAGGTTATTAAAACCAACAAATATGGGAGACACATCCCAAGGAATTGTGCATCGCGCATCGACATCTGTCGAGCTTGTCGCCATTCCCGTTAGTCATTTACGGTTGTTAGGTGCTTTCTAACCTTGAGTATTTGCACAGGCACAATTTAGTAGCCAGGATTCTACCCCAGGATTCTACCCACAACGTTTTGTAATAAAATAAAGATCACTAAGAGTTGCGATTATTAATTTTATTAGAATAGAATAGAATAATTTTTATTCAACATAGATTACACGTGGTTCGGAAAAAACCTCTGCCCTAGGAAGAACCAGCAAGAAACCCGACGGGAATTTTTCCTCTGTATTATTAAGCTATTTAATAGCTTTTATCGCGGGCTTTGAGCGCGGTGACCGAACCAAGAAATTCCGTAGCGAAAGAAACCTACGAACCGAAAACCTAACATAGTCTAACGTCATTAAAGTTCGGCAGACTTCGGCACGGTGTTTGTGTGTGTGCTACTAGACGTATGTGTGTAGACTAGTTGCATGTATTGTAAGATAATAAACATATTTTAAAAAATAACATAGTTTATTGCATAAAGCATATTCTTTGGATTTATATGAGTCGTCTCATGCTAGCAACTTTCGTGAATTTAGAGTATTTATAAACAGACTTTATAGAAAACTTTCGTTTGTCGGAAGAACTCGTTAATTACCACAAACCTATAGTTTCAATGATAAAAAATTACTGAATAACCTATATCTATTGTAAACTAATAAAAATATTTTAAACAATATTAACTTTTCATTTATTCAATAAAAGAAAAAAAATTTTTTTATCGGTCACCACGCTCAAAAAGTGTAACTTGAATTAATATCAAAAAAAAACTTGAATTAATATAAAAATAAACAAAGAAAAAAAAGACGTGTGGCACTCGGGGACTGCCGCGGTAAAGCTATTGCATAGCATTTTGTATCAACTTATGCAATTATAATTATTTATTTATTTTATTTATGCAGTATTTCTTTTCCTTTGATATTAATTCAAGTTACTTAGGTTAATCCAATCAAATTCAACTAGATTTAACCGAACCCGCGTTATAACGAACTCACTATTTGTGAAAAATACTGTATCACCGGACCGCGTCGCAAAAAACTCAGGTTCGCGCAGTACATACGTCAGGGCGGCCGTACGGCAATTATATTAACAAGGCGCGCAACTACTCAGTTCCACGCTCCACGGCAAGATTTGTCAATTATTATTTACTGTCCAATTAATTGTCTTTTAATTCAAATGGCACGCTCTATTATAATCAACAAACGATAATCGCGTATAGTGAATTTCGAGGTAAATTATTATATGTAAACGTTTTTGAATCGTCGTAATGAAACATATTTCCTAAAGAAAATATCTTCACAATTAATTTGATGTAAAATAACATTAGAAATAACGTATAAAAACAGAAAAATTATCAAATTTTTGATCGAGTTCCTAACCAGTACACAAGCAAAAATGGCGAAATATCATTTTCAGATTTTTTTTCTATATAGTTATTTGTTACAGAGTACACAGATAAAATTCACTCTCACAGATGACAAATTTCAAACACCACAATCTCTAATTTTTTACTCTGCTATCTTCAGCGCTGTACACGAGCGGAACGATGTCGTTGAGAGCCGTGGTAGCTCACATGGTTAGCGCTCGTTATAGGTATCACAGTACGGGAGCAACCCGGGTTCGATCCCCACTGGCACCAATGAAATTGTTGCGTGCTGATTTAGCTATCAGTTGGAAAGTCTGTTTTTCTGGGCCGTTTTGTTTTGTTACACTGACATTTTGCAAGTCACCTAGGGACCTAGGAGGTTGTCGGTTGCTTATTTTTTATTTTTCTTTAAAATTTTCGTCGGTAAAATAACATATTTATAAAATTAAAAAAAGTAAAGTTTCAGCCTATGTACGTCCCACTGCTGGGCACAGGCCTCCTCTAATTTCTGAGAGGGTTTTAAGGCAAGGAAATGTCCGCCACGCTGCCTCAATGCGTGTTGACGAACTTCACATTCCTTCGAAATATATATTTTTTAATTTCTCAGACATGCGCTACCAGCATGCGACGACGCGGCCCGCGCCTTGCCGCCACTTGCGTTTGCCGCGCTTTGTCTCGTCACAGAGTGGCGAAATCACAGTAATATAGGTATTTTATAAACAGCACCTGTCTAATATTATGAAATATGTAGATAAAACTTAAAACTTAAACCTTGATAAATGTATACCCTTTTGTTTGTAATATTTTTTAGACCTCTCTTCAATCGTTTCTTCTTATTCCCCATGTTTTACAAACTAAACTTAAACATTAATAAAACTGTACAATTAATATAACTATAAAACACTACTATTAAACAAGAATCAGAAAAAACCTACTCCACTATTAATAAAATTAAATTTTTGCAGTAATATTTTAAGATTTTATTTCGTAGTGCTGAGCTCTCGCAACGCGGCGTACGTCCACCTAGCAACACGATGCGCCCCGCACTGAATTCGTGGACGAATTCGGGGGTGATATAGACGCAGTATTTAATCGGGACGCATTTTTAATTTATTATCATAAAAATAATACATATTTCTAAAAAGTAACCAAACCAAATTATTTTATTTTGTATTGCAAAGCAGTAGTTATTTTTTTTATATTCCTTTGATAAACAATGAAGGAATAAAGTGGTTTCATCTCAACGATTTGGAGGTGATTTGGGTATTTTTTTATTTGTTATGTGACACCGATAGAAAAATTATGGCTAAACCAAATTACGTATCAGATCATGTAGATTACTAGCTATTTTTTTCATATGTAATTTCTCTGTAAGTGTCGTCGAAAAGTTGGTTCATCTGCACGCTTTTTTCAAGTTTTTTGCGAGAGAGCAGCCTTAATAAATGCACTTTGTTTATTCATATTCAAAATTTCAAAACTCTTCGACAAAGACAACAAAGACTGAGGAAAAGAAACGACGTTAGACCATCGTTAGACAATGCACGGCCTTCAAGCCACACCTCCGTGCCCGTCGGAGAGCGTGAGTTTTTTTCGTTATGAAATTTCTGGATTTTCCCGCACTCAAGGCCCGCGATAGAAGCTATGCAATAGCTTAAAAAAACTGCATAAACAAAATAAATAAATAATTACAATTGAATAAGTTGATAAAAATGCTATGCAATAGCTTTACTGCGGCAGTCCCCGAGTGTCACACGTATTTTTTAACAGGTAGTGTCACCTTCAAGGAAAATAATAATAATAATGTTTACCAAAATAAATAGGTAACACAAAGTATAAATTCGACATAAGCTGTATGGTACTACATACCGTAAATACTGTATGATAGCTGTATGGTATAAACACAGAAATCGAAATAATATTGTCTTATTAATACGATTTCTGTGGGTATAAAGTATAACCCGTCCTTTGTCGTCTATCACGGGCTAAAAGAATAAGAAAGCGCCTTTAAATTTTTAATATAAAAGTTTTATAACATTTTATGCACAAATTACGCCTACTTGGCTATTGATACGAAATAGAAAAACGATTGATGTAAAACTGTGCAAAAAAATAACCCGGTCTCGATACTTCTACTTTTTCGGGAGTTATCGTGACCACACATACAAAATCAACATCCGGACGTCCACGTATTTTTTTCATAGCGTATTTTTTTAAGTAGGAATATAAAATGATTTTTTAGAAAGTAGGCGTGTAGTTTCCGCTACTCTACACTCACCATACGAAACACAACATCATTGAGCTGTTATTTGACGCTGGTGTTCTGTGAGAGCGTGGTTCTTCCCAGTTCGAGCTGACCCATTCGTGCTGCAACTATAATATTATAGCTACAGCATGGCTCTAATTACTGGTTAATTAATTAACCACCCGTCAAAATCTAAATTAATTTTACAAATATTTTGATAAAATTATTCCATGACCCAAAAACAGAACTTCAAAATCGCGGTATACGGTGACGGATCAGAGCATCCAAACCAGTGACACGGGCCTCTGCAAACATCTGGGACGAACAACAATATCGCAGCTCACGGAAAATCACACGGAACGCATCTTTAAACTCCGCCTTTAGCTTACGATATTCCTCTTAAGTGTAATTCGTCTACAGCTGAGCTGCTGCTGGAAACAATGCTAATTTGAAGACGTAAAACACCTCTGCTTTCAATACGATGCAACTATTATACAAAGTTATTTATTTATTTTATTTGTTACTTAGTTAGAGCTTATATACGTACTGCTGGGCACTAGACTCCTTTCATTTTCTGAGAGGGTTTTAGTTCAAGGAAATGTCCACCGCGCTGCTAAAGTGCGTGTTGGCGTATTTCAAATGCCTACAAAAAACTGTGTTTTTCAACTTATAATATGCAGGTTTCTTCAGGATTTTTCCACTCTTACAGTTGTACACGCTGCTAAACTACTCTCTTAATTTCTAACATGAAAGAAATAGCATAAGCAAGAATGCTATAATTTAACCCCTCGGGGATTACAGGTTTGACGCTGCATGAATATAATTCAAATTTTACTTTGAACTACTCCAAAACTAACTCATTAAGTAACTAACTAGTTCCCGCTCTAGCTTCAGCTGGATAGTATATATTAATGTGGTGTTATGTTGGATTTAAGATAACCAAAGACCATTTATTTTGACAAAGTTTTCTTTATTCAAGAAAAAATCGTCCAGTGTTTACATAGCCCATATCCCTTCTGACACTGCTTTCTATCTGTTCGTAAAGTTATATTATAACGAGTTTAGCCATTCGAAGATTACGTGGGACGTTTGTCTGTCCACCATAGCATTTCCTCTATTCCTAATAAAACGATTCCTTGTTCCTCTTTCCTCTAATTCAATCCATTGCTACGTTTCTCCGGTGTCCATTGTCCATTACGTACAATATGTGCAAACATCTTTGTTTAGGAGTAGGGCTAACGCGGCAGCCATGTGTCCCTCCACCGACTCGAGATCGGATCACTGCGGCGTAATAATTATAGGAATGTTTTTACCACTACCGTCTATATCAGTAGTTGAACATACATCATGGTATTATTTTACAGATTCAATTTTTGATTCAAAAATATTCGTATGGTTTTTTCGTCACTGTCATCATCATCATCATCATTACAGCCTTTCACTAGTCAACTGCTGAACATAGGCCTCCCCCAAGGAATGCGACAAAGCACGGTCCTGAGACACTTGCATGCATAGACTTCCTGCATGTCTTACCAGGTCTAGTGGGGGGTCGCCCTGCACTTACTACTACACTAGCTTGCACTTTACTTAACGAACTTGAGATTATGTCATTTAATTCCGTTGATTTTACATATGAACATTGAATCGTATACACGTCTTTTTTTGGTCACAAAATATCTTTCAGCAACAAACATATATCCATACCACATGATTCAAATCGTTCGTAACAAAACTTGGGGGGAAGGGGTGTCCGGATCATTTTTTTAAAGATTTTTATAATATAATGCAGATATCGCCTCTTCTTGTAGATTTACAAAGATTAACAGCCGCATACAATATATTCTTTGCTGATTCAATATCTCCGTCCGTAAAATTACTCTCATTTCTTTGTATTATGCTTATTTTATCTATCACATCAAGTTTACATTAAATGAAACGTAACACTTCATTAATAACTAAATTACAACACTGATGCGACCTGATGCACGTAAGCTTACGACGACGGCATACGCAAACGGCAATAAATTTAAGGCATCCTATAGCAAAATCGAAATACCTAAAAGTTTTGTTTATTCTATGATTTCCGACCGTAAAAGGCTTTCATATCTATATAGTATACATATCTATATAAAATAAGATTAGGAGAGTTAAGTAGTTAACAAATATAAACTGACTTTAAAAAGGAGGATTTCAATTCGAATGTGTGTTTTTTATGTGTGTCATAACTTTTCTCTGGGTGAACTGATTTTGATAATTATTTTTTCATCTGAAAGCTAATGCTGCTCTTGTGGTCCGTTGTTGTTTATTAAGATCTAATTAGAAGTTTTTGAGTTATCCTTAATAATGCGTATTTAATTGACTTCATATGCATTGATTCGGTCGTATTGAAGTCGGTTGTACATGATTTTCTTTAATTTTACCACTAAACGTGTTCTTTTTCAATTGTTAGTTTTTAACTCATAAATATTAATCATAGATTACCCTTAACCAACCAGCATGTATGGGTAGATATATGGATTTAAAGGAGGCGAAAGAGGTATGTCAGGATCGTGCCAAATGGAAGTCCGTAGACTCTGCCTACTCCTCTGGGTGACAGGCGTGAGTGATTATGTTATGTTATGTTATAAAGTTAATTCCAATTTATTTGTACAACTGTGCATTCCTTTACTCGCTGCTCCCATTTTTTAAATGCAAATTTTACATTCACTACAAGCAGACCTTTCATGGTACGTTTTAATAAGCACTTTGAAATAAAAATCATCAAGGTATCTTCAATAGTATGCAAAACGGACGTTTTTTAATTAAAATCCATATTAATCGAGAATACACATTTTTATTGAATTGGTAGTGGCCTCTAAGAGTATGCTTTGATTTTGATGTGCTTCGTGTCGCAGTAGCTTATCAATGAGATGTGGTACTGTAGGCCGTGCGTTCAACCGCACGGTTCAGTAATTTCTATGGCCTAAAATTAATTGTTTATCCTTGTGAAATTTATATATGTAAACTGCCTCCACGATATAGGAGAAAATCCTAGTGTGGTGGATTATCGTTAAAAAAACTTGTTTAACTAGCATAATTATGGCATGTGCCCTTCGTGTAGCCTAAGCGTGTGTGTATTAAAATTTTTACTATAATTTATATTGCACCTTTGCTAAGCGGCAACTTTGTCTTGGCTTGTAAGCTAGAGCGATGTAGGCGGCCTACCTCCTTGCCGTGTCCTCACCATACTGAGTCACTGGCCGGCTCCTACATCGCATGCGCCACTACGAGTACACTGCAGCTCTCTAACATGCGCACCCTTGCACAATTTTCACTACTTAGGCTGTAATTTCTGAATTAATTAATTTGTACATATCAGTTCTAAATTATTTATTAATTTAATCTTCATTGCACCTTTCAAGGTATATAGAATCTAAAGGCGGATGCTAATAGCATTATCTGCCAGTCAAAATTAGTGATTAAAGTAAGAAGACGGTTACAGAAAACATTAAAAAAATATAATAAATGGTAAAAATATACACACATTATCTCTAATTCAATCTGCTAAGACAGCACTAATGCGCAAAAGTATCTGCTGCATGGCTCCATTCATATATGATAAAATACCTAAAAGTTGAAAAGAATTGCCGCTATCGATATTTAAAAAAGGCTTCGAAGCTTCCTGACATTCAAATTCATATTATACCTAGTGTAACAAAGTTTTTGTCTGAAAAATGTCTTCTTTTGAGATTAAGACTGTATAATGTCAAAAATCTAAATTTTGTTTGGGTCTATGTTATTATTTCATTTTGTTATAGTCTATGATATTAGTTTATAATTCTGCATTTTTTGCATGCCTACTGGTAAAATATGGCTAAGCTTACTACCTATAATATTACCATGTACTGTACCCATATTTGCAAAATAAAATATGTATTATCTTTTACTTAAATAAAACACAATAAACATGTGAAACTCGAATGGTGAAGTGGTATAAAGAGAGCAAGAGTCTTCGATGAACAAAAAATTGTGGTAAGTATACCATTTAAACTGAGAGCGGAATGAGAAACATAATCAAACTTGCGAAGAAGAAAGATAACACGGATACAGTTACTGACGAGACGATCAAACTTGACTGTTAAGACCTCTTTTCTTATTTCTAAGATGGCAGTTCTAAGATATATTTTAGGTCCATTTGGCTTATTATAATGGTTTAGGTGTGCAAATATAAGAATATAATATTTCAATAAAAAATTAATAAACAATAAAAATATGTTAAAAACATTTGAATAGAGATGTTTTAATTTAGATGGCGAAGGAACGTCCAACTCCTAATTAAAAAAAAAATTATAAAAATTTCCCTGATGAATGACTTATGTGTAAAAAAAGTCGCAATTTAAATAAAGACGACGAAAAGAAAATATTTATTCTGTTACCATAAATTTACATCAACAGAAGTGCATAGAGCTCTCCTTTTAAGTATTTTTTAACTTGTGACAGGGACCTCGCTCTTCCTTAATTAACATGCAATACTTTAGTTACATTCCTTTTCTTTTGATAAAAATAACTATAAAAACATGTGCGTGTGATACTGTGTGTGAGTGCTTTGTAGGCCGTGTTATTTTAACAAATTTTCGATTTCGTGATAATCTTTTCATTCTAGCCAATCAATAGGAACTATCTTAGTAGCACTTTTTGCCTGTTTAATAAAACTAATTTTCTATAGTATAAAAAATTGACATGATATATAACATATATTTCGATATTTATTAATTAATTTGTAATCATTAATTACAAGTAAGTAGATTTACCGCTAAAAAGAACCCCTTTGTCGTTTTACCTCAGTTTCAAAGCACTCCCCTTGTTGCCTCAGCCAGTATCGGAACTCTCAACGTCGACATATCAACTGACGTGCAGTTTTGTGGTCATTTCGAAGAGAAAAGTCAAATTAGCCTATATAAAGCTTGGCATGCTCAGTAGAGCGGGACAGTATTTCACGCCGGCACACCGCCTGTAACTATACAAGGCACGGTTTAGGCCTCACTTGGAGTACTGTTCCCATCTCTGAGCTGGTGCTCCTCAGTGCCACCTCCTTCCACTTGATCGCAACCAGCACATAGCGACTCCAATTATTGACGACCAAATGCTTTCTGATCGACTCGATTCAACGGCACTGTGAAGAGATGTTGCATCCCTATGCATTTTCTTTTGGATCCACCACGGGGAGTGCTCTGAGGAATTATTCTAATTAATCCAGCCGCCTAAATTCAAGAACGCATATCGTGGTAAAACTTACGATAGCATTCACACCATCCGGATGTTTGGCAGTCCACTACTGTAGGTTTCACTGAGAGTTTTCTTCTGCGTACGACTTCTCTGTAGAATAGTTTACCACCGGCGATTTTTCTGGACAGATATGACTTAGAGACCTCCAAAAAAAAGACGACTGGTTGCACTCCGGGAGTGCCGGCAGAAGTGAAAACTTGAATATTAACGTAGTGCATTTTTGATATTTTGGAATGGTTCAAATTTTATTAATAATATGATTAATTAAAAAAATAAGAAAAGTCTAAAATGGTAAGTAATTGGCCAATAATAATCTTCAACAGGACGAGCTCCAATTCAAGTTAATAAAATAATAATAGATACTATAGATCTAAATAATATTTGATTAATAAGGGAATAATTTTACACGAATTGCTTTAATTATCAGTATAAAAGTATTATAATTTATGTGATAGAATACAATATTTATGTACTGCGCTATCGTACACAAACATGACGATTTATATTACATTCTCGCAAGCGCCCTGCGCCGCCCAAACAAAACAACAAGCGCAGGCATTTTCACATTTTCGCCGCGTCGTAGAAAGAGAGGGAGATACTTCCTCTCCTACTCCGTCCGTCTTACGCACTTTCGATCAGGTCACATGTTCTGACGCGAGTTTAACATTTTTTACCCATTACAAAAAAAGTGTACAACGCCGCTAAAGAAGTTTTCACTTCAAAAAGTATTTACACCTTTCCAAAAGGCCGACAACGCACCTGCAATTCCCCTGGTGTTGCAATAATTGTTCATGAGTGGCGGTAATCACTTACTATCAGGTGAGCCGTTTGCTCATTGGCCCCATCTCCTATAACAATATATATATATATATATATATATATATATATATATATATATATATATATATATATATATATATATATATATATATATATATATATATATATATATATATATATATATATATATCATTCTCTAGCCCATTTCCCATTATCTGTGGTCGGCGCAGTAAATCTTCTTGTTCCATTCCTCTCTATCAGCCGTCATTTCCATACTTACTCCTTTCATTCTCATATCACTCTTCACACAATCGATCCATCTTTTATTCGGCCTTCCTCTGCCCGTGTGTCCCTCCACATTCATATTCAACACTCGTTTTGTGACATGACTTCCATCCCTCCGCATCACATGCCCAAACCATGCCAATCTGCTTCCTCTCACCTTTTCTACCACTGGCGCTACTTTCAGGCTTCCTCTTATATACTCATTCCTTATCTTATCCATCCTTGTCACACCACACATCCATCGTAACATTCTCATTTCATTCGCATGCAATCTATTTTCATCCTTTTTCTTGTCAGCCCAGCATTCACTTCAATACATGACGGCAGGTCGGATGATCGATTTGTAAATTTTCCCCTTCAGCCTTATTGGCATTCGGGGATTGCACGTTGTGGCTGTGACCAACACTTTCCAGCCTCTGTTGCCACCCCGTCAGTCTGCTCTGTACCTCGATGCCTTCTTCCCCGACAAGCACGATGTCATCGGCAAAGAGCATGCACCAGGGTGCCTCATCCTGCAGGTCTGACGTCAAAGCGTCCATAATCAGTAGGAAGAGGTAAGGGCTCAATGCCGACCCTTGGTGCAGGCCTACAGCCACATCGATACTGCCCGTAGTTCCCGCGGCAGATCGTACACATGTACGGGGTGCTATGTACATAGCACGGACTAACCTCACACACTTCCCAGGCATACCTTTCATCTTTAACGCCCACCACAAAACCTCACGGGGAACCCGATCGTACGCCTTTTCAAGGTCGACAAAAACCATGTGCAGATTTTTATGTACGCGCTTGTACTTTTCGCACAATTGGCGTAATGCGAAAATGGCATCTGTCGTACCTCGACCGGGCATGAATCCGAACTGGTTTTGTGTTATCTCACACTCTTCTCTCATTCTTCTCTCCATTATTCTTTCCCAGACTTTCATCGTATGTAACATGAGTTTTATTCCCCGGTAACTGCTGCAGTTTTGAACGTCTCATTTGTTTTTAAAAATGGGGACCAGTATACTACTGCACCGTTCCTCAGGTATTTGTTCTTCCTGCAACAATTTACCGAAAAATAAACTCAACCACTTCCATCCACACTTCCACACTTCTACTGGTATTCCATCTGGGCCGACCGCCTTCCCATTCTTCATATTCCTAACAGCCATTTTTACTTCTTCCACACTAATTTCTCTCACTAAGCCCATATTCACTGGTGGGTTTTCAAGCATACCATCCCATTCATTCTCCTCATTCATCAATTTCTCAAAATACTCCTTCCATCGCTTCTTTATACTTTCATCGTCAGTCAAAATCCTTCCAGAATCATCTTTTATACATTTTACATGTGAAACATCTCTTCCATTCCTTTCTCTTGCTCTTGCAATTTGAAAAAGTCGTTTTTGACCTTCGGGGCTTTCAAGGGACCAATATAATTTATCTTGCGACTCTGCCCTACAAATAGCAACTTCCTTCTTCGCTCTCTTCTTACATTCTTTATACGCCCCTCTCTTACTTTCTTTTATTGATTCATTCTGGTCTTCTACGCTCTGCCATTCTTTAAAGGCATTTTTCTTTTCTCTCAAAACTTCTCTAATACTTTCACTCCACCACCACCCATCCTTATCTATCATACGCTTCCCTTTTATTTCTCCTAACACCTTCCTTGCCACACTTCGGATACAATCAGCCATTTCCTTCCAGCACTCATTCACACTCATTCCTTCCATATCACCCATCTCTATCATCTTGTTTAGAACTAGCTCTCTAAATTCACTTGCATACTCCTCCTTATGCAACAAATGCCACTTTATTTTGGGTGGGGGACGATCCTTATGTTTGTGGAGGCGAACAGTTAAGCAGATGTCAGCCAGCAAAATTCGGTGCTGGGATACTAAGTCTTCACCTGGAAGCACTTTGCAGTTTTTTACACTCTTGATTTGGTTCCGTCTTATCAGAAAATAGTCGATCTGTGTCGCGTGGTGGCCACTTTTATAAGTAACAAGATGCTGATCTCGTTTTTGGAACCACGTGTTTACTACAGCCAGGTCGAAAGCACATGCTGCTTGCAGAAGAACTTCCCCCTCACGGTTCCGCACTCCGTGCCCCCATCCACCGTGTACTCTTTCATACCCGTCATTCACTCTCCCTACATGTCCATTAAAATCTCCTCCCATATAAACATCCTCACTCTCAGGTATTCCCATCATCATACAATCAAATTCCTCCCAAAACTTCTCTTTCACACTCTCTTCACAGCCTGTTTGCGGAGCATACACACTTACAACATTCACTACTTTGTTTTCAATCATTAATTTAACAACTATAATTCTGTCATTTACTCTTTTCACATCTGTCACTCGTTCTTTCATTTCACTATCTAACACAACTCCCACTCCATTTCGCTTCCCATCACTTCAACAATAATAAAACTCGTATCCTTCTCCAATCTCTCTTGCTTTATTGCCCTTCCATTTTGTTTCCTGCAAACAGGTAACATTCACTCTTCGTCGTTTCAAAACATCTGCTAACTCTCTTCCTCTTCCAGTCATCGTACCTACATTCCAGCTTGCAAACCTCACTCTGACATTCTTCTCTCTCCGGGCTCGCCTCTTACGTCGCACCCGCTCCGTAAGGTGCGACAATACTGCATGGGATTTGGCAAAAGTTTTACAGTCGGCCGCCTGCCTGACACCAACCCTCTTTGGGTACGCTATTGCTGGTAGAGGAAGCTACCATTTTGGGGAAAGGAAAAGAAGGTTGGGGGTAGGAGCGTACGTGTAAGGATACTGTTATCTCGGCAGGAAAGGGTATGAGAATAACAGTAGCTCGGGGAGCCGGGGTTGCGTACCCGTATTCCATAACAGGATCACCGGAAAGGTAGACCAGCATGAAAACCCCCTGACATTATATATATATATATATATATATATATATATATATATATATATATATATATATATATATATATATATATATATATATATATATATAGTTCGTATGTGAGAGCGAATTAAGTGTGGTATAACCAGTCCAGCGTACTAATAATAATATAGGCTGCTGATTTAATTTTTTTTAAGTTTAATACATGCGTTGAAACTTGTGCGATGGCGTATTTTTTATTCAACATGGATCAGTGAAATTCACACCGCGCTTTTATCGTCGAGGTTATTCTGTGTCTGAGCACGCCGTAGGTTAAATACCCGTTACGGCATTCGTTGATTAAGTAATGGATCCCCGATCATGCTCATTCAGTCTTGGTTAGCAAGGTTCAGAGCTACAGGACCAGCATTAAATAGATCCAGAGCTGGGCAGTACTAACGGGTAGCTATGGTAGAAAGTATTGAACGTTTCATGGCTTCTGTAATTGGAAATTCTCGTTTATCACTTCGGGCTCGATATTGCAAATTACGAAATCAACTTTACAGATTATATTGCGAAAAAACCTCAATTTTTATTTAACTTTGCTAACTTAACTTTCGTTATTGGGATATTTCCAACCCAAGACAAATGCATCGAGAGCCCTTAACATAAACCTCACAAGACTCGTACATTGCATACCAGACTGTAATTTTATAGTCTGGTGTGCAATGTCCGCGTCTCTCATAACAATGCGTATTTTTTTGAAAATCAACGTAACCAAACTGTAACAGTTAATTCGGAGAGATATTTAATAAGAAAATAAGTATATTTTTAGACTGCTTTATTTATCTAATTTCATCGGTCGATCTTGTCTGCGTAACCCACCTATATTAAACATCTACACAGCACAACAGAAACAAGACTTTAATCCAATCATTAGAATCTGTCGAAATTTTGACGAGCTGAGACATTGCAACGCTGATCTGGATCTTTTTAATTCTAACATTTAAAAAAATCCTCATTTCAATAGAAAAGGAAACTGCGGTCCATCACCTGTATTAAATGGGATCCTGTAACGAATAAAATTAAAACTAAACCCAAGCATACCAGTGCAAGACTTCAAGATACAGTATGTTCATTAGGCATAGATCGGATCATAAATAATAATTAAAAATCTGAAGGTACTCCGGGTTAGCACTAACATTGGGACGTCAGTCACCTCATTCCGTCGTGACCATGGGTGCTAGATAGCACCTGAAATATCAGGAATGAAAAATCGAATAAATTAAACGCGCTAAAATCCGTGAAAGTAATGGGTGTTTTTTAGAGGTATAGAATTTTAAGTTGGCAACACTTTTTTAACTGGCGGCCATTTTGTCAGCTGTCAAGTGATTTATGTTTACTTTGGCAACTTATTTTATTTACTTTACTTACTTTATTTTGAAAATCATGTTTCTGTTCGAAAAACGTATCGCGCGTTACGTCCATTTTACGATCAAAATAATCGTCCATCAGAGCAATTAATTCGATTAACTATGGGACGTTTTGGCACCACGTTTACTCTAAATGATAATACGCATCCACAGAGATGTCGTACAATGTGTACAGAAGAAGTCATTACTGCTGTAGAACGTAGCGTAGAGGAAGACCCGAATCAGTCTATCCGCCATTGTGCACAGGAATTGGATATGTGTCCATCCACTTTATGGTGGATTTTGCGGAAAGATCTTGGTTTGCGTGCTTACAAAATCCAACTCGTGCAAGAATAGAAGCCTCTCGATCACCTAGCAAGGCGTAGATTCGGTGAATGGGCCCAAAATAAGATTGCCGACGATCCCGATTTTCATAAGCGAATTTTGTTTAGCGATGAAGCTCACTTTTGGTTGAATGGATATGTCAATAAACAAAACTGCCGTATTTGGAGTGATGATAATTCTTAAGTGTATGTTGAGACACCGTTATATCCAGAAAAACTGACTGTATAATGTGCTTTATGAGCTGGTGGAATAATTGGTCCGTACTTCTTTAAAAACTATGCTGGCCCGAACGTTACAGTCAATGGTGACCACTATAGAGGGATGATTACTGACTTTTTCGTTCATCAATTGAACAACTTTGATGTGCAAGAGTTGTGGTTTTAACAAGACGGTGCAATATGTCACATAGCTCGTGCTACAATTGATTTATTGAAGGAAACGTTTGGTAACCGCATAGTTTCACGTTTCGGACCCGTGAATTGGCCTCCAAGATCCTGCGATTTAACGCCACTTGACTATTTTCTGTGGGGATGTGAAGTCGCAAGTCTACGACGATAAGCCCGAAACGATTGACCACTTGAAGGACGAACGATTGAAGCTTGGAACCGGGCGGCAGGAAACAAGCTTCAGGATGCCGATAGTTTAGGTAATTTCTTTTTACAGTGAAAATAATGGTAATTTAAAAAAATAAAAAACATAAGCCCTGCTTTATAGTTAGTTCAGTTAGTATGCAAAGTTTCATGACCTTATTTAAAGTATTTTATGAATAACAGCGGTTTATTGTTCAGTTTGGAGGTAACTTTGGATTTTTTTCTATCGAGAAAATTTTACGGAATCATGTTTTCGTCTAACATAGTACACTATATACACATATACAGTACATATATTTATTTCAAAATTAATGCTGTAATATTTTCGGCATAAAGAAAGATCTTGCTAAGCCATTTGAGGTTATATTTCCCCTTAACTGGAGGCTTTTTAAAAGTTTATTTCATGCTTGTATACGAACGTGTTCTTTTTTCAGTAGAGTAAAAATGGATCGGCCATTTGTAATACAGAGTCTTAAGAAAATGTATATATTGCTATTCACCGCCTTTTTTATAATATTAGCTTATATGGTATAAGTACTTTTATATACGAACTGCATACTAAAGAATAATTTTATGCAAAATATGTTCAGAAATTGTCACATTTGAATAATATCCCTTCATCTCCAAACGAGATTAAGCCTGTATTCTGAAGTAGATAAAGGCTATATTAATTCGATCACGTAAAGGATTGGTAACATGCTTGAGCTCGAGAGCTTGTTGTTTTATACGTAATTTTTTTTCACAATCCACTTGATGGTAAGTGGATAATGCAGTCCATGGACACCTGCAACCAGTTTAAAACAAAGAATGCTATAGTTGCGTTGTCACCTCAGAGAACTGAGATGGCATGCCCCAATTTTTCATTTTCAATACATTTTATTTCAGTCAGTAATTGAAACTTTTAAAATATCGCATCCCGAGTTCTCTACTCAGACCTTTTCAAAGTCAATAGTTCATAGGCGGCACTTAAAATGACACTATAGAGGATTCGGGCAGGGCCATTACTTCAAGAGTCAACGACAGCTGAGCTTAATCGACTCAAATGCACTTACAGCTCGTATTTGTCTATAGTTGTCATACTGTGTTATATATAGGATAACGTTGGCTAAAAATATCTGGGTTCGGGAACAGGCCCGTTTCACTGCCATTTTTTCTGTGAATGCTTGTTCATAAGTGGTAGTGCCATGCTGTAGATATATTATGTTTGTAGCACGAATGGGTCGGCTCGAGCGGGGTAGGACCAGGATCTCACATAATACCAGCGTAAAATAGCACCTCTATGCTGTTTTTTTTGTTTGCTCAATTTTTACTAGAAAAAGGCATTTAATCTTATTTCTCAGGTTGTCGCCAAAAATCATTTGCATTTTGATTCTTTATCGAGGATAGATCTAGATGTCTATAGGCCACAGTATCCACATACCATCAAGTCGACTGTGTACGTGCTATTCACACATGTTTAAAAAAAAACTAATGCATGCGCTACCCTCTTAATGATAATATACTATTTAATGTTCATTCATTGATTAAATATATTTTTAATCCAAAAATAATTTATTTTTGTAAATACTCCTTTTCATATTTTGAGTAGTATTTCTATTTGGTACCTCGCCTAATAACAGGTGGATAGTTATAACAACATGATTAATGAATGGCTACAAATATATTCTCATACATATACATACCAATACTAAAATGTAAATTACCTCTCCTCAACATGGAATATTACCTCTGCATTGGCTGTCGATTATCAAAAACCCTTTACCGATGTGCGTGTCAAATAGAGGTGTCATATATACACGGCAGACTTAATCCTTTAGAGAGGCCTATGTTCAGCAGTGGACTAAATTAATGGATAAATGGATAATGCGATGCGTTACTAGGTGGTAGGATAATTTTAGTCAGTTAGTTTAATCTTAGTAATCTGTATGGATAGGTACCACTCTCTTTCCTATTACTGCCACTAAGCAGTACGTGCACGGTTGTGTTCCGGTCCGAAGACATTCCATCTCCATATGAGTCCATAAAAATTTATATTTATCCATAATTAAGAATCAAAATGCAGATGCGTTGTCACTTTTGAGGACTAAGATGGAACGCCTCGTTGTTAATGAAAAAGTCTCCAATTATTATCTACA
This sequence comes from Parnassius smintheus behrii, assembly GCA_036936625.1. Lineage (NCBI taxonomy): Eukaryota > Metazoa > Arthropoda > Insecta > Lepidoptera > Papilionidae > Parnassius > Parnassius smintheus. The sequence goes on along the minus strand of JAUPFT010000030.1, from coordinate 30,392,371 downwards.
CTCACCATATGAAACACAGCAGCATTAAGCTGCTCCTTTACGTTGGTATTATGTAAGAGCGTGGTCCTATCCCGGTCGATCCGACTCATTTGTGCTACAACCAGAACATGGCTGCAGCGTGTTTCTACCGCGTAAAACTATGATAAACTTAAAAAATAACACAGGGTGCGAGATGTAAATCAAATCTTTAGTCAACTGTTTGCAGTCTGCTAAAAGTGATACAAACAAACTTTTGTTGCAGTTCCAAGCACCTAGTGTTATAAACAAGCAATAAACATTCCCTCCCGTCCGTTCCACGTCGTGCGATGTAGCTCTGAAGTATTACTTGGCTGCGTTTAGAGTTATAGAAGAGGTAATACTGTAAGGAATGTCGATTTTCTTTACTATTTGTGGTATAATAAAAGGGAAAACCGTTAGTATAGAATATAATAGATAAGTGTTTATTAACAATTTTCTGTACGTTACATAATTCCTTACCTATAGATATAGAAAAAATTGAAGTGCATGTCAGTAACATCAAAATAACTGTTTTAAATTTAAATGAATCATTGGATTAGCTTATCCGTTTTTAAAGAAACTTTTGAAACGGGTAAAGAGTAACCAAGAGTGATCTAAGATGTAATTTATCCGAAAAACTCGGTTTTGATAAACGAAAAATTTATCAAATAAATTGTCTATAACTACCTTATTCGCAAATCTAAACTAAACCACATTAATTCGTTCCACCCAAGCGAAGCCGGGGTGGATTTCTATTTATACTTTGAATTCTCTGTGTAGTATAAATATACTAAAACAAGAACTTGATCTCCAAACGAGAAGAAACTGAATTACTTGACACCGTTAGGTATTGTTTATAAATTATTTTGTTATACGGCATAAGTCTCCTTGAGAGCTTCAACTTTATCCAAAAGATCGGCATCAATTTGCAAATTGCTTCTTCTATTTTTTGAGACCGTTCTACCATGTGCGATGCTTTCTCTTTTTTGGTTGGCAAAGGACAGTACATTGTCACACGTTATGATTTTTTCTTATCTTTCCAGACCACAGATACTTTTTCAGAGGACTGATTCGGATCAGTACAAAAAGCAAAAGTGAATCCACTACCCGCTGTCCCCTGGGTGTCGTATGAGGCGATAGAGGGAAATGACAGGAAATAGTCTCAGATAACAACGCAAAATTATAAAAGCTACGGTTACTAAAAGCCACGTCCAAGTGTGTCAAACTATGGCAAATCAATTTAAAAAAGTAATTACAATATTTTTGTAGTTTTTTTTTTAATTTTATCATATAATTTTCTTACTTCGTTGTCTACAAGTTATTACTAAAAATATGTAAACAGCGGTTGGAATGGAAAATATAGTTTTCTAGATTCCCCTGTTTTTTTATATATGAAATTTTGTTTGTATATATGAAATTTACATTTTCATATATACAAACTTTAACACAAGTTTGTATATATGAAAATGTAAATTTTAATTAAAATGAAAGCCGAAGTCATCACATTTCCAAAAAAAAATATAATTTTACATGGTGATGTCTAAGACATAGTGTACAGAAGAATTAAAGCGTCGAAGACAGTGTGTGATATTATATTATTCTTTTAAGTTCTTTAAAGATGGATTTTAATTTTGTTAATATTTTAATTGGTCGACCAAATTTAAAATCTTACGACGTTTCACATTTATAATTCCGCAATAACTTTGCACAAGCGTACTTACACGACTTAAAATAACTTCTTACGTAAATCCGAAGAATTATGAAGTTGTCTATATTTCATTTCAATGTGTATAGTTTTTATCACTAATTTAAATTCGAATCTATCAAAAAAAACTATTGTTGGTAGGTGCAATTGAAAAATAACCAGTATCAACTTTTTTACTTGACGTCGTTTCAATAATATGTCGCTATGTACCTTACCGTAGTGTTTAGATGATTGAAATTCATTGTTGTGCGAATAATCGGCAGATATTTAAATATTCGGTAAAAAATATTCAAATAATCGAATCATTAATTTTTTATGTATTATTTGTTTAATTAAATCTTTATTTTTAAAATTCTTGAAATTACATGAATCATTAATAAAACAAGTTTATTTTTCACTTAGTTAACGTAAATTCATATACAAGGCCGCGCTGAAAAACCAACTACGTAATTTCAATCTCCCGCCATTTCGGAAGCTTACTGTGCGTAATTTTGTGACTTTGTGTTGGTCTTCTTATTTTGGGACTCAGCTTTAACTTTTTGAACTGTTTCTTCTATATTCGTTGACGCATATGCCTACGTCACAAAGGATGATTGGGCAAAAGTAATCGAAAAAACAAAAAATTGATAATGGTTGACTTTGAAAGAGACATTAGTTTTGACTGCATTATTGAAAAGTGAAATCCTATACATTTAAACGAGCAATTCTTGTATATATATATATATAATCGGAATCTCGGAAACGGCTTTTTTTATTATTTTTTTCAAGTTCTTTCCTTTATTGAGAAAATCTATTTTTTCGAGCCCTTTTTAGTATTTTTTAAAAACACGAAAATTTAAATTAAACTAATTGCACTCATGATTTTTATTCAAATAATCAGTTCAGTTTTTTCTATTATGTCGCTAAGATCAAAAAATATTATTTGTATTTCATCAGTATGTAATTTGTATCTAAATATAATTTCCAAAACACACGAATTAAAAAAAACCGAGCGAAAAATACCGAGCAAAGCTCGGTCAACCGGGTACTAATAATTAATCTAAACAACGACAGATCAAATAGTTGTACTAAAAATGATTGAATAAACTTATTTTTAAATCTAGTTTTAGTTTAGTAGTAGTTTCGATCTTACGTTTTTATAATTTTGCCTATAGAAATAAGCAGCAACAACAAATACAAAGAAACTGATAAATCTTGTGCTTTAAATTATCCGTTTCTAATTTATTCAGGTGTGCAGGAATCAGGAAGTGCTCCGGTACTTATTACTGCTATTAGTCTTGTTTCCACTTTATCTTCAGTGAATAAAACATTGTAATAGCATTCCAAATATACACTCATAGGCATACAATTTACGAGAACGTAAAAAAGGTTAAAAACATTTTATTAATTATAAATTTTTAATTTAACTATTTAGGCGACATTGAGGTTGTGATGTTCAATTGAACTAGCACTCAAAAGGCTCATTTATAGTCAACAAAATCTAAAAAATACATCTCGACAGCTGTCAGACTTATTGCACCAAACATGCCAACCAAAAAATGGAAACGTACAATATTCGATTCTTAAGAAAATTATTCCTCATACATGCAGGTTTCCTCACGATGTTTTCCTTCACCGCCGAGCACGTGATAAATCAGCACTTAAAATTGCAATTAACAATTTCATCGTTGCCGGCGGGGATCGAACCCGGTTTGCTCGCGTACTGTGAAATTTACAGCGAGCGCTAACCATCTGAGCTACCACGGCTCTTATATATATGGTATTGTATAATACAATAATGTTGTATTTACTGACATATACATAAAGACTCAAAAATTATATTGTCTCTAAATTTTGTAAATATGTATGCCGTTGATATCTCTTACAAATAAATAATTATATCTACTTTATAGAGCTATGTTGCATCTATATTATGGTTATAACACGAATGGAATTTATAGTAAAAATTTACGAAGTAGAACTATTGCAACCAACATAGCTCAACGGATCGTTGAGTTGAAGTGCTAACAGTACCGGTCCTATAGTTTGGAGAACCAAAAAGATGATAGTTTTATAATTTTGAGATGTTATCTAACAGAGAAATGCTACCACCATCTCCTATTACACTTTGTTGCCTTTTACGAGACGTTTAGGATGATGACATGCAGTAAATGTTCTTACAATGCCTCTCAACTGTTATATCCACTACATTAACTGTTTAATTGTTATTATAATAGTGAACAAAGCACAGTTTTTACTTAACCAAAGTCGTAAAAAATTGCCGTGTTTGCTAACATTTGCATGAGAATCGCAATTATACGTGGTAGAGCCATGCTGCAGTTATATTAGTAGTATAGTTGTAGCAAGAATGGGTCGGCTCGACCGGGAAGGACCACGCTCTCACAGAATACCAGCGTGAAATAGTAGCTTAATGCTGCTGTATTTCGTATGGTGAGTGTAGAGAACCGGAGATCCTTTTTACTGGAAACGAGGCATTCCATCTTAGTCCTCGCGGGTGACAACGCATCTGCATTTTGATTCGTAATCGAGGATAGATGTAGATATCTATGGGCCACAGCAACTACTTACCATCAGGTGGACTGTGTGCTCGTTTGTCACCCTATCCTATTAAAAAAAAATTAAAACTTAGTAAATTTTATTAATTTCTTGTTCAGAAATCCATTAAACATCGTCCGTCACCAATGTTTTAAATTATTACTAGCATATAATAAAATTTATTTTATTTAATATAGATTATTGCGTAATACCCTAGCGACCACCTCATCACCAGTAGTTATTTTTTATAAGGGTGGGGAAAAACTAGCCTGCGGCTCATCTGAAGGTGACTACCACCGTTCATGAACAACTGCAACATCGGGCTCATGGCACGTGTTACCGGCCTTTTAAAAAAGAGTAAACTCTTTTAAAGATTCCTATGTCGTACTGGCCTGAAAAAATTTCTGTTGGTAACCAATTTGACAAAGAACTATGCGGGAAAGAAATATGTGGTAAATCGCACATGGTGTAAATGGTGTCGGGAAATTTGATGCGATATGCGATGTTTTAATTTTGCAGCTGAAATTAGTCCGAACTATGCCCCTAAGTACTACTTTTGTATATTTTAATAGATTAAGGATAATAAAGGAGCACAAAGTTAATGTGATGGTTAGTCGATGCTGAGGCTCATAGAGATCTGCATAAGAATAAGTATGCATATGCGTGCCAAGAGGACTAAGATATAATGTCTAGTATTCATTGAAAAGGTCTCAGATTTTCTACACTCGCCACACGAAACACAGCAATATAAAGTTTGTATTTTACGCTAGTATTTGGCATTCTATTAGAGTTTGGTTCTTCCTCGGTAGGGTCGATCGATTGGTGCTACAATAATTTAGCTGCAGCATGGCTCAACCACGTATAAAAATAGATATAGATGTAGATGTATAGCGCATTTACATTAATATTTTCCTATCAAAAAAATATATATATATATACTTTCAACATTTATATATATATATATATAAATGTTGAAATTGCTTTAACTGCTGTAGTTCGATTACTAAAACAAACAGGCCCGCTACACGGATAGCGTTGTTTTCTTTTTACAACTTCATATTTTTGGATATAACATTTAATTTTTTGTTTTTATAAATTGAAACTATTAAAATTAAAGGATTTTGTTTATAGCTTTTTGTAGTAGATTGAGCAATTCCTAAAAGTAATATGTAGAAGCTTGTACATATATACTTAAAATCGATCTTATAAACTTAATTTTAAAAAATATGCATATGAAGAAGTCTTTTATTTAGTTCATATGGTTCATATGGTGGCATCATGGTGTTAAATACAGAGATTTTATTGCGTTTAGTCAACGGACGTCACTCTAAGTAAATAAAAAACAGTTAAGATATATATATATTTATATATATATATATATATATATATATATATATATATATATATATATATATATATATATATATATATATATATATATAATATTCCACAACCATCACACAACGCCATCTAGTCCCAAGCTAAGCAGAGCTTGTGTTATGGGTACTAGAAAACTGATAAACATACTTATATATTTCTAAATACATAAATATTATAGATAAATTACACCCCGACACAGAACAAATGATCGTATTCATCACACAAACATTTGTCCTGGGTGGGAATCGAACCCACGACCTCCGGTATAGCAGTCAGGGTCACTAACCACTAGACCAACAGGCCCGTATGATTAAGATAATAATTAGTCAACAATAAAATTTCCACATTCTCATATCCAATCAACTGCTACTTAAACTTAAATGCGGATAGTATATACTGGTACTCTTGCTCCAATTCGAGCAAAGAGCATTTTAATGATTCAATATTATTTTATTATATATTATTGGCAGTCAGTAATTTACTATGTATTTATAGATTATGTTTTTTATTGCAGTAGCTACCATCTACATGTTTCCTGGAGTAAAATACATTTGACACGTTTTTAGTAAAAGTTGGGGTAATAAACAAATACGTAATCTACTTTATAATAAATGGATGCTGTGACCCATAGATATTTACCTATCCAAAATTTAAATCAAAATGTATACGCATTGTCAAAATTTAGGATTAAGATAGAATTCCTCATTACTATTAAAAGAATGCTGCTGTATTTGATATAGAGATATATAGCCCCTATCTCTATATCAAATACAGCAGCATTACGCTGCATTTATTCATGCTGCAGTCAGAATACGCTGCTGCGTAGCTTTTTTACGTATAAATCAATTGTTTAAGTAATACTAAAGATATGGGTAAAGTTATTTACTAATAACTTCATAATTAATTATTTCCTTTGGACAGCTCCGTGGCGCAATGGCTAAGCAGTGAATTACGGCGCTAAGAGCCGCGGGTTCTAATTCCGGACGAAAGTATTTGTATAGCCTACAAGAAGTGGTTCCGCGTCTGGATGTTATTCTTTGTGCGATTTACGTACGTAAACTACCTACACGATACAGGAGAAAATTCTAGTGTGTGAGTAATGTTAAAAAAAAAACAATAAATACATAAATAATTACTTCTTATTGAAATAATTCACCTTGGGTATAGAATTGGTAGAATTGCTCGAGGAAGATATGTGACTCTCTTCTCTGGAAGAATTTTATGCGCAAATTGATCTGCTAGCTGGCTGGTTTCTGTTAGAGCTGATTTTTCACTTCTCAGGTAAAATTTATTCCTAGGATAAAAACGACTTATCATATCAACTTATAGTAAAGTGTTGAAATAATTAAATTAAGAAGTGAAATATATGAACTATTTTATATTATAACAATTGAATAAAATAGATCAATTGTTTCACTTTTTTCATTCAGGTTATAGTTAACCTTTTGTGTCTTTGTTATGTTTTTTCAGTTTTTAACACTAACAGTATAAATTATAACGTCGAAATTAATAATATCTAAAAATAAACAAATTAAATTTTATTTATTTCTATCATCTAAACTACTCCACAACACGAAACACAGCAACATTAAGCTGCTATTTTACGCTGGTATTCTGTGAGTGCGTGGTTCTTTTCCGGTCGAGACTACTATAGTATAGCTGTATCATGGCTCCACCAGACACGTAATGTAATAATAAAAAAATGTCCTTTAAACCTTATTTTAGACACGGCGGCCATTCTCAACGGAGACTAGGCATTTGCGCAACACAGGTGTAATATTCTATTTCCCACTCTCATGGTTTAATAAGACGGTAATCTGACACGATTTGAGAGAGATCAAAGCGAAGGACGCTAAAGTCACCGACTAAGTGATTCTGGGAATTTGTTGATAGAAAAACTAAATAACTGATTTTTGTCTCGACCCGTGATTCTAACCCAGAAACTCCTAATTAGTTACCGCATTTACAACCACTGGCCTAACGAGGCAGTCACGTAAAGTTCGATAATACGAGTATATCTAAGATGCTGCTCGGATCGAGCCTTGCAGTCGTCGACCAACTAGTACCTAAGTACTAATAAGTATGGAGTTTTGTTAGTGTCGTATATTGTAGCTTGTAAGTGTGCGTGTATGTTAACGTATGTAAAAGTTATGTATATGTATATATATATATATATATATATATATATATATATATATGACGTTTAAAATTTAAACATAACATAACAAAAACACTCACGCCTGTCACGCAGAGGGGTAGGCAGAGACTACATACTTCCATTTGGCACGATCCTGACACACCTCTCTTGTCTCCTTCATCCATACACCTACGCATACATGCTCGTCGGTTAAGGGTCCTCCTAATTTGGCCCGTTTCAGTAAATCGCCAATTTGGTCGATAAATTTTCGCCTAGGACGTCCCTTTCCGACTCTGCCTTTCACTTCTGCACCATAAATTTTCTTTGTCACTCTTTCCCCATTCATTCTTTCCACATGACCAAACCACCGAAGCATTCCTTTCTTAATCCTGGTCACCACATCATCTTGCAAACCACACTCTTCTCTTATTACACAATTTCTTACCCTGTCATACAGATTCAGCCCTAACAAACTCCTTAACGACCGCATTTCTACTGCGTTTATTCTACTCTCGTGTTTCTTCTTCCACACCCAACTTTCACTACCATACGTTAAAGTAGGGACCAACACAGCATTGTGAATTGCCATACGTGCCTTTTTCGACACATTTTGACTCTTCACAATAGAGTGCAAGGCCCCATTTACTCTATTTCCCGCATTCACTCGTCGTTCTATATCCTTATCAAATCTCCCATCCCTGCTAAATAAGCAGCCCAAATATACAAACTCATCTACTTGCTCGATCAACTCCGCTTCTATTCTTATTTCACGAATCGTTTTACTTTCTTCTCTTTCAAAAACCTAAACCTTCGTCTTACTTGCGTTCACTTTCATACCCCTTTCTTTTAATGATCCGTTCATTACTGTAACCATCATTTGCAACTCGGCCGCCGACGACGCAAGAATAACTTGATCATCGGCGTACAAAAGGCATTTGACGGTTAACTTACCCATTCTTAATCCGCATTCTTCATCTTTCAAAGTTTGCAAACACCGGTCCATAAATAGGTTGAACAGCCAAGGGGAAGCCGCACAGCCCTGTGTGACACCTTTATGGATGTCAAACCAGTCCGAGTAGACCCCGTTGATCCTAACACAAGCACTAGAGTCCCTATAAAGAGACTCCAATGCCTATATCAAGCCAGCGCTCACCCCAAATGAGTTCAGTGTTTGCCATAGCAAATCCCTATCCACTCTGTCATAGGCCTTTTCTAAGTCCATGAACGCACAAAAAATCTTTTGGTTTTTGGTCAGAAACTTTTACGCGATCATGTGCATGGAAAAGACTTGATCTGTACATCCCATTCCCTTTCTAAATCCCGCTTGCACATCCCAAATTTTTCCCATCAGTTTGTTTCATGACCCTTTCAATCAGTACCTTAGCATACAGTTTTCCCACAATGCTAAGAAGGCTGATGCCACGGTAGTTCTTATAGTCCTGCTGCGACCCTCTTCCTTTATATACTGGGACTATCACGGCTTTGCACCAGTCTACCGGTACCCACTTCAGTTCCCAGCATAAATTAAACAAGGTATGCAACAGGCCTGCCACCACTTCCTCTCCAGCCCTTAGCATTTCGAGTGAAACTCTATCATATCCGGCAGCCTTACCTGCTTTCATGCTTTTCATTGTTTTCATTATTTCATCTATACTTATCTCGCTACCTCTTTCCTCTTCTTTCGGAGTTTCTACTTCACTTAGTACACACGTTGTCTCCTCACTCATAAACACGCTTTCAAAATATTCCTTCCATCTCTTTAAACTCAAAACTTCATCATTCAGAATATAGCCATTCTCGTCTCTTATAGCATTCATCATAGGCTGTTTTGAATGTCCCCTTGCAGTTCTTACAAGTTTCCAGAACATTTTAATATTTGCCTGGAAGTTATCCGATATTCTTCTATCATTCTTATCCGTTCTTTCTTGCTTTTTTCTTTCAACTACTTCTTTTACTCTCTTATTAAGATGTCTAAAGACTGCCTTATTTCTTTCAATATCATCATTCGTACCGCTAGAATGACCAGACTTTGTTGCTAGTAAATCTAGCCATGCTCTCTTCTTAGCTTCAACTTCCATACGTATCTCATCATCCCCCCATAACGTATTATTTTTCCTTTCATTCTTCCTCTTACTAACACCACATACTTCGGTAACTGCATCCACTAAACCTTTCTTTACATTTTGCCATATATTCTCCAAGTCTAACTCCTTCATACATAATTCATCCAAACCACTTATATTTTCTTTCAGTCTACATTTGAACTTTTTTTTCTCACCTTCATCTTGTAATCTTTCTGTTCTAATACGCTGTAACGCAGTGGTAGACACATATGACCGATGGCGCCAACGCCTGAATAGACCATTAATTCGGCAAAAAACCTAATAATGATCCGTTCCTACGTTAGAACCCCGGTAAACCCTCGTATCTACCACTGCGCTCCTCAATCTTTCATCCACAATTATAAAATCTATCATGCTTCTATCGTCACCTCTTTCCCAAGTATACATGTGAATCATCTTGTGGCGAAAGCAAGTGTTCGTCACAAAAAGATTCTTTTCCATACACACGGTGAGGAGACTTTCACCATTCTCATTTATACTTTCATCACCAAACGTTCCCAATATCCTTTCATAACCAAGGCTCCTCATACCAACCCTTCCATTAAAATCTCCTAGCATAATAATATTTTCATTTCCCTTACACTTCATTAACACCATCCTTACCATTTCCCAAAACTGCTCTCGGATATAAGTGGGCTAAGATATGTCTGGGGCGTAGACCCCTAGCACAAACAACTTCTTTAAGCCCACTTTCATTCGTATCCATAGCAGTTTCGGGCTTACACATTCATACTCTTTCACACATTAGCCCATTCTTTCTGAAAATATGATACCTACTCCCTGGCATGCCCGCTCGATCTCGTCTACACCAGACCAGTATGCGGTATACATGCCATGTGTAGTGACATCCTTCCCCTTCCTTACTTATCATGTCACCACACACATAAATTCAATGTTTCCCGTGCAGTATGGCAAGTGGTGCCGTCCTGTTGGAACCACATCTTTGTGCGGTCTATACCATCGCGACTCCATTCTCATTTTTAAAGAAATAAGGGCTTATGATTCTGCCGAACTACAATCCACACCAAACAGTGACTTTTTCGGAGTGTGCCTCTCCACTGCTGCTACACTTGATGAATCTCCCGTGAATTTTCGTCGCTCCAAATCTTTCAATTTTGTTTGTTAAGTTGATGCTCGCTTTTTTTACAATTTTAACAATTCAACACGTTGTTTAAGCGTTTACCATTCTCAGAGTATAAGTTTTATAACGCATTTCCCTCTTTTATTTCTAACTACTTCTTTATATTATATTATTTTGTATAAAGTGGCCATCTATAAAATATTAAATTAACGTGACTAGAATTAATAAATATATTTTGATCTTTCCCAATAATCTTTCTAAAGGTTTAGTAATTGGCTGTTTGTAATATTTATGGGATAGGCGTCTTAGTTAGAACCCTTATTTACGTTGTGTTAGTAACTTAGTTTTTTTTAGTGTCTTTTGGAAGAACGATTATTTACTAGAGCAATCAAAAGCGTTGGTCATTCATTATACTATTTTTAACTGAGGAACTCCATTCCCGAAGACAGGTCCCGAAAAAGGTTAAGAACATTAAACTGTCCCTATTCCACTTGTGTTAAGTTTACATATTTATTTATTAATCACTTTTCACTTGAGAAAGGCTCATAATATATATATATATATATATATATATATATATATATATATATATATATATATATATATATATATATATATAAACAACTCGGCACAGAGCTTCGATCTCACTTATTTGAAAAATGTGGGGAGGCACACGACTCCACATACGACGTATGTGGTGAGTGCTAACCAACAAACGCACTCTCCCCAAAGGGGACGTTAAGTTGGGAACTTGAACGTAGTGCACATCAAAATAACTGGCGAACTAGTAAAAGAGGATCCTTGATAGTGCGTAAGCACAAACATCGACCGAAGTCGCGTATCGTGTAAATGAGTGTAAATGCCGTACAGAGTACGATCGAATGCACAGTGAATGTACGTCACATGGTTATTTTCTATTACATTCATGGTTGCTTCAGGGAATTAAATCAGACTAGATTTAGTCACCCCCAGTCGGAGACTTTGTTCAATAATATCTCAACTTCAGACACAAGTTTGTTCCTTCGTACTCGGCGACTTTTCCTGAGAAAAATTGGCACGGCCGGTGTATAATGCATCACAAGTGCTGTCGTCCGCATAGCAATTAATGTTTCCTGTTTTCAACATATTATATATATATATATATATGTCGAAGGAACAGCGTTGGTGATAGCACGCAGTGTTGTGGAAAAACAGTGTTAATGGGCTTAATTGGAGCGTAATCGGAGCATGCACTGTCTATTACGATCTTGGTGCGCCGATCTGCAAAAAAACTGGTAATCCGATTTCACAACTTCTCGAGAAATCCATAGGAAGGAATTTTCGAAACAAGCGCTTCGTGCCAAACCCGATCGAAGGCCTTCGCTATGTCCGAGCTAACGGCCAACGCCTCTCACTTAGATTCTACTGCCACCGCCCGTCTATGACTTAGGTGACCCTGAAAATCACCAGATGAGCGACCCCAACGAAATCCGTACTGACGACAGTCATTAATGTTGTTGGTGATCCTCATGAGCTGGCTGTTATTAATTGTTTCCATTATATTGGACAACAAGGAGGTGATAGCGATAGCCCTTTAGTTAAACGGATCTGATCGGGTACAGCAAAGCTATCTTCCATAAGTTCGAGACTATGCCTAGGGAGTAGTAGTATCAGAAAAGACGCTTTAAAACTGGTGCCAACCCCGGAGCATTTGAAGAAAGTTGAACTAGTATTCCACCAATTCTGCCGGTATGATCTGACTTTACTTTGGTAATGACACTTTAAAGGACCTAGAGGCAGAATTATACTTCTTTTTAAGAGCGCTGGTGTTTACATTCCGATACGTGGATGCGTGAGCCCTGACCCTGTATCACTACTGCTTACAGCATGATGCAATTTTACAGGAGTGACCAAACCATGACAAGCCTTCGAAAGGCATCACAGTTGATGGAATAAATACTTCAATTCCCTGAAGTGCCACATCAGCGACAGAATCAGCAACAACGTTGGGATCATCAGGCGTAAAGCAAACACACCCCAAGAGTAGGATGCAAAAAAACCGCATCCAGCCTCAATTGCAGATTACCGCCGACTTTGGCATTGTAGGTCGGCTTCAATGCTAAAAACAGCGGTGGCACCGTACTCCGCATCAGATAATGGTCCGAGGATCCAAGAGGAGTATCAACGGATACCTGATATGCATCCAGATGAGAGGTCAGCAGATGGTTCAACAGGAAAAGTACATGTTCCTCCACATCAGGGAGCCCCATAGGTGAATTAACCAGTTGTTACAGACCATATGCCAAGGCAAAGTCGTAAACAGATCTACCCACATGATCGGTTAAACGGGAACCAAGCCATTTAGCATGGTGCGCATTAAAAAACCAAGCAGCACAACCTCTGCAAATAGGGCTTGTTGTCACCTGTAGTCTGCAGCCATTTCGACGTAGTCGAAGAGTCTATCCATGTTGGCATTAACGCTATAGCCCCTGCAAAGTCGCGGCCATTTTGGCCAATATGGTGCATCTGTCACGCGCTTCCTGAAGTACTTCCGGACTACTTACTGCTGTTCATTAAAATGACTATTTCCAAGACATTTTGTATGAAAGGTATATTAAAATCATATATCAATGGAAACTTTTTTAAATAAGCTGTCAGATTATGTATAATTTGAATACAGGTTTACTTATAAAGCGATACTAATTTGAAAGTGAAAGTAAGAAAAGTGATTTTTTCGCCAATTTTTTGCAAAGGTGTAATAATAATAAATTAAAGACTTTATTCCAAGTACTATTTGTTGTACTTGTACGTCAAAAGCATATTTAACTATAACTAATTAAAACAAAAAAACTTTTTCATACATTTTTTGTTTACGACAAGGTCGATAGGGCCTCACTTAGCTCTACTCGACATCGAGACAAAAAATAGGGAGGTTTACAAAAAAAAACACATTATTAAATCAAATTTAGACAAAATCTATCATGCAGATATATATGTTATATATATGTAAGTTATACATATAATATATGTGTTACAAATAGTTTTATTACACTCGACGCCATATTATAGCGTTTCACAATTGCGCATATTAAATAAGACGCCAGAATATGGCGTTTGGACAGATGAAGGTATAGAGGCAGGCACCCATAGATGGGAGAATGGTCGTCGCTGTCTACGCGCAGCCATAGGATGAAAAGGTCCGCACCTTGAAGACTGCCGAGACGTCGAAAACAGATGTCCTCTCTGACATATACGGAAACTTCTGCCCGGGGCATAATGGAGTTTTCTAATTTATACCACGAGTAGGAGAGATACGAAGAATCAGCAGAAGAAGACACCTATATCTCGTTTAAAAAGAGCAAGGCTGGCTTCACCGTCTTCAGATGGTAGTGGACGGCATTAAAGATTTAAATGAAGTCCCTTGATATTGCAGAAGTTCACGGATAGTGTGGCAGGGATCAACTTTCTCTTGTTGCTGCGATTACACTTACCAGGCGAAACGCAGAAGTACACTTCTACGTCGCGGTGGTATTCCGGCCCGGTTCCAACCTGCCCAACCGTGCGACAGTAAAAGCTGCCGCATGACACTACCACACTTAAAAGAGATATAAAAATATTGGACATTGTTTGTTTATTCCTGGTTTTAAAAGCTGCAACAATTTAATCAGATTATAAAAGCTCTTCAACAGTTTCGCAAGGTGATTTGGCACACAACAGTGATTGCAGATTATAAAGGCTACAGATCGTTAACCGTATATTTTGCGATATAAGAAAACAATCTTTTGTAAGTGGAATAATACTTAACACCAATCATAATAATAAAAATCACATTTATAAGTTTATAAAGTAACATTGTATTATGGCGTAATAACAATGAACCCAGAACTACTTTTATTAAAATTGAGGTAACAAACGAACAATCCACCTGATGTCAAGTGATTACTATACATAGACCAGTGGATATATTTATTATAACTCAAACTAAGCACTAGCCCAGGGCATCACCGCAGTATTCATCGGATATTTAACTTCTGACAAAAACTTATTATGCTTTGTAATGAAAAAAAAAACGAATGTTACAAGTCAATCATAAACTAAGTAAATCTCTCGCTTTTTTAAAGAATAGGAGGATAAAAGAGCATACAGTCCACCGAAGGGTAAGTGGCTGCTGCGGCTCATAGACATCTACATGTATCCTCAATTACAAATCAAAATGCAGATGCGTTGTCACCCGTGAGGACTAAGATGGAATGCCTCGTTTCCAGTAAAAAGGGTCTCCGGTTATTTACACTAACCATACGAAACACAGCAGCATTAAGTTACTATTTTACGCTGGTATTCTGTGAGAGCGTGGTCCCCGGTCGAGCCGACCCATTCGTGCTACAACTATACTACTAATATACAAAAAAACTTTTTCATACATTTTTTGTTTACGACAAGGTCGATAGGGCCTCACTTAGCTCTACTCGACATCGAGACAAAAAATAGGGAGGTTTACAAAAAAAAACACATTATTAAATCAAATTTAGACAAAATCTATCATGCAGATATATATGTTATATATATGTAAGTTATACATATAATATATGTGTTACAAATAGTTTTATTACACTCGACGCCATATTATAGCGTTTCACAATTGCGCATATTAAATAAGACGCCAGAATATGGCGTTTGGACAGATGAAGGTATAGAGGCAGGCACCCATAGATGGGAGAATGGTCGTCGCTGTCTACGCGCAGCCATAGGATGAAAAGGTCCGCACCTTGAAGACTGCCGAGACGTCGAAAACAGATGTCCTCTCTGACATATACGGAAACTTCTGCCCGGGGCATAATGGAGTTTTCTAATTTATACCACGAGTAGGAGAGATACGAAGAATCAGCAGAAGAAGACACCTATATCTCGTTTAAAAAGAGCAAGGCTGGCTTCACCGTCTTCAGATGGTAGTGGACGGCATTAAAGATTTAAATGAAGTCCCTTGATATTGCAGAAGTTCACGGATAGTGTGGCAGGGATCAACTTTCTCTTGTTGCTGCGATTACACTTACCAGGCGAAACGCAGAAGTACACTTCTACGTCGCGGTGGTATTCCGGCCCGGTTCCAAATTGCCCAACCGTGCGACAGTAAAAGCTGCCGCATGACACTACCACACTTAAAAGAGATATAAAAATATTGGACATTGTTTGTTTATTCCTGGTTTTAAAAGCTGCAACAATTTAATCAGATTATAAAAGCTCTTCAACAGTTTCGCAAGGTGATTTGGCACACAACAGTGATTGCAGATTATAAAGGCTACAGATCGTTAACCGTATATTTTGCGATATAAGAAAACAATCTTTTGTAAGTGGAATAATACTTAACACCAATCATAATAATAAAAATCACATTTATAAGTTTATAAAGTAACATTGTATTATGGCGTAATAACAATGAACCCAGAACTACTTTTATTAAAATTGAGGTAACAAACGAACAATCCACCTGATGTCAAGTGATTACTATACATAGACCAGTGGATATATTTATTATAACTCAAACTAAGCACTAGCCCAGGGCATCACCGCAGTATTCATCGGATATTTAACTTCTGACAAAAACTTATTATGCTTTGTAATGAAAAAAAAAAACGAATGTTACAAGTCAATCATAAACTAAGTAAATCTCTCGCTTTTTTAAAGAATAGGAGGATAAAAGAGCATACAGTCCACCGAAGGGTAAGTGGCTGCTGCGGCTCATAGACATCTACATGTATCCTCAATTACAAATCAAAATGCAGATGCGTTGTCACCCGTGAGGACTAAGATGGAATGCCTCGTTTCCAGTAAAAAGGGTCTCCGGTTATTTACACTAACCATACGAAACACAGCAGCATTAAGTTACTATTTTACGCTGGTATTCTGTGAGAGCGTGGTCCCCGGTCGAGCCGACCCATTCGTGCTACAACTATACTACTAATATAACTGCAGCATGGCTCTACGACTATAAACAATGCTATATAATAATACTATATAATAAATACGACTATAAACAATGTATAAACAATGCTGTTACAAATGCACTAAATGCGTTTGATTTATTGTAAAATTGTAACTATGTTACGTCAAATAAAAACGTCAATATAAAACGAGCCAATTGCTTTAAAACCCTAGGGCTTAGATCTGCGAAATAAAATAAAATGATGTATCTTTACTGGTTTGAAGAGCACTTCCAGCCCCCTTCAATTGCGTGAATTAGTGGTGACGGCGTGTACTCTCACCGTCACCACTAATCGCAGCACAACAACTCCCAAAATTACTACACACGAACGACACAACACTTTCGATAATGCGACACGTGTTTTAGCTTATAAGCATCCTCAGATGAAGTAAACTCTACGGTGGCTAACCGCTAAGATGGGATATTATTCTATTTTATATAATAGGTTGCTTTTCAAATTCCTAAAACCACATTTTTAAATAAAACCGGAAAAAAACATGGCTAATTTACTAATGAAACCGATGCTATCGTTTCTTTTTCTTTATGTCGACGAGATGGAGACAAACATCGTACGAAATCAAAAGAATGGTAAGCGTTATCGTAGTCGCGTGCGACGAATGAATAAAGTTATGTAGTTAAGCGGATACTGAATGTCTTTTATGAAAATTAATATAATACCTTGTAGTGGTGTCAAAACGCCATGCTGCAGCTGTATTTCGGTTGCAGCATGAATGGGTCGATTTGGCCGGGAAAGAACACGCTCTAACAGAATACCAGCGTAAAATTACAGGTCAACGCCGATGTATTTCATATGATGAGTGTAGAGATCCGGAAACGCATTACACTGCAAACAAGATATGCCACTTTAGTCGTCAGGGTGACGACGCATCTGTATTTTCATTCTTAATCGGTACACAATTTGAGAAGATATCCCATATGAATTTGGTTAAAAAATTCCACCCCTAAGGGCCTATTCGATATGATGTTTGTAAAGTAAGTATTTAACTTACTTTAAAAACATCATATCTAAATATATGTAAATCTAGTATTTAACTTACTTAAGTATTTAACTTACTTTAAAAACATCATATCTATAGTCAACCAAATCTAAGAAATACATTTTGACAGCTGTCAGACTTATTGCACCAAGCATGCCAACCAAAAAATGGGAGAGTACAATATTTGATTAGAGCCGTGGTAGCTCAGTGGTTAACGCTCGCTGTAAAATATAACAGAACGCGAGTAACACGGGTTCGAAATGAAATTAATTGCAATTTTAAGTGCTGATTTACCACGTGCTCGGCGGTGAAGGAAAACATCGTGGGGAAACCTGCATGTCTGAGGAATAAGAAAAAAAATATTTCGAAGACATGTGAAGTTCGTCAACATGCATTTGGACAGCGTGGCGGACACTTCCTTGCCCTAAACCCTCTCAGAAATGAGGAGAAAATCTTCAATGCAAGTTTTGCATGGGAATATATTGCAGAACGATGGACAATTGTCAAGTTTCTATTTATACCTAAAGCTGGTAGAAAGGACTACGCTTTACCAAAGTCCTTTAGACCTATGAGCTTATCTTCCTTTCCTCTTAAGACATTGGTAAAGGTTATAGATGGATATATAAGGGATGTTGCTCTAGCTACGAGGCCCATGCATTACAACCTGAATGCTTACCGCAGAGGCAAATCTACGGAGACAGCCCTGATCAGTGTCATTGACAGGGTCGAAAAAGCACTGGAGGATAAAGAAATAGCTCTTTGTGCCTTTCTAGATATTGAGGGCGCCTTCAACAGTAGCCCCACATTACTGCTGATTGGGGGCCCGACATCAAAAAGTATTGACCCCACAACCATCAGATGGATGAAGTCGATGCTCTCAAACAGAAAGGAAAAAATAGCGCTGTTTCAAACCTCGATTTAGGTTGCAACTACAAGAGGCTGCCCACAAGGAGGTTATTGTTACCCCTTCTTTGGACTCTTGGTGTTGACCGATTATTGTACAAAATGACAGACCTACGCATTGACACACTAGGTTATGCTGATGACCTTGTGATCATTGCGAAGGAATTTTTCCAAAATACTTTATCGTCAATCATACAAAGAGCCTGAAACACCATAAATAACTGGTGTATGGATAACAGTTTATCATTTAATGCTGATAAAACTGTTATAATACCCTTTACCAAAAAGAGAAGGTTGACCAAATTAGTCCAACCAAAACTTAATGGTAAAGAAGTACCATTTTCCACGGAAGTTAAGTACTTGGGCGTAACAATCGACCAAAAACTAACGTAGAATTCTCACCTTAGCAACGTATGCCATAAGGCAAATTGCCCCAGGTACATGCAGTTGTTTGGTCGGGAACAACTGAGGCTTGCGTCCCAGTATGGTCCTAAGGCTGTACAGCAGCATAGTGAGGCTGATTCTCACCTAAGCCTCTATTGCCTGATGTAACAAGGCCAACCAAAAGACGACTGTGGACAGACTAAATAGTCTACAAAAGACTTATTAAACTAGGGAAAAATTAATGGCAACTGGAGCAATGCGATCATCGCCTGAAGCGGCTTTTAATTCACTTCTATGCCTAACGCCCCTTGACCTCTGTCTGGACAAGGAGGCGGGGGCTAATTTGTATAGGATTGACGCCCGGGGCGGTCTGAGCATGCTCTCCTACAGATTGAGATCCATGCTCGACTCAATTAAGGAAACACCGGTCTTATGCATGATCTCAGATATCATGCGTCCACTACACACTTTTGATAAAAAGTATATAGTGGAATTACCCACCAAAGAAGACTGGCTACATGACCAGGTTATCTGTGAGGTCAGTAGCCTGATACAGTATATCGATGGGTCTAAAATGGGCCTCAACGTAGGCTTTCGAATCTACGTGGAACGCCCCAAATTCAAATATAGTTTGAATTTGGGTAGATACACCTCTATTTTCCAGGTAGTCAACCATATAATTTCTATAAACTCTGATATTCAAGCAGCACTACTAGCGCTGAGGTCGAACTTAGTGAACTCGAATCTAGTTGGAGTTTGCGTGAACCATTTAAACACCTTGGGATGTAACAACAGTGTTGTTTTAAGATAGGTTACAGGTCACGCGGGTATTGTAGGCAATGAATTTACCGACAAACTTGCACGGAGGGCTCAAAGTGCACACAATTTAGGGCTGAGCCATTTTGTGATTTTCTCTAGAAGCCTAGCCCGATTGACCCTTGAAACTCTCTATCGCAATAAATCACTTAGGATCTGGTCTGACAACTATGTTTAAAACATTCTAAACCCTTAATCCGGGCTTTTGATCGTAAATTCACTTCAGAAGCCATGAGCCCTAACTGGACATTGTTGTCTTAAAAAGCACGTGTCCATCCTGGAACTAAGCAACTCAAGTATGTGTTTTTCTGTTCCATAACGGAAGAAACGCCTCTGCACATCCTAACTGATTGCGGGCCCTTAATGCGTAAACGTAACACTCATCTGAGAAACTATGTACTCCGCCCAGAAGAAGTTAAATTGCTCACGGCTAAGCAAGTTCTTCTATTCATTGAAGACATAAGGCTTAGCAGTGAACTATAGCCATAGCAGCGATCACAATAGATCTTTTAGGTCGCAGTGGTACTGGTCTCTTTCCCTAGATCTACATAGTTCCTCGCACGTAATAAAAAAAATAAAAAATAATCAAAATAGCAGCAAAAACTACAAAAACATTGTGGTTACCAACCTACTTGCCAAGCGTAGTAACTATGGCAAACATCCCCCATTCGTTTTTGAATACTTTGTTTTAACTTTCAAAGAATAGTTAATATAATACACACCACTATGCGGAACTCCACATGAAATCGTGTAGTATGTAACGAGAATCAAGGACCATTTTTACGGGATACATTGCATTTCATCTTAGTTATCAGTGTTTAATAAATTATCCCACATTTATAGTTATCTGTACTATTATGTATGTGTAACTACACTTACCTACCTATGTAACTTAGTATAGTACCTATATAACTGAATTGTAGTCAGTGACGATCGGGCCGGCACTGTTGTTACACGCGAATAAAATGTAATTAAACGCTATCTCTTACAAGGACTTATTTCATTTCTCAACACACTATACAGACATTAGTTAAAGTGGTGACCCCGACGTAATCCAGTGCTGTGCTCTACTATGCCTGTGTAGTTTATAACGTTAAAATGATGTCCAGGGAAGAGAAACCGGAAGCGGTGATATCTCAAATAACGGTTTCGTCGAGAATCCCGGAATTTTGGGAAGATCAGCCGCGCACGTGGTTCATACAGGCCGAATCCGTACTATACAACCAGAAGCTCTCGGATGCTGCTAAATACCATCTGGTTATTGCAAAGCTGGGGAAGAATGTCGTACAGCAAGTTACGGATATCCTAGTGAATCCTCGAGCTGAGGGAAAGTACGACCTGCTGAAGTCAACGTTGCTCACCATCTTCGAGGAGTCCGAAATGCGCCAAATCACCAAACTCATTGGCGAAATGGACCTCGGAGACCAGCACCCATCCCAACTGCTGCGTAAAATGAAGGACCTGGCCAGGGATCGATTTAAGGATGAGACTCTGAGCGTTTTATGGCGGAACCACCTACCAGCCGCAGTTCGTGTCGTACTAGTGGTTACCGGTACCAAAGACCTCAAAACGCTAGCTTCTGTAGCAGACCAGGTCATGGAAATAATGCGGCCTATCAGCGTGGCAGGGGTAGAATCGACTTCGTCAGACAACGCTTCCATCATTGCTGAAATCGCAAAAATTACAAGCGGCTGGATAAAATGACCATGAGCAAATCGCGGTCCAAATCACGTCAGGGTCACCACTTTAACCAATGTCTGTGTAGTGTGTTTAGAAATGAAATAAGTCCTTGTAAGAGATAGCGTTTAATTACATTTATCACCAAAAAAAACACAGGGCAGCCTTAGAGACTGACCGTATGTTAATTCGGTGGTACTAACGCCCGTGTCTGAACGCGGAGCTACTCGCTGGCCTAACAAAACTATAGGCAGTTCCTCAACCCAAGTCTTAGAATTCAACCTGGCCATAAGCACGGCCTTAAGGGATCTATGCCACCTCTCAACCAGCCCATTGCTCTGTGGGTGGTACGGGGTAGTCCTGGTTTTATAAACACCTAAATATTTCATTAAATTTTGAAAAACATTGCTTTCAAATTGTCTGCCTTGGTCGCTGGTAAGCTAAACGGGGCAGCCAAAACGCGAAATCCATCCCTCGAAAATTACCTTAGAAACCGTTTCTGCAGATATATCTCTTAATGGAAATGCCTCTGGCCAACCGGTCTGTCGATCTATTATTGTGACCAGATACCTGTAGTCTTGTATATCCACATTTAAATGTATCTTAAAATAATTTTCTTTTTTTGGGCGGAGTTATATAACTACACTTACCTACCTATGTAACTAGTACACTTAGTATAGTGCCTATATAACTTAATTGTAGTCAGTGACGATCGGGCCGACACTGTTTTTACACGCGAATAAAATGTAATTAAACGCTATCTCTTACAAGGACTTATTTCATTTCTCAACACACTACACAGACATTATTTAAATATGTATTATTTATTTTCTGATTGTTTTACTTGCAACACTAACTACACCACTTTTTGTTTAGGCAACTTCCCTTCGGATCGCTAGTATTCAGAAAATGTAGATGGCTCTTGAGCATTTGAAACTTTATTTAGTAACTATTTTACTAAATAAAGTTTCGAAACTTAATTTAAAGTTGCATTTTATTTCTAAATGCAAGTTAAGTGTTCCGAATATGAGCCTACGATTTATGGATCTAAAGTCCACTTGTTGTCGACAACTTATCTGTATTTTAACTCTATTTATCACTATTTTAAGGATGATACTGTATGGAAGTGACCTGTCAGCTTGCTTTTAACCCTTTAAAAATAAAAAATTGCAGAAACACTGCACAAAAGAATCTAAACACATCCATTTGAATTATCAAAAAAAGTAGTTTAAGCAACAGCAAGCCGCGTTAACGTTATACGCGTAACAAATTGCTTTTTTCGTCGTCGGAAATACGTAATGTGTCTTCGGATGAAATACTTGGTCGCGGACCAAAGCAACGAGAAAATTTATTGATACATAGAACGTTGAAGTTAAGCGCATACCAAATAGGCATAAGTTTTTTTCGTAGTTGACACTATGTGTACGTGAATAAGAATAATGTTCTGTAGGAATAAATCTAATTAATGTATTGTAGTTTGAATTTGAATTTTTTCGACAAATAAAAATTATTTTGCTACATATGAAAAATACAATCTGATATTTAATAGTAATATTTCAATTAAAACAATATACGCAACAAACAAATACGTTGCTTACAATTTTTTTGCATTTTTAGCATGTAGTTTTTTTGCCTGTATGTTATGTTGCAAGACATTTTGACAGGACACATTAAGGCTTTGGAATACATTCGCAGAATAAACAGAACCAGTAAACAGATCCGTGGAAACTTTTTATTTATAAAATTGAAGTTTAAACGAACTTACAGTTCATATGGATGGTAAATGAATGGTGCAGCT
Organism: Parnassius smintheus behrii; assembly: GCA_036936625.1. NCBI lineage: Eukaryota > Metazoa > Arthropoda > Insecta > Lepidoptera > Papilionidae > Parnassius > Parnassius smintheus. The sequence continues at coordinate 30,368,878 of JAUPFT010000030.1, read as the reverse complement.
CATGGCCACCAAATTCAAAGAAAGAAGGCTACAGATGCGTCGTCACCTCCGAAGACCAAGATTATATGCCTTACCAGCTATTTTCTTGACAGAAAAACTGATTGTGGCCCGCCTTGGCATTCCAACTCGGGACCTCATGATCAGCAACCGAGTTTGAGATACACAATGAAGCAGTCAAATTGGGTATAGATGAAAAACTGTTAAAGAAATAATATAAGGTGGCTCGCAAATCACCTACATAAATACAAACCCAATATCCCAATATTTGCCTTTACTTACCAGACATGTAAAACAGTTTTTGGCTAGTGATCCTAAGGGTTGCCTAACTCATAAATGGGCGGAGGCAGTAGAGTCCAAGGGGGAAGCGTTGGCCGTTTAGTTTGGACAGTTTTCTTGCAGATCGGAGCATCAAGGTCGTAGTAGACGGTGCATGCTCCGATTAAAAGTCCATTAACACTTGTGTTCCACAAGGTTGCGTACTATCACCAACGCTGTTTCTTCTGTATATCAATGACGTATTGCATACCGGTTACATTCATTGCCTTGCAGACGACGGCAATGAGCATCTTTATACACCAGCAGTGCCAATATTTCTCGGGAAAACTTCGCCGAGTGCCGGGACAAACCTGTGTCTTATGTCGAGAATTTGTTATACAAAGTCTCGGAATGGGCGACTTAATCTAGTCTAGTTGAATCTCCAGAAGGCACAAGTTTGCACGTTTGCCGCTAAAAAGAACCCATTTGTCGTATCTCCTGTTTAAAGGCACTCTCCTTGTTGCCTCAGCAAGTATCGGAATCATCGGCGTCGACATATCGAATGACGTGCAGTTTCTTGGTCACTTGGAAGAGAAGGCCGTATTGGCCTCCATAAAGCCATCTGTATCTGTTCGTAAAGTTTCACAGTAATCGGTTTAGCCATAAAGAAAATTAGCTCTAATGTAAATATATTTTAATAATATATTTTAGATAAATATATTTTCTGATGTTAGGTACATCGGGTGTAGTATTTTATGAATGAAAACGAACGAGATCCTTTAGTTCTCGTTCCGTACTAGAAGCAAAATTTACTATACGGTCGCAACGAGAACTATCAGATCTCGTTCGTTTTCATTCATAAAAATACTTCACCCAATGTACCTAACATTAGAAAATATATTTATCTCACTTTATTAATAAAGAAACATCATCATCATCATCATCATTACAGCCCTTCACAAGTCCACTGCTGAACATAGGCCTCTCCCAAGTAATGCCACAAAGCACGGTCCTGAGCCACCTGCATCCATCGACTTCCTGCATATCTTACCAGGTCGTCACTCCATCTAGTGGGGGGTCGCCCTACACTACGCCTACCGGTACGGGGCTGCCACTCGAGAACCTTTCTTCCCCATCGGTTATCGGTTCTTCGAGCTATATGGCCGGCCCATTGCCACTTCAGCTTACTAATCCGTTGGGCTATGTCGGTCACTCTGGTTTTACTGCGGATATCCTCATTTCTGAGTCTATCACGCAGAGAAACTCCGAGCATAGCCCTCTCCATAGCTCGCTGAGCGACCTTGAGCGTCCTCATACGGCCAGCAGTGAAGGACCACGTCTCAGATCCGTAAGTCATCACTGGCAACACGCACTGGTTGTACAATCTAGTTTTTAGAGATTGAGGTATACCTGACGAGAAGATATGTCGTAATTTCCCGAACGCTGCCCAGCCGAGTTGAATCCGTCGATTGACCTCTCGGTCGAAGTTGGACTTACCTAGTCGAACTATTTGTCCCAGGTAAACGTACTCGTCAACAACTTCGAGCATAGTGCTCCCAACAACTACCGGCATAGGTGTGACATGGACATTAAACATGATCTTTGTTTTGTCCATGTTCATCTTAAGACCTATCCGTTGGGAGGCACTTTCTTCCAGATGCGGCCCCACAGGAAGTGGACCTGGTCGAGCCCCAACGGTTCGACAAAAAATGAGATTGATTTCATTATGACGACCAGACGCCAACTGTTCAGTGATGTCTCAGTGATCGCAAGGGTGAAAACTGGCAGCGATCACCGAATGGTTAGAGGCACACTGAACCTAAACGTTAAGTTGGAGAGGTCTCGTCTAATGAAGTCAACGCTCCGTCCCCCTCGTGCTCTAATCCAGAATCCCGAAAACTTTCAGCTCGAGTTACACAACCGCTTTCAGTGCCTACAAGATTGCAATGCAGTGGACGATATGAATGACAAGCTCGTGGAAACTGTCCATGCGGTCGGAGCTAAGTTCTGCAAGACCCGCCGCAGAAGAACACAAAAACTCTCCGATCACACTCTTAATCTCATGGCTGTTAGACGGGAGATGAGGCTGCAATCGTCAACAGACTTGACAGCATACAGGCAACTGAACAGACAGATCTCCAAATGCATGCGGCGAGACTTACGCAACTTTAATACTGCTCGTATTAAAGAAGCGATCGAGCGGAACCAGGGCTCCGAAGTCTTTGCCAGAGATCTGTCTGCCCGTAAGAGCCAACTGTCAAAGCTGAAGACTGAGTGTGGCAGCATCGTTTCCGGGACACCTGAGATTTTGAGTGAGATTGAGAGGTTCTATGGGCAGCTGTACACATCATCGTTGGAGCCACACGTAAGTGTGAGTAACGATCCAAGAGCAATTCTTATCCGACACTATTCCGATGATATCCCAGACGTCAGTCTAAGCGAGATTAGAATGGCTCTCCAGCACCTTAAAAACGGCAGGGCCCCAGGCGAGGATGGAATTACAGCGGAGCTTCTGAAAGCGGGTGGAACACCGGTACTTGAAGTCCTTCAGAGGCTCTTCAATTCCGTCCTCCATGGTGGCACTACTCCAGAGGCGTGGAGCAGAAGTGCGGTGGTCTTGTTCTTTAAGAAAGGCGACACCGCTCTTTTGAAGAACTACAGACCGATTTCCCTTCTGAGCCGCGTCTACGTGCTGTTTTCGAGAGTCATTACGAATCGTCTCGCACGCAGACTCGACGACTTCCAGCCTCCCGAACAAGCCGGTTTCCGAAAAGGCTTCAGTACCATAGACCACATACATACCCTGCGGCAGATTGTGCTTGCGGCAATTTGCCACTTTGCCTGGCGTATGTGGACTATGAGAAAGCCTTTGATTCCGTCGAAATTTGGGCGGTGTTGCAGTCCCTTTAGCGGTGCCAAGTTGACTGTCGGTATATCGAAGTGCTGAAGTGTTTGTACAGTAGGGCTACGATGGCTATCCGAGTACAGAACCAGAGCTCGAAACCTATCCAACTGCAGAGAGGTGTAAGACAGGGTGACGTTATATCCCCGAAACTCTTCACCGCTGCTTTGGAAGACGTTTTCGGGCTACTGGACTGGAAAGGATACGGTATTAACATCAATGGCGAGTACATCACTCACCTTCGATTTGCCGACGATATAGTCCTTATGGCAGAATCGCTGGAGGACTTAAGCACTATGCTCAATGACCTCAAAGAAACATACAGAAATATAATTTGCTAAAACGGGATGGATTCACTTGCGCGGTACTGAAACGTCACAAACGAGAACTAAAAGATCTCGTTCCGTGTTGAACGTGTTAAAAGGATCTGTACCCTACCTTGTTGACAGTTAGCTTCAAATTACAATAGCACTTACCACCAGGTGGATTGTAAGTTCGTTTGTTACTTCAGTTTTAAATACGTTATCATTAATGTTCTAATAAAACTATAGTACAGTAAAAATTCTCTTTTTCGTTTATCTTGGCTCTTTTGATTCTCTTTAACGATTAGTTTATCATATTTTAAATACGCAAAATTGCCTTTTTTCCTTTCTTCAGCTAGCTTGTCTTGTAACGTTTTCCGCTTTTCCAAAACTTCCTCTGAGTAATCACTGATATTAATTTTATTCAGGTTCTTTTTATTTTTAATAATTTCATTCTTTTTCCGATTGCCTATAAACGAACATAGTACCGGCCTTGGTTTGTTAATTTCTCTATTTTTAGTACCTAAGCGGTGAATTTTGTTGATTTCGTAATGTTCTATAGTAATATTTAGATCTGGTTTCCGATTTTCCTTAAATTCTTGTAGTAGTTGGAAAGTTGATGTCTCTTTTTCTTCCAGGCCAAATATTGTGATATTATTTTTCTTCTCCACTTTTTTCTGAATCTCAATTTCTTTTTCTAATTTTTCTACTTTGATTTTTAGGTTTTTGTTTTCTTCCACTAAAGGGATTAACTTATCATTCATTTTGTCCATAATACTTTTTGTGACAGAATCCTTCGATTTCGCAGTTTGGCTTTGCATCTCAATTTTCAATTATTCAAATAATATTTGAAATTGACCTTCCATTATATTGTTATGAAGTTGTGTTAGCGTATGTTGGAACGTGATATTAGAAATGGTAGAATTTATTTTTATGGTTGGCAACACTGGTGGTACTGTCAGTGTCGCAAACGTCCGTCTTGTCGACGTTGCTATGACATATGTCGATGAGTAATATTTGTAGTGTTTTGTAACCTCAAATCAATGATGATATTGTTATTCTTATTTATCGACGATCACCAATAATCACACCAATCTGATTATCCATAAACACTTCACAGATAATCATTTACCGCACCCACTGCTGATCACCCCTTATCACCCATTAACCAATCCAAAAAACAACAGATTGTAGCTTCAATCAAAGCAAACAGGACAAATGTTTTCGATATGATGCGGGGTCGGTCCAACTCTCCTTCAAATATATCTACTACAGGAAAACAATAACAATTAAAAATTAGCAAACGTAAACCAAAACAAACCGAAGAAACTGGCAACAACGAAACACCTCCACCCCCCCCCCCCTCCCCTTCCAATACCATACGCGAGTACCGCAAGTCTATAGTTTACCCCCTCCTTGTGTAAATTTTGAACAAGTTTTTATATTTAACACTTTAAAAATAAAGTCGGTTATATGTAAACACTTGTTCAAAACAAAGGACCGTTTTAATTTCACATAAAAAAATTTCCCGCACTGATTCTACATTATTATTTTTATATGATCACTGATGTGTTGTACACGAGAAAACAACGTGTCCCTCTTAGCGTAAAGAGATTTAAGTTTCATTTCATTGGCACTTAATGCCATCTTGTGGTACAATAATTAATATTAAACTAACACAAAACAATTGCGTGGCGATGGAAAACGAAAGTTTTACAATGTACGAAAGTTTAATTATCAAATCAGGCAATATTAACTAGCGACGTATCACTCTTCTACTAAACGAAATTAAATCAAACACCTTGTCACGATCATATTTCCTGGGCGGGCAGTCTGCAACGAGATGTGTTAAATTATTACACGCGATGTAGGTAGGAGTAAAATTCCCCGTAGTAACCAAGTAAACGAGTTAATGTATATATGTAATCCATATTAGACGACTTCTTCGAAAAAATGTGTTGTTTGTAGCGTACACTAACCAAATCAAACAAGCACTAACAAGGTCAAACTAAAATAAATAAGCGTCTATTTACTTGTAGTAAATGCTTGTGTAGCTACAAAGTAATTTAATGTCAACTATTTGCAATTTTAAATTCAACAATACGGCGTACATTCCCCGATAGTGCTAAGCGAAGCTAAGACCTATCAAGTATTAACAAACTAGAGCGCATTGCCCAAAAATTGGTTAAGCAGTTCGACTCGATCAGGCCACAGGAGTTTAGCTCCTATCCTGCTCGACTGGACCAGAAAATGGTGGGGCCAATTTACCCAATTCTAATCCGGGTCCAAGAACCAGAAAATGGTGACTCTAATAGTCCTATGAACTATGCATAGCGGTCACTTTTAGGTCACGTAGGTGCAATCACATCTAACGTTGGTCTTCAACTACTCGGCATCGGGGCGGCACGTCGACGACACTGGACGGCCGTTGGCGTGTTTTCGACCTTTCATTTTTCGGAAAAATGAAACCATTGGTCGTCAAAAATGACGTCACCATATCGGGCCATCTATTCGACATACCTGTGCAGGAAGGAGGCGGAAGTGATGGGGAGGAAATACTACCAGCAAATAACGTCTACAAAATATGCGTTTTGACGCAACCATATCAATCAAAATCATCCCTTATGAATATGGTTATTCAATTATCTACATTGCTCAAAGTTAAACTCCAAACTAACTACATAAAATACATTTGTAGATACTCCAACAAGGGCAAGAGAAAGCCAATGTTAGTGGAATTGTCATATATTTAATAATTTTACTACATTTTATAAAATATATTAATATAACGGATTTTTGTAAAAAATATAATAAAACAGAGTTAGTTTATTTTTGTCGGCGCATATTTCTTAAATGCAAATTCTGGTGAAATCTGTCGGTTTTATTTATGTTTATCAAATAATTAACAATGTTTGCGAATACTTAAAAAAGGAAAAAAAGACAGCGAAAAGTAAAAACTGACTTTAAGGAACTAAAAAGATTTTTTTTAATATTCTGAAGTCGTTGTTTTGCTAAAGTGAATAGAAGAATTAAAGCTCCAACTTTACTTGGTATTTACTTTTGTTAGAGTTTTTTTTACAGTTTTGAGTGGACTAAATTGTTACATTGAAAACTTCTTCCCCCATTTTGCCACACTTAGGAGCGGAATTGTTATTTATACGATAATATGCCTGAAATAAGCTGGGAATAACCAATTTTATATTTTCAATTGTCAAAGATATCGGACCTCATACCTACTAAAACATACAATTGAATCGTGAAACTCTTCCTTTTAGAAGTCGGCTAAAAAGAGCAACGGGCAACTTTGGAATAGCACGACCTCTAAAAACTAAAGCCAGTATTTAATAAAAAATGCACTTAGAACTAATATAGTACGAAGTAAACGGACCGTTGGTCACTTTGTTCACTCTCTCGGCAATTAACTCTACCGTTATGGACTGTTAATCATGAGAGCAGGAAGTGAGATAAGAACCACGAAAAGCCACTCAAGGCAATAAAATCTATAATGTCTTGCGTGGCAGAAACTTGTTGGTAGTCTACCAATCAACGATAGTGGAATCGAGTAGCTGAAATTAATTAACACAATTTTTGTATAAATAATATAATAATAATAACACTAATGATTTTGAACGTAAATATAACAATAATAAACATTAACATACTATAAAATAATCTGCTTTACACTCCACTAGCATAATACTTAAGGTCCTTAGTGACAATATTTATAATCAGAACATAAGTTTAGCTTATTATATATTCACTACTTTACCATTACCATTACAGCCTATTAAAGTCCACTGCTGAGTAAGGGCCTCCCTATAGATTTATTCGTAGATGGCATATTTTCCATAGTTGCCAAGCTTGGCTGGCTTGTTTTCAAACGCAGTTTATTTTTTTTTATTTTTAGTCCTTATTACGAAGACTGCTCGTATCCTGGTTTATTTCTTTCTGTCGTCTCTGACGACACTCATGAGATGGGGTAACCTTCTGTCGTCTCTGACGACACCCACGGGATGGGGTAGCTATCTGTCGTCTCTGACGACACCCACGGGATGGTGTAGTGGATTACCTAACACTTCCATTATTTTTTTAGATATATTGAAGAGGCTGACAAAAGTTGAGAATTAAAAAAAAACTTTATGCGGTGTAACTATGTGTAGTTTATAAAATTAAAATTATAGACAAGAAATAAAGTTGCAAACTAAATAAGATTTCCAACTTGCTCGTCTTCAAAACAATCCAAGAAAAGGATTTATGCGAACGGAGTAGCGGGCACAGCGACCTTTACAACCTATCGAAGTTCACTGCTCAACATAGGCCTCACTCATATGTTGCTTCATAAGGGGGATATTTCATTTAGTTTCCTCGCTTGGCAGGTAGATTGGCAATTACTATTATTTTTAGTTCTAATTACTTCTCTCTATTGCCTCATACGACACCCATGGGGCCATGGTAGTGGCTATTCTTATTATGTCTCTACACAATAAGCACACAGTGGATATTATAATATAAGTGCCACTCACCCGCGGGCTGTGTACGCTCAATGCGGTGGCTGAGCAGATTTTGGATTTTTTTTATATAAAAAGGTGCAAACGAGCATGTGGCTCAACTGGTGGTAAATAACTACCATCGCCCATGAACAACAATCCTCGGAAGTGTTCGTCAAAAGTAATGGCATAATGTTACTTTAAGCTATATTCTTATAAAGCTTCTTCCTGTCCCAAACGAACGAAAAAAATTAATACGAATAAGATTAAACACCTCAAAATAATTTTTTTTTCAAAAGGAGTACATTTTCTCGTAATGTCTGAAGGTATTACGTATTTGATAGATGAGTTTTCTTCAAAAGCTTTTTCATAAAAACTTCTGAAACACGTTACTTATGACCTATAAATTGCTTGAAATCACTTTATCAATAATATTTCAGTTATAAATATATTTTTAAATTATTTTACAATTAAACTATCGATCTACTCTCGTTTCGCCTGGATTATTGGATACTGGATTATTTAGATTAAAATTTATCAAAGATTATATAATTATTAATATTGTATAATAATTTTTCGTCTTTTAAAATTAAATTAAAGTTTTTTTTTTTTAAATATAGCCCAGATCCTTTCTGGTATTGCTTGTTATCTGTTCGTAAAGTTTCACAGTAATCGGTTAAGCCATAAAGAAAATTAGCTCTAATGTAAATATATTTTAATAATATATTTTAAATAAATATATTTTCTGATGTTAGGTACATCGGGTGTAGTATTTTATGAATGAAAACGAACGAGATCCTTTAGTTCTCGTTCCGTACTAGAAGCAAAATTTACTATACGGTCGCAACGAGAACTATCAGATCTCGTTCGTTTTCATTCATAAAAAAACTTCACCAAATGTACCTAACATTAGAAAATATATTTATCTCACTTTATTAGTAAAGAAACATACAGAAATATAATTTGCTAAAACGGGACGGATTCACTTGCGCGGTACTGAAACGTCACAAACGAGAACTAAAAGATCTCGTTCCGTGTTGAACGTGTTAAAAGGATCTGTACCCTACCTTGTTGACAGTTAGCTTCAAATTACAATAGCACTTACCACCAGGTGGATTGTAAGTTCGTTTGTTACTTCAGTTTTAAATACGTTATCATTAATGTTCAAATAAAACTATAGTACAGTAAAAATTCTCTTTTTCGTTTATCTTGGCTCTTTTCATTCTCTTTAACGATTAGTTTATCATATTTTAAATACGCAAAATTGCCTTTTTTCCTTTCTTCAGCTAGCTTGTCTTGTAACGTTTTCCGCTTTTCCAAAACTTCCTTTGAGTAATCACTGATATTAATTTTATTCAGGTTCTTTTTATTTTTAATAATTTCATTCTTTTTCCGATTGCCTATAAACGAACATAGTACCGGCCTTGGTTTGTTAATTTCTCTATTTTTAGTACCTAAGCGGTGAATTTTGTTGATTTCGTAATGTTCTATAGTAATATTTAGATCTGGTTTCAGATTTTCCTTAAATTCTTGTAGTAGTTGGAAAGTTGATGTCTCTTTTTCTTCCAGGCCAAATATTATGATATTATTTTTCTTCTCCACTTTTTTCAGAATCTCAATTTCTTTTTCTAATTTTTCTACTTTGATTTTTAGGTTTTTGTTTTCTTCCACTAAAGGGATTAACTTATCATCCATTTTGTCCATAATACTTTTTGTGATAGAATCCTTCGATTCCGCAGTTTGGCTTTGCATCTCAATTTTCAATTATTCAAATAATATTTGAAATTGACCTTCCATTATATTGTTATGAAGTTGTGTTAGCGTATGTTGGAACGTGATATTAGAAATGGTAGAATTTATTTTTATGGTTGGCAACACTGGTGGTACTGTCAGTGTCGCAAACGTCCGTCTTGTCGACATTGCTATGACATATGTCGATGAGTAATATTTGTAGTGTTTTGTAACCTCAAATCACTGATGATATTGTTATTCTTATTTATCGACGATCACCAATAATCACACCAATCTGATTATCCATAAACACTTCACAGATAATCATTTACCGCACCCACTGCTGATCACCCCTTATCACCCATTAACCAATCCAAAAAACAACAGATTGTAGCTTCAAAGCAAACAGGACAAATGTTTTCGATATGATGCGGGGTCGGTCCAACTCTCCTTCAAATATATCTACTACAGGAAAACAATAACAATTAAAAATTAGCAAACGTAAACCAAAACAAACCGAAGAAACTGGCAACAACGAAACAAGAACACACCAACCTCCCCCAAGCCGACTGGTCCTCGTGGGGGAAAGAGACCACAACCCTCCAACAATAAGTGACAACAAAAATAACAAATCCATAATCTCTATCGCAGCACTCAACGTACTTACCCTGAAAAGTGAAGAAAACCTTACAAAACTCATGTATGCTTTAAAACACATCAAATGGGACATTGTTCGCCTCATAGAAGTGAAAAGAATGGGTGAAAATATCACATCGTATCCAGATTACATATTCTACCATATAGCAGGGATCCCGAGACTCCATGGGGTTGGATTTATTGTTAAAAAACATATAACAAAACACGTGGAAGGATTTATAGGTATATCGGAGCGGATTGTTTTAGTGAATTTTAAACTACCTGGATATAAAGATCCTTGGTCAATAGTACAAATATATTCGCCTATTGAACAATCAAGCCTAGATACAATAAATACATTCTACCTTAATCTAAATAATGCGATCCACGAGCACGGTCATAAAAACCTTATAATAATGGGAGACTGTAATGGTCAACTTGGAGAAAGGCGCCCGGAAGAGAAAAAAGTACTAGGACCTTTCACATACAGTAATAAACATAGATGTAGAAATGGAGAAATTCGCTCTAGAAAATAACCTCACCATCTTAAACACTATGTTCAGGAAAAATAAGAAAAACATGTGGACCTGGATCTCGCCAGACGGCAAAACAAAAAACCAAATTGATTTCATAATGACCAACAGAAACAACTACTTCACTAACTTTTCCGTAATCAAAAAATTGAACTTTAACACTAATCATAAACTAATTGGAGCAGAACTAGCATCAAATCAACCAAAGAAACCTAGACCAAGACACGACTTATTTAAGACAAAGCTCGGAAAACATCACTTAGAACAAATAACAATCGCTCTAATAGACAAATTTACAGACTATGAATCTAACAAAAAAGAATTTGGAACACGATGAAGATACAATTGGATAGAAAATACCATAAAAACCCAAATACAACTAGTTGCAAATACAAAAACTAAACCGAAAAAATGGCTAACAACAAAAACCACAAAACTATTAGAAGCGAGAAACCATTTAATTAGCACTAAAGACACACAGGACAGAAACAAAAATTAACGGAAATTAGTAAACAAATTAAGGATAGCATAAGGAAGGACAGAAAACAAAACAGAATGGAAACTATAAAAACATTTATAAGCAAAACGGGTGGAATCAAAAAGCATACAGAAAGTTGAGAAATTCGAAGAATTGGATTGTTAAAATGAAAAATGACAGTGAAAAATGGAATCATCGTAGAACAGGAATATTGTATATAGCAACATCTTATTACAAGAGACTGTACGAAAGTAACACAACAGAAGACGAAATTGATTCGGTGGATACCTCAAACATTCCTAACATTCTTCAAGCTAAACTCGAGAAAGCCATAGATACTCAAAAGGTAGATAAAACTCCAGGTCCTGACGGCATAAGCAGCGAAATCTTAAGACAAGGAAAGGAAGTGTTAGCACCTGTCCTTACAGATATATTTAACAATATTATAAACACTGAAATGATTCCCCAGAAATGGACAGAATCTAACATTATCCTGTTGTATAAGAAGGGAGATAAACATGAAATTGGAAACTATCACCCCATCAGTCTTATGTCAAACATCTACAAACTCTTCGCTAAGATCATTTTAAAACGTATTGAAAGAACGCTAGACGAACAACAACCCATTGAACAGGCGGGATTTCGTAAGGACTACTCGGTGATCGACCACATCCATGTAGTTCGTCAAGTTATTGAGAAATACAATGAATACCAGCTTACATATTACATTGCTTTTATCGACTAGAGCAAAGCATTTGACTCTCTTCTACTTAAAAAAATATGGGAAGCATTAATGGAACAAGAGATTGAACTCAAATACATTCGATTAATAAAAAACATGTACAGTCATAGTACAGCAAGAATCCAGTTAGATAGGAAAAGCCAAACATTCAAAGTAGGAAAAGGCGTTAGACAGGGTGACCCCCTGTCCCCAAAATTATTCTCGGCTGTACTGGAATCAACTTTCAGAAAACTTAATTGGGAAAATCTTGGGATCAATATAGACGGCACATCACTGTCGCATTTAAGATTCGCTGATGACATAGTGCTATTCACCAAAACACCTGAAGCCATCAATAAAATGATAGAAGACCTATCGATAGAAAGTGAGAGATTAGGATTAAAACTCAATCCAGAGAAGATTAGAGTGATGAAAAATGGAGAGAAAACCACAATACGGATAAGAAATACCGAAATCAACTACACTGACGAATACATCTATCTGGGACAACTCATAACCCAAAAAGAACCTATGCGCGAGGAAGTGAAGAGAAGAATTACGAACAGCTGGAGACGATACTGGAGCTTGAGAGAGGCTATGAAAGACAAACAAATTCATATAAATATCAAAAGCAAACTATTTAACACCTGCGTACTACCCGTCCTTATGTATGGCTGCCAATCATGGACTTTAATTCGTGAAATGACAAACAGTCTAGCAACTTGCCAATATGCTATGGAGAGGAGCATGCTGAATGTCAAAAGATCAGACAGACTGAAAAACTGTGTCATCAGAAATAAAACAAGAACCATAGATGTAGTACGGAAAATTAAAAGACTCAAATGGAGGTGGGCAGGTCACACAATAAGAGGTCATGACAAATGGAGTAAGAAGGTGACAAGATGGTATCTCAGGGAAGGAAAAAGGAAAAGAGGCAGACCGCAGAACAGATGGGACGACGATATAAGAGAAGTGGCAGGAGTGATGTGGAACAGAGTGGCTCAAGAAAGATCAGAATGGAAGAGGTTGGAGGAGGTCTTTGCCGATTGGCAAACAGATCTACAAAAGATAAAAAAGCAGCAAATATTAGATAAAATTTTATGTTTGCTTTAGAATATTGTTATAAGGTTAAGTTGATCTGAATAAAGGCTATTATTATTATTATTATTATTACAGTAAAAATAGACGTTTATTTGATCAACTGCACTAAATTTTCGATCTATTTTATTCATAAGGTTTAGAATTATTACTGAGCATAAAATCACAAAATGCTGACAAATCCAACATTAAACGTCCTATAACTCAAATAGTATGGACATTAGAAAAAAAGTTTTAAACAAAAGTTGTAGAGAATAAACTGATCTTCAAAAATGGATAAATGCATTTTATTTGTTAATCTAATATTTCAAGAGTTATTGGCTGTGATAGAAAAACCGGTTCATAAAATGGGCCATAAATCGTAAACGGTAAGTTATACAAAAAAGTTTACTGGAAACAAAGATGCAAAGTTTTATTTCCTACAATAATAATTTCTATAACTTTTGCCTTTAAGTGCACCATTTCCGAGATATCGGCTGAAAACATTTTTTTCAAGATGGTGCTTGAACCGCCACCTGGATCTGTCAGCATTTTGTTATTTTATGCTCAATAAGTGATACTAAACCTTATAAAAAAATGGACGAAACCCTCGACGAAATGGTGACGTAACTTCAAGTTGATATCATATAGAATCTTGTGTACGTAATACAGTTTGCTCGTGTTACTGTTAGTAATATTTGTATAATATTAATTACAAGAATATTATTTTTTATTTTTTTTCTAGCTTACTCTATATTACGCAATAGAAACCATTCTTTATTATAAGCTGTTAAAATATTATTTAAGAAAGCGGTATAAGATACACTGATGGCCGTGATAGTGGACGAAAGTTTTGGAGGGAGGGAGGGAAGGTAAAATGGTGTATTTCCTAGTCTAAAGGGCATTTGACTCTTCGGATTAGGAAAGACACCATGTTATTTTTCTATATTATTTTTTACATCTTTAAATATGTAAAAAATAATATAGAAAAATAACATGCATCCATCAACTTTCTGCATGTCTTACCAGGACGTCACCCCATCTAGAGAGGGTTTTCCCTACACTTCGCCTACCGGTACACGGCTGCCCCTCGAGAACCCTTTTTCCTTACTAATATCACTCATTTTTGAAAAACTGTTTTTTATTTTTGTATACGTACGTACCAGTTAGAATTTTTGTCTTAGCGACTCTTTATGTATTAAATCATAGACTATGGCTTTCTTCTGTACAACAAATATAATATTAGTGTCAGTTACGTGTCCGTATAGCAAAATATTATACGACATTATGCTATGAAAATAGAACAAAGTCTGTTTGTCAGTTTCTATATATGGGGACCTCATTGAAGCTTCGCGTCTAGTGTGGTTCCAAGAAAAATAGGTACTAATATCGACAGGACTCAACTTGTTTATTATTATTAATGGCTGGGTTATACATATGATTATTCAATTTGGAAGGGAAAGTACTTTGTTAGGTAGCAATTTTTTTGTTTAACCCTCGGTTGGTCGCATGGGGTCTTTAAAAGCCTAGGTATTTTTAAAATGCAAATATTTTATTCGTAATACTATCATAGAAACTTGAAATTCCAGGTACCCTCCTAAGTTTTATTATAGTTTCCGCTGATCGCTGCTAAGTTCAGTGCCCGCGCAGGCGTCGTGAGATACGGAAGGTTATTTTGTGCGTAGGCTTTCAAAGACCCCACGCGACTAACCGCGTAAGTAAAAAGTGATTGGAACTTATTTTTTTATTTACTTGTAGCACATGATGTTTTGATGATTTTTGTGTTGTTTTAGGCTTTTTAGTTACTATAATGGACGCTCGACAACAAGAACGCATATTGCACTGGTTGGAGGAGGAGGAAGAGGAGATTCTTGGTGGAGAGGATGATGAAGATGGAAATCATATATACCCGGACGAAACAAGCGAACACAACACGGATTCAGAGCAAGAATGTGATGATGGTGATCCAGAAACCCAGGATCATGTGTCAGAATCGTCCGAAGACCAACAAATGGATGTAGATAGTTCGGATAGCGACGATAATGAGCCATTGATCCACATGTCATCACAGAACTTTTATTTTGTCAAAAAAAAAGATAAAAGTGGCCACTATAAAACAATTAGCAAATGGAGGAAGACACCGTACCCACAGGGTATCAAAACAAGGAGACAGAATATAGTTACAGAGCAACCAGGCCCACAGGGTACAGCTCGGGCGGTGAGTAATCCCTTTGAATCTTGGCTTTTGTTTTTGGACGTTGATATGTTGCAGCATATTGTGGAGTGCACAAATATAAAGATAGCATCTATGCAGACAAATTACGAGAGGCAGCGTGACTGTGAGGAGACCAATATCATTGAGCTAAAAGCGTTGATTGGTATTATGTATCTGATTGGTATTCATAAATCGTCACATGCTTTGATTGATGATATTTGGATGGCTGATGGTACGGGGTTAGATAAATGCCGTGCTACTATGTCCAAGCAACGTTTCCGTTTTTTATTAAGAGTCCTCCGATTCGATAATATTCATACACGGGAACAACGCAAAGCCGTTGACAAACTGGCGCCAATAAGAGAGATATTTGAGCAATTTGTAAAAAATTGCCAGACAAATTACAAGAACACTGAATATGTTACTATAGATGAAATGTTGGAGAGTTTTAAAGGCTCGTGTAGATTTCGCCAATATATGCCAAGCAAACCAGCTAAATATGGCATAAAGTTGTTTTCTCTAGTGGATGCCATGACATTCTACACAAAAAACTTAGAAATATATGTAGGAAAACAGCCAGAAGGTCCCTACTTTCAAGATACTTCAACAAAAGCTCTTGTCAAACGAATGATTGAACCAATATCAGGTACAGGACGAAATGTGACCATGGATAACTGGTTTACTAGTGTTCCATTAGCTGAGGACCTATTGACAAATCATAATTTGACAGTAGTGGGTACATTAAGAAAAAATAAACCAGAAATTCCAAGTGAATTCAAGCGAAAAGGCTTGGAAGTACATTCCACAGCGTTTGGATATAAACCGACAGAGACTTTGCTCTCATACTGCCCAAAAAAGGATAAAACAGTGTTACTACTTTCAACTATGCATAATGATGGTATAATAGATGAGACATCTGAGAAAAAGATTCCAGAAATCATAATTTTTTATAATAAAACGAAAGGTGGAGTGGACGTGGTGGATAAACTTATCGGAACTTACACTGTTGCACGCGTTTGCTACCGATGGCCGTTGAGGTTGTTCTTTACAATGCTCGATGTTGGAGCGGTAAATGCCCACATAATATTGGATACCGTAAATCCTAACAACCGAATAGGTCGCAAGTTATTCTTGAAAACGCTAGCATTCGAACTATGTCGTCCTCAGTTGGAATCGCGGGCCACTATATCAACTTTGCCACGCGAATTGAAACAGCTTATTCTGCGATTCGTACCTCGTCCCGTGGATGTTCCTCACAAAGATACTGGTTTCGTACCTATGAGGAAACGATGTATTCATTGCACCAGGGGAACAGATAGAAAATTTAAAACTATCTGCCATTTTTGTAAGGGAAATATATGTCCAATACATTCAAAATCAGTATGTACTGGCTGTGTTCAAACGGAAAATTAGTGTGAATTTGAAACGTAAAAGTATATATTTTTTTTGTTGGATCTACTTACATTTCTTTTTATATTGTTAAATAATGCCTTAAAATACCAAAAAAAAGGTTAACACGATTGTTTTTATTTTTATTACAAGAAATATATTTTTTTTTCTCTAAGTCATGAAAAACACTAAAAATTTTGTTCCTATTTTCTAATTTTAAGTTTCAAGGAGTTAATAAACATTTATTTTCTAATAAATTATAGTCTTTTTATTCAAGTAATATAAATAAACAATTATATAATAAAATAAATAGGAAAATAATAATTGTAAGGTGTTTTCTACGCTGTTAAATTTTGGGGTCCTTAAAGACCCCACGCGACCAACCGCGTAAGTTTAAAAGCGCGACCAACGGAGGGTTAATAAATTTGTACGTGTTAGAGCTATGCTGCAGCTATGTTATGGTTGTAGCACGAATATGTTGGCTTGACCAGTAAAAGAACCACGCTCTCACAGAATGCTAGCATATAATAGCAGCTAAATGCTGCTCCATTTAATATGATGGGTGTCAAGAACCTGAGACTTTTCTTACGAAACAAGGCATTCAATCTTAGTACGAGGTTTGATGCTTTATCGAGGATAAGTGTATAAGTCTATGGGCCACAGCATCTCCCGTGCTCGTTTATAAAAAAAAATCTCAATATACTTCTTTTTGTCACCTCATACGTTATCCACAGCACACACATAATTATAGATTCTTTTAAGCCGCAGAACAATTTTTTATGGGTAAAGTTACCAGCATTTGAGCCTCAGGCTCATTAAACTTCAAAGAGGCACATTCTCACATCATTCGCAAAGGGGATGCACAAAGGAATTTATGTAGGAATTTTGTTCCCTACATTGTTTTGGCGTACGCGGTACAAATGTATTATTTACATTGTTATTGCAACTTGTTTCAACATGACTGGTGATTTGAAATTATTACGCGTAATTTATTTAAAAGGTTGTTTATTCATCTATCATTACTTAAAGATATCAATTGAGGTACATAAGTTTATATATATAACTAGGTTGCTTAATATAGGTTTCTTTTATACGTAGCCTATTAGGGAGGATACTTGACATAAGTGAGTTGAATAATGTCCTTGATGCCTGCAATAAATTTATTGTATTGTATTGTGTTGTATTGTATTGTACTCCTGAATCATTATCCTTCCGTCAACTCTTTCGACACTCACGGGATGACCCCATGTCAAAATATTAAACTTTGTTAGAGATAAAAAATGTGAATACCGTAAGAAGGGGCTATTTGAAAATCATGGGGCTATTTGAAAAATAATAAAACTAAGAATGCACTCGTAATATTTTTTTATTCTGTGAACGTAGCCATAACTTTTTGTCGCCATTTTGTGGCGAGGCTAGTGTTTATTCAAAATTGGGATTATTTTCAGAGGAGTTTATTTGACAATTGTCAATGGAAAAAACGGATTTGTGTGAAGTGTTGAATCTCAGTGTCAAAACTTCAGGTGCAAACTTTTGGAGGCACAAGTGATGTTTAAACTACAATCGTTTTGGTAAGCTTATAGTGTTTTGCTTTGTTTTCTTCCGGTTAAGAATGTATAATCATCATCTGCTTTGCTCATTCTGTATTTGTTATATTTCGATAAATGTCGAGGGAGGCTATTTGGAATAGATAAAGTGGTTTTTTAGTAAATCTCAAATAGCCCCATTACCAAATAGCCCCGTAAATATAACAAGTTAAGATTTTCTTGACTTTGACTTTTTATATTACAGATTAATATACTCGTATTTTTAGTAAAAACATGGTTCGCAATTATAAAAGAACCTACCAAAATGTCCGGCATGGAAAATATTTTAAACCAGTCTTGCAGTGAAGAGTCTCTTAAAAAAGCAGTAAATGCAGTTCAAAATAAACAATGCTCTTTAAAACAAGGTTCGGAACATATCTACTTTATCTAGAAAGTCTAGAGGTCTGAACAACTTGTAAACAAAACCTGGGCACCCCACGTTGTTCTCAAAAACTGAGATTCCCTTTTGATTTGCTAGACTTAAGAGCTTTGGCTCAAAGATAAATTAAAAATTATGAATATGAAAAAATTATGATGAGACATAAAAACCAAATATCATTTCGCCTTACTAGCAATATTTCTTCTGCAGGAGCTGAAATCAACAAAGAAATAATAGAAAAGTTTTTTGACAACTTCGAGCCACTTTGCAATGATATCTCTCCAGATAGAATCATCAACTACGACGAAACTAATTTAACCGACGACCCAGGATCAAAAAAAATTATCTGCAAAATAGGGAAAAAATACCCTGAAAGAATAATGGTCTCAACAAAAAGCGCTATTAGCATAATGTTTGCTGGTGCAGCTGATGGTACATTGCTTAATCCCTATGTTGTTTATAAGGCAGAACATTTGTAGGATACCTGGATAACAGGAGATCCTCCTGGTACTCATTACAATATATCTCGCATTGGATGGTTCGACTCTGTATGTTTCGAGGATTGGTTTACAACAGTAATCCATACGCAAAAAAAGGAGAGAGTCAAGATCTTGGTAGGCGACAACCTATCCTATCATTTTTCCCCAAGAGTTCTAGAATTATGTAATAGTTACAATATTAAGTTTGTGCTTACCTGCAAAATCTACACATATCATGCAGCCATTAGATGTAGCTTTTTATGCCCCATTAAAACACTATTGGCGCCTAATATTGACTGAGTGGAAGCAGAAAGAATCACGACGTATCAAAACATTGTCAAAAGAATGTTTTCCTACATTATTCTCACGTTTATACCAAAAATTAATAACCAATGAATCAGGAACGCATAACACAAAAAGTGGCTTTGATAAATGCGGACTATATCCATTAAACAGGTATCGACCTATAGAAAGACTCCCTAAAAAACAGTAAATACAGAAGACTGTGACAAAAACATTTCATCAGCTGTTATTAATATGCTCGCTTAGTTACGTATTCCATCCCATGCTCAGAGTCAGAGAAAAGGAAAAAATGACTGAATGTGTCACCCGGAAAAAGCATCTGTATTGAGGACTATCAGTTAAAAGAAAACAGCAACTCAAGAAGCAGAAAGGCAAGGGAAAGAAAAGTTCAGCAAAAGAAAATAATATAAATATTGAGAACACAACATAATTAAGTGTGAAATCTTCGGAAGAAAACGTTTTACCATCAGAACCACAATCTTCTACATCAGGATTGCATGATAAAAAAAGACTTACCAACCTACACTTTTAAGGAAATGTCAGAGAAGCTCATCGAGTAGTTCAAAAGTTATTGAAATGAGCTGCCATAGCGATTCTGACTTTATCAATTGTTCAAGGGGGTCTTCGGACTCAGATAAGACATTAAAATTAGAGATGATTAACCTGAAATAGTTGATGCATCTTTAGCAATAAATGATGACGTTTTGCTGAGGTACCATGCAGACAACAATGACATTAACTATTACATAGGTCGAATGGATAAAATAGAAGAAAACTGCATTACAGTTTTCACTGTTTGTCAACTGTTTTCAAACGCAGCATACGAAATTTGGGTTAAGATTTATTGAAAAAAATAACGGAAAAGTGTGTAAGGTCCAAAAGAATATGATTATAAAAACGGTCCAAACCTAGACGTAACATAGAAACGCAAGAAAATACTTTTATCCTTATGGACAATTCTAAAAATGTTTATTTTTATATTAAATTAGTAAAGTACTTAAGTGGAATTGTGGAGGGCTGTAATGATGATATATATATATATATATATATATATATATATATATATATATATATATATATATATATATATATATATATATACAGGAATTGCTCGTTTAAAGGTATAGGATTATTTCTTTGTAATGCCAAATATCGCCAATGGTTTTTTTAATGGTAAATTGGGTAAAATTTACATTTTCCCAAACATCAGTACCTTTAGTCTTAATTAGTCCCACTTCAATAAAAATGTAAAACAAAAATGTAATACCTTTAACAATATTTTATATAAGATTATATATGTCAATGCCATACCTTTAGGAAACAAATATTAATTCTGCATTACATACTTAATTTTTTGAACTATCGCAATAAATTGTAGTTTTTTGTCCAATCAGCCCCGTTTTACGACAATATTATTAATACGAACATTTATATATTACAATATTCGGAGCTACAAAATTTGGAAAAACTAATCATAGTTTTGTGGGACTTCTAATAAAGAGAGTTTATGCATATTCTGGACAAATATGGCCACTGTTTATTTTTATCCTTAGAATCCCTATATCTATAGATACAGCCTATCACATGTCCGCTGTTGAACGTAGGCAGCCCCACTATTTTATGTGATAACCATTAATAAACGCAGCATCAATAAATTCGGGATTGGGTTAATTGCTCACGACGGTGTTATTGGCATTCAATTGGGAATCTTTCTGATCTTTTTTTAACATTGAAATTACGTTTTGTCTACAAACAGGAATATAAGTATAATAAACGTGGTAGAACCATGCTGCTGCTATATTATCATTGTAGCACGAATGGGTCGGTGGTTAGCATTCACTAACCATCTGGTAGAGTGTGTGCTTATTTGTCATGTTTAATTATAAAAAATGTATATTATATGCGATCAAAATAAGTAGAATTAGTTACATTCGATTCGTTGAACTGATTTATTTAAACCACCTATGCAGTATTAATTATAACTTTAAAAAAATACAATTCGATTAAAACGATATTTAAATTGTTTGAAACATTGCAGTATAGTCGCTGAAATTGAACGTTATCTCTGTGCGATGGCCATGAACACGGGAGCCATGTTAATTGTTTTTTGCATTTGCATTTCCTGTTTATTCCGAGTTCAATCAACTAAAATTGCATGTTTGTTTCATTGTCAAATTGCAATTGAAATTTGAGAGATTTTATATCATGTTATTATATTATATTATTAATATGTTACAAATCTCTAGATTGCAAGAGAGACTTAATATAATAATTATGCTCTCAGAAATTAGAAAATACTGAAGTGAAGACAGCGAGAAGTATACCCTCGCCTCCTACAACTGAGGAATGTTACTTCAATGCATCTATATTATAACCTTACACCCAACCCCCCTCCCCGTCTACTTCGTTTTTAGGAAAACTTAAATACCAAACAAAATATTAAGAACGACTTCTGTATTTAAAAACTTGTTGTTTTCGTTAAGTGCGTTATCAGAATCAGTATCCAAACGTATGTAAATAACTTTAAATCAGAAAACTCGCAGTAAAAATATAAAGTAAATTTAAAAAAATTATTTGCACATACATGTGCAAATAATTTTTATTACCTCTAACTGACACGCATCGGTAAAGCGGAGTCTTTGAAAATACTTTTATTCCCCGGCCAATACAGAGGTAGTAAAACCAATTTTCAAATTAAAATTTATTAGAATTAGTATTTTTTTTGACATACTAAGACATGCATGTCTCTTTTTATTTCACAGATGAGTCGATTACGGGGTAACCTAGCACTTAAAATAACAAACAACAATTTATAGCTTGGTCGGTGAGGATCGAAGCAGGGTTGCTCGCGTACTATAAAATTACAAAGAGCGTTTAACCCCTGAGCTACTAAGGCTATTTAACATTTAATTATTAATTATATTAAAGTTACATGCACCGCATTTCTTTAAAAATGGGTATAGATAAAAAGTTATGAAAGAATTGATAGGAAGTTATAGTTGCTAGTCTCCACAATTAGAAACCCAATACTAGTCGTCTTTTACGACATGCTAGGCAAGTTGGAATTATTTTTTATTATTATGTCCTCCAGATCGAATTTCGATCGCAGCGGCCAGTCTCAACAGATACGAGCCATCTGTGCAAGACATGATTATAATATCCATTTATAGACGGATAAACCGAATTTTCATTTTTAACTTAATCCGGGATTCGAACCAAGTTCAGGAGTTGCATTTACGACCACTAGATCAACGAGGCAGTCTTTTTTTTAATAAGTCCTAAATAAACATCGCTTTGTTTATCAATGTGGGGTATTATAAATATTATTACATTGAAACTTTTTTTATTTTGTTAAAACAAATATTGTTATAAATATTTGCATTACTGATTCCCATTTTCCAGGGGATAAAATTAATTACGTTCCTTAAATTTGTGAGCCACAAAATTAAATCAACTGTTTACTGAGGAGATTAATTATCCAACAAAACCACTAAATCAACTAACTTAGCAATTTAAATTCTTTATGCATGTTCCTACTTAATAAAATAAGTGTTATATCACGTAACATTAAAACAAAACAAATGATGATCCCAAGATTGTATTGTGAACACACTAGCTGTGCCCGCGACTTCATTCGTATGGAATTAGTAATTTGTTAAAATAAGTTCAGATGATTTATTCTTGCTTTTTATTGTCTTGAAGACCTTGAAAGAAACTCATCTGGATAAAAACATTCGGACACAACGACAAGAAACTAATTAGATGAACTATACGCTTATGAATACATAATATTATAATGAAGTGGTGTGTGATGGTGTAAAAATATCTACCAACCCCTTTCTTCCAATTGGTGACGTTAGGGGCGACAGAGGGAAATAAACTAGGAGATGGGTAGCAGCGTCTTCGTAACAACTAGGAAATTAAAAATTGTGGTTGCCAACCAGCCTGTCAGGCGTGGCAACTCTGGTAAATATTCCCCTTATGACGTGAGACCTATTTTTAGTGGTGGCTTTTGATAGGATGTAATAGAATGGAGTGACGTGGAGACAAATTTCCTGCAGGGATAGTATTTGAAATATCGACAAATCTTTGATTAAGTTCATTTAAGTTAGCATCGTAATGCTGCTGTGTTTCGTATGGTGAAGAGAACCGGAGACCTTTTTTACTGGAAACAAGGCATTCCATCTTAGTTCTCAGGTGTAACCGCATCCACATTGATTTTCAAATAAGGATCAAAATGCAATTTTTGATCCTTAGTTGAAGATACATGTGGATTTCTATGGGCCACAGCTTTCACTTACCATTAGGTGGACTATTTGTTACCCAATGCAATAAAAAATTAATAAATATATTCATCTAAACAAAAAAAAACTATCAAAATAATCTTTCAAAGAATGTGTCTTGAAGTACAAACACTTACTATACGTATTTAGTAGGTCAGATAATGATAATGAGTTGACATAAATATATAATTTTGGGGGAATTTTAACTTCACATATATATCAGAAACAAGATATTATTTATGAGGCGTTCTAAATAGCGATTACCAATTTAACTTCCTGATCCGTAATATTTTTAATAAATTAAATTCTTTGAAGGTTTAAAAATAATAATAATCTTTAATTAAAAGTTAAATCGAAATTCATTAACTTTCAGCATTTTCTGGTTGAAATTTCTAAAAGAACAAACAGGATTTTAGAATTGTTAAATCTCATCGTTCTTTCTCGTCGTGCCACTTTATTTCATACAATACTCGTAAGGTGTCTCTTCTTAATTTAAAGCGGTTCAAACACGAAATCTAATCGTTAGTATAAGGAAAATTTAAAAAGTATTTTATATAACAGTGCAGTGGTAATCGAAGTAAACTTTACCCACTTTCTTCCCATCTTTCATTCCTCTTCCGTCGTCGGTAACGTTGGACTAACAATAGACTGGTAGGGTATTTTTTACAGGATAGGATGACAAACGTGCACACAGTCCGCCTGATGGTAAGCGCTTCCTGTGGTCCATAGACATCTACATTTATACTCGATTACGAATCAAAATGCAAATGCGTTGTCACCCGTAAGGACTTAGATGGAATGCCTAGTTTCCAGTAAAAAAGGATCTCCGGTTCTCTACACTCACCATACGAAACACAGCAGCATTGAGCTACTATTTTGAGCTGGTTGTGAGAGCGTGATCCTTCCCCGGTTGAGCCGGCCGATTGGTGTTACAACTAGAATAATAATACCAAATTTAAATTATGGTTAGCAGTTAATCTTGATTAAGATACTAAATATCTTGATATCTCTTTTCGGGTGGTGGTAGCGTAAAAGAATCAGTTACTTCATTTATCCCGAGATTATTATAAGTGGCAACTATGGATATAGGTACGATTAATGTCATGGCTTTCGATAGATGAAAATATAACCCAACGGCATTCTTAAAGTTATAGGTGACAGGCTTAATTGTCCCTATCTGTAAGATTTTTGTAAAATGATTGATGAAAATTAAATAAAATAAATTAAAATTACATTTAATGGGTAGTTTTTAATTTAATCGAGGACAGATGTAGATATTTAAAGGCCAAATCAACCACTCACCATCAGGTGGACTGTGTGCTCGTATGTCATCCTTATCCTATAAAAAAACCACTGCTTATACTGTTATATTACATGGTTATCTGCCACGGTTATCCCCTTACCTAATAACTTATAACAAATCCTAAAAAAATACAGAATTTGCGATGGTAAACCGTGATTGGTTTTGACAGTTCATTATAAATCAAATAGAAACGTCCCCATGTTGTAAAATTTAATACGTTTTGGATTCAATGATTTCAAAAGGAAGGATAGGCCCATCTAAATATTTTACTCATAACTTTTTCATACAAGAAAAAGTAGCGCATCTGTCATAATACAAACGTCATATCAAAACACGACGTAACCGCGGTTGGATTTAAAAATACCATAATTTTACCTGAAGGTCAATTTTTATTATTATTGGATCCTTTTAAATTTTAATATTAACCCTACGATATCAAAAATTTCTAAATTGTTCATAGGTACCACGTTTTTTAAAAAAAATAAAACTAGAATGAGCCCCCGTTTTGGTCAATCGATACTCGATTGATGCATTTATTGCATTTATGTTGCATCTTTGACATAACTATAATGTGGGGCTACCACGATATAAACTCTATGCTCCAGAAGCAATCGGTTTGAAAACAGAATTTCAAAATATTTTATGGATCAGATTTTCAGATTCAATTAAGCAGATATGGTTTCTTTTGTACTCTTTTTGTTTTACCCTTATTGAAAATAAAAAAATATTAAGTACCAATATTCAAAAGTTAGCTTACACTAAGTTCTTAGACAAAAAATAAACAGAAATAAAAATAAAACCTTCAAAAAACGAAACGTATAAATAAACTAAACGGGTTACGCCAAAATCCCGGTCCATGAGAAAAAGGAAACTTCAAACGTGATATAATTTTTTTAAAATAGTATATTTTTGTTTTCCATGTACAATTTTTTGAGGGTCTAAATCCAACCCTGGCCTAATCTTGGTAACGTAACTAAACTAACTGTAAAATAAAACTTTAAAAATGCGTTTGTATAATAATTTAATTGTAACAAAATTTATATAATGTTGTTTACCGATGATACGATATCCCTTGTTTTTTTTTTTAAATCCTTTTATCGTAATTTTTGCATTCTTTTACAACGCAACGAGACATATTTATGACAGGCAAATCAGTCCTGCGCGCGCACCACTGTCGACCGATTCACGTTGGCCCTAAACTGTAATTTTAGGGCCAGCGCACTGGTCCGTTTTATTTGTTCGGTCGGCCCGGTCCTTGCGCTCGTAATATATAAGTTAATGGTTGGATTTGCTTACAAAGAATTTCGCTTAATAGATGATTGGCGATCAACTTTTTCACTTGCAAGATAAGAGGGGGCATTTTAAAGTTGGCGGAAGGGAGGGTAAGGATTGGAATTAAAAATCCAAATTTATTTTTCCTTTTTAATATATTCACCTGTTACCCTAATACATTTTTCAATTAACTTATGTATACCCTCAAAAAAATTATTTGTCTTTGTCTAAAAAATACGCCGAAACTATGTCACATTATACGACATCCACGGGGTGATAATATGGGGTAGTATATATTCTTACAAAGACACTACACGGTAGATCGCTATATTTGCAATCATATATATACTTCGTATAAATTATTTTAAAAAATTGGATTTCGATGGCAAATTGTGAAAGTAGTGATAGGTGGTTAGCCATACAATTTATAAAACTTGCAAATTATGTCTTGTGTTAATGACACAGCTTCCAAACGCACCTTTTACTTATACCTGAAAGTCGTCACTTGTGTATTTGTACAAACATTCGGTGGGTTGTTGGTACTTTTAAGCTAAAACTTGTAATTTAGTGTCAATTTACCGGAATGCAGGCTGGTTGCGCGGAAAAAACCATTGGATTATTATATTTGACGGTAGAGGTGCCAAGCCGCTTGTTCCTTTCCGAAAAACGATATCATTCGTACCCTCCTATCGACACATCGGGGTGGTGGGGTGGGAGGGGCAAGAAGATGATTCTAGAATGTCACGTAATCATCGGAGCCGAGGACATATAAGGCACGCGCGACCGTTGCGCGTCCTTTTTTCCACCGCAGTCGTCGTTGAAACCACACCGCTAGTAGAAACCGCTTTAGCCTGGAAGCAGTCGAGCTCCAGGAAACCCGCCTCACCTCGTGTGAGATATAGTCGCGCACCGCCTCTCTCCGGAGTGTTCCAGAAGAAGTTCTAGAAGTTGCAGCTATAGTGCTCAACAGGATAGAAGAAACCCCGGTGAGTCAATATTCCTTTATTTACCGCCTGCCTGATAATATAGTTTAACCCGCTCCAATTTGTATTTTCCTAATCAGACAGGATTCCTTTTCAGCGATTTGGCACAATAATAGTTTAGTTTTAGGGAAGAGCGAGTGCATTATACCGCATGCTATAGTAGTCGCCTTTACGTAAGCGTAGAAGCAACCGCATATACAGTCCACTTTAGTTAATATCACGCGTAATAGGTTTAAGGTTCGACCGGGGAACTAGACTTCGGCAGCCTTAAACACGTGGCTCCACCATTTTATGGTCACTTCGAGCAGGATTTTGGTCAAATTGTTGAATTAATTAATTAGATAATGCACTCCAATTTATAGAATAGACTTAAATAGTGTTCGTTTAAATTTAAAATTTGATTAGGTACTCGCAAACAGAATTATTCGTTTTATAGCGCTCGTATTTGATTAAATTTAAAGCCTATTAAATAATTGAAACAGTGTAATAGGAACCGTTTGATACGCTTACCCACAATCTTGATAAAATTATTGTGTCTAGCAAATGACGCGTCACCTCGACTCGCTGCGCAGGTGTTCGATTTAATTACGTAATACGGCATACCGAGTGTCCATCCTTTATTGTTTGTGCGTTGTGAGATTAATTGTGATTGATATAACTTTATTATAAGAGTTTAAAATGGCAGTTAGTGGAAGTGAAATCAAAATTAAAACGCTTTATGCTAAGAGGGACATACCTTTTCGCGTATGCAGAATATAAGTGATTATATAAAGAACATCCATATAGAAGCAGTGCGGGAAACTTTTTTGACCGAAATCGAAACGATAGATTCTTTACGAATAGATTACGAAAAAATATTAGACCAAATTAATCATTTGGAATTACAAATCGACCCGAAATACATAGTGAACTACCAACCGCTGCTGGCATTCGAAGATATGTTGTGTCGCGTGAAAAGAATTGCAAGATCCCTATCTCAAAACGAAGCAAAGCCGGAAAAACAGGTACGTCCAAGCGACTCGATTAGGTTGCCGCCAATAGATATTCCGGTATTTAATGGTGATATTAAGACGTGGCCCTTCTTCTTCAGTAGTTTTCAAAACAATATACACAATAACCCATCGTTATCGGACGCCGAAAAATTATATTACTTAATCAGTAAACTTAGTGGCAGGGCACAGTCGATCTGCTCTGGTTTTACACCTACAGCAAACAATTACTTATTAATATTCGAAACGCTTAAAACTAAATATGAAGATAGGAGAATGTTAGCTTCCGAATATTTGAACCAGATATTCGATCTTAAATCTATATCATCCGCGAACATCAACGGCTTAGAGCAATTTCTAGATAAATTTGTGGCATCGGTGGCTGCACTTAAGAATTTGAAATTTAACGATCTTATGGA
This sequence comes from Parnassius smintheus behrii, assembly GCA_036936625.1. Classification (NCBI taxonomy): domain Eukaryota; kingdom Metazoa; phylum Arthropoda; class Insecta; order Lepidoptera; family Papilionidae; genus Parnassius; species Parnassius smintheus. The sequence goes on along the minus strand of JAUPFT010000030.1, from coordinate 30,340,156 downwards.
CGTGGTGTTTCTCCATATTGCACTGAAGAAGTTGGACCCCGACACCGTGCGTGCGTTTGAAATGGAGCATCGTAGCTCGGAGATGCCTTCCTTTCATTCATTAGCATCGTTCGTGCGAGATCAAATAAAGGTGATGCAGCGCTCTCCGAACGTTAAACAGGAGATTAAAAGGTGCGTCGACCGTAGACAGACTCAACCATCTAAAATAGCAGGTTCGTTAACTTACGTAACCGCTACGCCAACATCACTCCAGCATACTTGTTTAGTATGTAAAGATAGACACGGTAATTTATATAATTGTGCGACTTTTCGTAAATATTCACCAAGCGAGCGTTATAAATTAGTAAAGACAAACAACCTATGTTTGAACTGCTTAAGCGATAAGCATTTAGTTGCAAAATGTAATTCGAGTTCCGTATGTAGCAAGTGCGCCAGGAAACATCGGCGGCACATAGCGGCGTCAAGTAAAGCGGACAAGGAATTCACCCCCACTAAGGTCAACGATTCTAGCGGTCGACCTGCTGATGTCGCTCTGTGCTCATTGGCAAATATGGGAGCACAACCTCCTTCAACCGTGTTACTGGGTACGGCACGTATTTTGGTTAGGGATTCGCGTGGAAACGAACAAAGCGTCCGTGCACTGCTGGACAGCGGAGCCCAAAATAGCTTTATAACGCGACAATGTTGTCAGCGCTTAGGCTTAGTAATAAATAGGTCACTTTCATGTCCTGTAATTAAAGGCATCGGAGGCACTAGTAAATCGACACAGGGATATATAAATTTAAAAATTTATTCTCGGATAGATCGTAATGTTAACTTTGATATAAATGCACTAGTAGTAGATAGGGTCACTGAACGGTTGCCAACCGTTTCGGTTGACACCTCGGCAATGATTGAATTTAAGAATTTGACTCTGGCGGACGACACTTACGCCGTTCCTGGAAACATAGACATGCTCATTGGAGCATCGCTTTTCCCTTATCTTTCGTTAAACAATAAGGTCAGGGGCAACTCTTCGCATACCGCGCCTTACGCACTGGAAACCGTATTGGGCTATGTGATCCTTGGCTCCGCCCCCATCATAGATAGTATTTCGGCAACCTCTTATTGTGGTATGGCTGTCGAACCGCTCGAGTCGTTAGTCCGCAAATTTTGGGAGATGGAGGAGGTGAACGTTCCACCCATAGCTAGCTCAGATGATAGGTTATGCGAGGAAATTTACGTCCGCACGACCATTCGTGATCGTGACGGTAGATATAGTGTAGCGCCACCCTTTAAAGGAGATGTTTTATCTCTCGGCGATTCGCGTCAAATGGCGGAAAAACGTTTCTACAGCTTGGAGCGTAGGATGCTCGCTTCACCCCAGTTAAAGGAAGCTTACGACGGCGTCATTAACGAATATATAAGAGAAGGTTACATATCACTTGTGGCTTCGAAATTAGATAACTACGAAGACACACCGTCGTATTTCATACCACACCACGGAGTCATTAGAGAGGACAAACTTACATCTAAGTTACGTGTAGTGCTCGACGCTAGTGCTAAAACTAGCACTCACCTGTCGCTTAACGATATCCTCTATAGTGGGCAAAATTTACAGGGCAGTTTATTTAATATAATAGTCAATTTTCGTTTGTTTAGTATAGCACTATCCGCCGATATTCGTCAAATGTTTCTTTGCATAGGGGTCCGTGAATGCGACCGTAGATTCCAACGCATTTTATATCGTTTCAACCCAAAGGAACCTCTAATGGTGTTTGAATTTAATCGCGTTTGTTTTGGTTTAAAGTCGAGCCCATTTCATGCGTTACGCACGGTGAGACAGCTCGCTCACGATGAAGGTCCCTCTTATCCTAAAGCTAAGAGGGCAATTGCGAGCGGATTATATATGGATGATTTTGTGTACTCGGTCGATAGCGTGGAGGAGGCAACCCTAACCACCGCCGAGGTTATAAGGCTCATGAAATCGGGTCAATTCGATCTTGTGAATTGGACTAGTAATTCGCGTCCGGTTTTGGATACAATCCCACTATCACACCGTCTTTCGGCGATAAAGGAATTCGACGATTCTGATACACACAGCGTGGTGCTCGGTCGTTGGTCACCAGAGTCCGACGTGTTTAGCCTTAAGGTAAATCCGCCCGTAGAGAAATGCACAAAGCGCACAATACTGTCATGCGTTGCTAGATTATGGGACGTCATGGGTTTCGTAGCTCCGGTGGTATTATACGCTAAGCTTTTAATTAAACAACTTTGGTTATTGGAATGCGACTGGGATGACTCGCCGCCTGACAGCATTGTTCGGTTGTGGCAGCGCTTTAGAGAGGAACTTCCTTTATTAAGAGAAATTAAAATACCGCGTCATATAAACGTAGATAGAAGTAGCGCCATAACAGTCGTTGGGTTTGCAGACGCCAGCGAGAAGGCTTACGGGGGCGTTGTATATTTCCACGTCCAGAATAATGGTAGAAATTCGATTAGCCTCATTAGTTCTAAGTCGAGAGTCTCCCCCCGTAAGGTTGTCTCTCTGGCGCGCTTAGAGCTTTGCGCAATATTAGTACTCACCAAGCTTATTACCGCAGTTATCAGCGCATGTAGGGATAGAGTTCACATAGAAAGGATATTGGCCTTTTCCGACTCCACCGTCACCTTATGCTGGGTTCATTCTTCACCCCACCGTTGGGATACGTTTGTTGCGAACCGAGTGGCCAAGATACAAGACGAGTTAGAAACGCGGAACTTTTATCACGTGTCCGGTACGGAAAACCCCGCCGATTGTCTATCCCGTGGACTCACCCCGATGCAAATAATGGACCACCCGCTTTGGTTCCACGGACCTGCTTGGGTTCACTTGGATCCCTCGCAATGGCCAATAACCGACTTCGAACCTTCGTCAGTGTCACAACCGCCGGAAGAGAAGAGACACGCTCTAGTGGCGAACGTTTCGGGTGAGGTTTCTCCAATCATTGCTTTGGCGAACCGCTTGTCCACTTGGTCGAAATTATTGCGTAGCGTAATTTACGTTTGTCGATTCGCGAAGCTGTTACCGCGACGTTCGTATGTCTTAGCATCCGATTACAACTATGCTGAGTCGCTAGTATTGCGTGAACTTCAACGTGCGCACTTCTCTGAAGAAATTAGAAGATTACAATCGAATAGAGCTTGTAGTCGCGCCTTTCAACGCCTTAAGCCATTTTTACGGGATGGGATTGTAAGGGTGGGTGGACGCTTGTCCAACTCGCAATTGAGTTTCAACCAACGGCACCCTATTGTTTTACCGCGTAAAGACCATATCATGAACTTATTAGTCGATTACCATCATAAATTGAACTCGCACGCTGGCCCCGACTTGTTGATGTCGATTTTGCGTCAGAATTATTGGATTCTTTCTGCACGTAGTTTAATACGCAATCGGGTGCACCGATGTATAGCTTGCTTTCGGGCACGCCCCAAGCCGTCATTTCCGGAAATGGCGGAACTTAGATCTTGTAGAGTGATACAATCAGTAAAGCCCTTCACGCACACCGGGTCTGATTTCGCTGGTCCGTTTAAGGTCACGCTCACTCGCGGGCGTGGTATAAGATCCACAAAGGCTTACGTCTGCATTTTCGTATGTCTAACTACTCGAGCGGTGCATATAGAACTCGTTGGTGATCTAAGCACAGCAGGCTTTATGGGTGCATTTAAAAGATTTCTTTCCCGCCGTGGCCCTGTAAGTAGATTGTATTCGGATAACGGTACGAACTACGTCGGTGCAAAATGTATTTTATCGGAACTACATGAGCTCTTAGCTAGCAAATATTATAATTCGGAGTTCTCTCACATTCTAGCCGAGAACCGCATTGAGTGGTCTCTGAACGTCCCAGCCGCGAGCCATTTTGGGGGCGATTGGGAGACTAATATCAAGAGTCTAAAGAGTCATTTATACCGAGTAATAGGAGATCAAATTTTGTCCTTCGAAGAGCTAAGTACGGTGCTCGCTCAAATTGAATGCGTAATGAATAGTCGCCCACTTTGTCGTACGTTGTCTAGTGACCCCTCGGAACCGCTGGCTCTAACTCCAGCACATTTTTTGAATTTAACGCCTTTAAAGTATTTGCCAGCCGCAGGTATGGATGAGAACAGACTTAGCATTTCCGCACGCCACAAATTATTAGATCGGTTAGTGCAATCGTTTTGGAAGCGATGGAGGATGGAATACTTGCATACTTTGCAGTCTCGGCAAAAATGGAACACAGCAACTGAGCCTTTAGATGTAGGAACTGTAGTTGTGCTCACCAAAGAGAATACGCCGCCTCTCCATTGGCCGTTAGGAATTGTCGAAGAGGTCTTTCCCGGTTCCGACGGAGTAGTTAGGATAGCTCGCGTTAAGACCACGGTTGGGTCTTACTTGCGTCCGGTTGTCCGTTTGTGCCCCCTGCCTCTTCCATAATTTAAATTAGCTTTCTAGATTAAATTGTAGTTGAATTTAAGTAATCTTAGCGATAGTTAGTTATTTTGTTAGTGGATCTTAGCTCTAGTTGTATTAGTTAATTTTGAAGGAAATCCTTCAAGGGCGGGGGAGATGGTTGCGCGGAAAAAACCATTGGATTATTATATTTGACGGTAGAGGTGCCAAGCCGCTTGTTCCTTTCCGAAAAACGATATCATTCGTACCCTCCTATCGACACATCGGGGTGGTGGGGTGGGAGGGGCAAGAAGATGATTCTAGAATGTCACGTAATCAGCGGAGCCGAGGACATATAAGGCACGCGCGACCGTTGCGCGTCCTTTTTTCCACCGCAGTCGTCGTTGAAACCACACCGCTAGTAGAAACCGCTTTAGCCTGGAAGCAGTCGAGCTCCAGGAAACCCGCCTCACCTCGTGTGAGATATAGTCGCGCACCGCCTCTCTCCGGAGTTTTCCAGAAGAAGTTCTAGAAGTTGCAGCTATAGTGCTCAACAGGATAGAAGAAACCCCGGTGAGTCAATATTCCTTTATTTACCGCCTGCCTGATAATATAGTTTAACCCGCACCAATTTGTGTTTTCCTAATCAGGCAGGATTCCTTTTCAGCGATTTGTCACAATAATAGTTTAGTTTTAGGGAAGAGCGAGTGCATTATACCGCATGCTATAGTAGTCGCCTTTACGTAAGCGTAGAAGCAACCGCATATACAGTCCACTTTAGTTAATATCTCGCGTAATAGGTTTAAGGTTCGACCGGGGAACTAGACTTCGGCAGCCTTAAACACGTGGCTCCACCACAGGCTATACACTTACTGTAAATTTCACAGTACGCGAGCAAGCGATTTGTACAATACATTGCGTCACGCCTGTAATCCCTAAAGATGTAGACAGAGATCAACGATATAAATAACAAAAAAATATGGGTTTAGATGGCAAATTGTAAAAGAAGTGATATCTGGTACGTCATGCGGTTTATATAACTTACAAATTTAATTATGTCTTCCATTAATGACACAGTTACTCAACGCACACATTACTTATCGAAGCAATTAGTAATTCGATCAAGTACCAAGAGGGCGCTCCTTTGTGAACGCGCAAACATGTCACCGAAATATATCTGAGACAGACAATAATTTTCGTCGTTTACTGGAAGATATCATTGGCCATCAATTGCACTCTAACGACGTTTTCATGCTTGGAACATAACATTAGATTCCATTACCGTTTTTATCTTTTATTATTTGATATAAATATAAGTGTTTCTACTTTTATATTTTTTATTGATAAAATAGTACGCTTAAGTAAAGTAACTATTTTTGTCAAGAATTTTTATTTTTAATATAGATTTAGAAGGACTTTTCTAATAAATAAGACAATGGAAATCGCCGTGTTATATCGACGACTGTTAATTTTAATTTTTGCGAGAAAACTGTCAGATGCAAGAGCCCGCCATGTTTACGTAACGCGTTTTACTGAAATTAATTATTTTCAAATATTATATTTACTCAAAATATGATTCTTCGCCGATGGGCGTGTTGTATAAAATGTAAACGTTGGCCGTGAAAGGAAAATGGGAGTTCTCCCACGGGGCAAGGTGATCGGCCCGGAGAACGGCCAACGCTCCGAGTTTTATTTCAGAGCTGTTGTGTACTTCGGATCTTTGATAACGCGATTTAGGCTTCGATGTATTTCGCTTGTACCGCGGCGACAAAAGCCGCAACAAATGTTTTGTCAGTGATTGAACGTGGTTTACTATAAATAGTGAGATATACGACGAGCGGTTCTTACTATTTACTTAAGTAGTTTGATTAAAACAATAGTTTTTCTTTCCTTAACCTTCCAGCGGTCGCACCCTTGCGCCGAACACAAGCAGTCGCGTGCGGTCTGTCATTCCGCAACTTTAAGTGTCTTGTTTAGGAAAACAAATAAATGTTTCAACTTTTTGTATACCACCTGATTAATAAGAGATCATATACGTGTAAAATAAAATAAAAACAGTTTACGTATTTGTTAATTTTTTATTTGTACTTAATAGAACAAAGGTCTATAAAAACTCAGAATTTATGTCTCTGAGTGAAAATCACCGTTATAAATAAACATAACCAAAACAAAATGAAATGTTCTTTCTTATTTCTAACAATTTATGAACTTGACTTTAATTATCTTAGAAACAAATCACATTCACCGTCAATAGCACTGTGTAATAGGAACTCTAAAATTTCGTTTATTTTTAGATTATTCTATGTAAAATTCTAGTTATAATTTAAATTAAGTTAAAATAAAATAAAATAAAGAAAACATACCTAAAAGCAACTAATTATAATTTGAGAAAAGCTACAATAAACTCTTTGTCATTATTAACCATAATATCCACTTGAGATGAACATTCTCGGCATATGACAATCACATGTTCTAGACACATTAGTTTTCCACATTTGAAACAACTATACTTTGTTTTGCGGTTCTTTTTCTATCGCAATAGTAACAAAGACCTGCAAAACGTAGAACTTGGTTTGAAAACGATGCTTCTTCACCATTTCAGAAATATTTCAGCAGGATTTATTTTATTCTCAGTTTGATAGTTGGAGAAATAGTCAAAGAAGTATACTTGTACCTCAGTTGATTTTCCATGAATGAATAAGAATTTTCTTCAATAAATCTTCGTCTTACAACACTTTTTTCATTTTTGTGTTCAAAAATCACTTGTTCATTTACAGTTATAATATTAATCAAAGTATAAAACAATACCAACGGCCACGTCAACTCCAGACTTTGTAGTATTGTAGTCTAGTACAATATCAGGTTTTCCTGTCGATTCGTCGATTTTATCACCTCATCTCATGGTCTACAGCAAAAATAAATTTTATAAAAATTTACTTTTATAATATTATAATAAAAAAATATAAAAATTAATAATAACTTTATCTATTTTCACTTTAATGGCACTGAATCGTTCTGGAACACAATCGGTCGCACGCGGAATCTGAGACCGCAAACACAAATAAGAAATCATGTGTGCATGCGACGAATGTCACAGGGCTTATGAGGAGTGCTATCTCACCTTCCCGGGGATATCACGGAAGCACAAGTGTCTATTGTTTATGGTTTTAGTAAATTGACTAAAATAAGTTCGTTGCGGACTCAGAGACCGCGTGCGACCGTTGGAAGGTTAATAAAGAATTCATGGTTTTTAATATTTTCTAAACTTCTCGATTGATTAATCGCAGATAGCAATTCTTTCAATGCTATGTTAAATTAATGATAAAAAACCTCTCAAACTATTGAGAGGTTTTTTGTCTTGTCTTGGCGGCGTAAGGGGATCCATCACTCTCAGACAAACGTGCATAAAGTCCTCTTGGCAGTAATTGGATGCTGTGGCACAAATACTTCTGAATACGTCCTCGATTAAGAATCAAAATGCAGATTTGTTGTCTCTCCTGAGGATTAAAATGGAATGCCTCATTTCCAGTATAAAGGTATCCGGTTCTTAACACTAATTATACCATACACAGCGGGATTGAGTTGCTATTTCACGCTGGTATTCAGGTAGATCATGCTCATTTCCCGGTCGAACCGACACTTTCATGCTACAACCATAATAAAGATGCAGCGGGACTTTACAACGTCTGTTACAAAGGGAGGTAGAGTAATATATGACAAACATTTTAAGGTTTTCGATAAACTCTTTAAGCAACACGAAAGCAACAACAAATATGAGAAACGACTAGCCTCCTAAAGGCATGTTTAAATAAGTAAGGTAATATTTACTCTCATCAATCAATCAATCAATCATTTTGTTCGTTTACACGGGTAACAAGGTTTACAATGTTATAACTGTATAGTACCTCCGTGAAATGCTTTAACAGCATACGAATTTATATATCCATACATCATAAAATTAAATATATGTACTTAAAAAACAAATCAGAATAATAAAATTAGGTAGAGTCAAAATAAATTTATTAAATTACATATTTAAATTATTAGTAAATTGAAATTCATTGACATTATAGTAACATTCATCTATAAGAAATTTACTTAAAATAGGTTTAAATTTTTGCGCATTATAACGTTTTATGTGATCAGGTAATTTGTTATATAATTTAGGGGCCATTTCAACAACACTTTTTTCATAAGGGCTGTTTTACATACATTTGTCTGAATTTTTTGTTTTCGAGGACGAAGGTTAACTAAAGATGGTTGTACTCTTATATCAAAAAGTTCAGGATTATACTTTACAAACATACACGATTCTAGTATATAAATACAGGGTAATGTTAACATCTTAAGAGATCTAAAGTATGGTATGCAACTTTCTGAGGGCTTTATCCCACACATATAGCTCGAATGCACTGTTTTTGAGCTTTCATGATTAATTCCTTGTATGTTGATAGTCCCCAAAATATGATACCATATCGCAGGGTCGAAGCCACAAAGCTAACCACAAAGCAAACATGGTACGCTGTTAGAACAGTTTTTCGGTCAGCTATTTTCGACAGTTTATATAGTGCAAATGAAAATTTATACATTCTTTTGAGACTTCTATTGAATGCGATTCCTATGACATGTTGCTATGTATAAATAGCCCTAGGATTTTCGCTACTTTTGTTTTAGAAATTGTTTGATTTTTATAACTTATCGTTAGATTTGGTGTACTTTTTATTTGTGTAAATTGCATAATTTTTGTTTTTTTTTCCTAGATTAACTTTAAGATTATTTGATTTTAACCATTTAATAATGTTTTCCTCTTACACTTGCTCATTTTATGTTTTTTTTTGTTTTTGTTACAGCCAGCGCAGGTTAAACGTGAGTATTGTCAATGGCCGCAGCAATGAAGATTAGGAAATCGTGATTTTCGCGCTATGAATAATAATATACTATGAAAATAGAAATAACTTGGCCCAAAAATGTTTTGCACGTTTGGTTTCTACTTATTGTGAGTTCTCTTTATTTACCGGTAATAGTTTGAATTAGTTCGCTCAGCTCAACTTAGATAGGTAGAGCAAAAATTGGGTATATGCTAATCATATAGTAACATAAAATGGACACGAATGCCGATCCATTCCATAACAAAGTGTCTTTATAGCTTTTGTTAAACTAAGTCATAAGTCATAAATTAATAATTCAAAGCTGAAGGTATCCCGGGTTAACTATGATACCCGGATTTCAAACACCTGTGTGTCCATGGGTCTTGTAAAACATCCGAAAAGTCGATAGTTAAAAATAAATTATAAACTCGATAATATCCACAAAATTAGTTTTATTTCATCTCAAATATTCGTGATAAATTCTAAAAATATGAAATTATAACATAAAATGTTTTTATTCTTGTCCGACCTATTATATAGTTGTTAACAACATAATTATGTGTTTTTATAATATTATACTTATTTTTTGAAAATTTTTCATGTCTGTTAAATTCACGAATCTGTTTATGTTTCCATTTCTTTTTTACCCATCAGATTTATATTACTAGACTGGTGAATAAGTTTTTGGGAACATAATAAAACTCTGTGTGCATTTTTCCAGGTAAATAAAAAGATGAACGTCACTCGAAGCTAGGTTCAAAGAATGTGGGTGTCGCATCAACTGAAACATAGCAGTCCACACCACAAGTTTATTCTTTAGTTCTTCGCGTAGTTTTACATAAATGACGCGTAATAATATCCAGTTATTATCTTTTCTTTACTTAAATGGTCGATCATTCAGTCTGACTGGCGGGGAAGACTCCCTTATCTTACCTTGCTTTAGTTTTTCGTCTCCTAATCAAAATGGTTTCCTTTGCATCTACGGATACGAAAAATTTAGATTTGAAATATCTAAAATAACTCTTGTTGATTGATACGAGTTTAAATAAACTGTTTTGTTCCAAACGAAAGCTGTAAAGTCTCAACTAAATAACGGATGTGATGGTGGTGATTTTTAACGTTTTCTTGGGGCGCTACCGTTTTTGGCCACCCGGAGCGAGTGTCAGGCGGTTCTGCCTCGTTTATATTAGGTGCACTAGTATGATTCTGTAGAATAAGTTGTATATTTTCTGCCAAATCAGATTACAATTCTTCAAAAAATCGTTTTTTTAATGTTTTTCAAGCAGAAATATTTAAGTAGTAACCGCATGAAGTTAGAGTTTCTCCATATTGCATACGAATCAAATTCCTACCAAATATAAAGTTTGAAAAAAAAGTAGGTATAGTATTTTTTTTCTGGCGATGGCTATTAACAAATATAAGATCAAAAAGTATTGAATGCATTTCTAATACTCATAGATAGATGTCCCATCACGAAACTTATTGATCAACCTAGTATATCATTTTTCATCAGGAGATCATGATAATTGATATCGCTTTAGCAAAGTTTTAATTATACTTCATATGTAATTTTAGATATTTAAGACAGTTGATTTTTTTCACTTCAGGCTTGCTTTTTGAACATTTGAGTTCGAAGACCTTGTATAAATTGAAATCGTGATCTGATATTATTTAGTGCTTAGTGAAGGCTGAGGTCTGAGCAAGAAACACTTCGCTTTGTAAAAGTTCTTTCTGAATATGAATTGATTGGAAATTTTACTAAGTTGATAATGTGTTTAAGTATAATCTTCTACTATTTAATAAAACATATTACATTTACACATAGTATATTTACGGATTTTATAGCGTTTAATTACTATTTTAAGTTGTTTTTAAATTCCCGTTGTTTCGGGTGCTTTACAGCACCCATGACCACGGACGGGACTGAGATGTTTGACGTCACAATGTCATAGAGTTAGCCCGGCGACCTTCAGGTTTTTAATATTAATTTTCGGTAAAAACGTCAGGAATTTAAAAACAAGTCAAAGTAGCAATACAACGCGATAAAATACATAAATATAGATTTATTCAATATTCGCGTAATGTTCGTGTAAATTTAAGAAATCGTAATCTTCTACTAATTTTAAGGCGTCAAAATCCACTGCTGGAGAATACTGGCTTAATGCTTATGTTTTTCGTATTATAAGTGTAGAGATATGGAGACCAATTTACAGAAAACCAGGCATTCCATCTTATTTCCCATGAGTGACAAAGCATATTAATTCCTTACCCATAGTCACAGCATCCACTTACCATCAGGTGGGTTATGTTCTCATTTGTAACCCTTTTTCTCATTTTATAGTTTTGCTTAGAAACTGGCCTCAGTAAAGATGAAATCGAATTTGTTCACGTATTTTACGAAATAGTAACGGCGTAAGGAAATCTAATGCTACATAACCGTAGGGAACACAAGAGGCGACAGAGGGGCAGGAAATAGGAGCAACAGAGCAGCAGTTATGGGAAAGAGGAAACGGTGGCCCACGTGTTGTTGGCATGTCCGGTCGACACTGTATATAGGGTTAAATATATGCACTTCAAGATCACCCCCCAAAGTTGCTAGAATACTGCTGAATTTCTTCAAGGAGATTTCGATAATCATAATACTCCTATACATAATACTATACATTTAATTGTGTTTTTGTGTGAACTCAAAATACACGATTAAACTTAGAGTTGCGGAAAATAGCCCAACGTAATCTTATCTCATATATACGTGGTAGAGCCATGCTGCAGTTATATAGTAGTACAGTTGTAGCACGAATGGGTCGGCTCGACCGGGGAAGGTCCACGCTCTCACAGAATACCAGCGTAAGATAGTACCTTAATACTACTGTGTTTCGTATGGTGAGTGTAGAGAACCGGAGACTCTTTTTACCTGAAACGAGGCATTCCATCTTATTCCTCAAGAGTGCACCTGCAAATCGTATCGCCCACTATATGGCAATCTATGGAGAAGTCCTATGTTCAGCGGTGGACGTTTGACAGGTTGTAATAAATGTATGAGCAAATGAAATTGTTTTTTCTTTTCTCTGACTGGTTTCACAAGTACAAGAGAAACAACAAGGCAAGATGAATCAAAAGGACTTCCTCTTGTACACAAGCAGCACACAGCTACATCGCTTTTAAATCACTCAAACTGGCACATGAGGACATTATTTTGGACGCGAAAACACTAAAATTTGAAAAGCGAAAGCGCAGACAAGATAGTTATATTAACATTATTTGCCAGTATTTCATTCAGCTAACTTGAATATTACTGTTATGAAACTGTTATGTTATGAAACTCGTTTAAATCATTGTGTATGATTACAACGGGATTAATTCATGCTGAATCTTAATATAATGTTACGATATTGAGGTTCGTGACAGTAAATACTGCCGATTGAATTACCAAAATTTACACTTTTATTACCGAACACCAATTAAAACTTAAAAAACACTAATAATTAACCACACTGATTCACTTTATTTCACTGCGAAGCTTCGCTTGTCTCGCCAAATTCAATACTGCCCCAACCGCGTCTTGCAGTGCCTTTAAATACACCTTTTTCACCGAAACATCCAGAATATTCAATTAAATACGGGCGCCAACCGACCAGGCGCAGAAAATTCGAGTGTGGGGCTTCTAGAAAGCTTAGTAATTCAATTCGATACTAGATGGCACTGTTGGTTGAAAGATTAGTCATGGCATTTTCTGGAAAGCTCCCCTCGCTCTGTTACCCGACACTAGATGGCGCTAGTGCCAGGTACCAGCAGTCAACTTAGGCGCGCAACACTGCCCGATCGACTGTCTCCTAAGACATGCTCGTCCCGAGCATTATCGGCCCCATAATAACGCGCCAGGCGATGCACATGGACGATCTTAGGAGTCCTTCTTGTGCCTTTCTGTATCCGGTAGGTTACATATCGTTGATCCTGGTCACAATCCGGTACGGGCCATCCCATTAAGCTTGAAGCTTAGGAGATTTCCCTTTGCTGCGGACTGGATTGTGCAATCACACTAGTGAACCTTCGTCGAATCCTTTGTTTTTCATTTTGCGGTCATACCGGGTTTTCATCTTTTCAAACATTTGTTGGCCCGATTTTCTGACGTGCTCATAAATATCATTCATTTTGTTCCGCAAGTCATTTGCATAATCGGTTATACTGCGTGGGGCAAGTATTCATCAGTCGGGGCAAGGGGCATCAGTTGTATACTGGTGATCAGGTCTGCAGGCAGCCGTAATTCTCTTCGAAAGTTTGCGAAAGCTGGTGTCACTGATGTACTTTTGTGAACAGCGCTTCAATATGACAACAAAAACGGTTTTATGTGCTTGTCCCAATCTCGTTGCTGGTTGTATACAACTTTTGCTAGGTACCTCTCCAATGTCTGATTAAATCGTTCTACCATTCCATCAGATTGCGGGTGATAAGAAGTTGTTCTTGTTTTATGAGTACCCATAACTCGACAAGTTTCCTGGAATATTTGAGACTCAAAATTCCTTCCTTGATCGCTGTGAATCTCTAAAGGTACTCCAAAAGCACAGAAAACTTCATGAACTAGTTTATCTACAACTGTTAAAGCTTCTTGATTTAGAAATGGTGAAGACTTCTGGCCACTTGGTGAAGTAATCCATCACAACCATGAAATACTTGCCGCTTTCACTCTCCGGAAACGGCCCCGCCACGTCAATGGCTATTCTCTCCCATGGTGCACCAACATTGTACAACTTCAACGCACCTCTACTACGAGTTTGAGGTCCCTTTACAGCCGCACAACTTGTACATTTGCGACACCAGTCCTCGTCATCGTGTCGACATTGGACCCAGTAAAACCGTTCTCTTCAGTAGAGTTCGTTTAACTCCCAGATGGCCTCCTGAACAATCATTATGGTACAGCTGTAGATCATCCGGTACTTTAGCTTTAGGGACAACCATTTGCAAATGACAGCTGTCTCCCGAAAATTTTCCCATTTACGGCACAGAACTCCATCCTGAAGCAGCAAGCTGTCACATTGGGCCCAATAGCTTTTATTGGTCGAACTCATCGCTGAAACGTCGCTCCACTTGGGCTTGGGAGCACTGGCCTTCATCCATTCCAGAATCGGCTTGATGTCCGGATCTTCCTGCTGTGCATGTTGTAAGCTGTCCTTCCACTCGTTACTGAGGTGGTCTGTCCTGAGCATCCTCACGAATACCACTTCCTTACTCTCTTGCCTAGTACAATGTTTGCAATCTTCAGGACAAGGTCTTCTTGACAATGCATCTGCGTTGCCATGAGATTTCCCACTGCGATGTTCAATCTCAAAGTCGTATTCCTGCAGTAGTTCAATCCACCTCGCATCTTGTCCATCTGGATGTTTACACTGCAATAGCCATTTTAGTGCAGCATAGTCAGTCGTCGTGCGTATACCTTCTTCCGATATTACATACCCCTAAAAGTTAACTTTCCGTTTGAATAGTGAACATTTCTTCGGACTCAACTTAAGATTGGTACTCTGAATCTTAATGAACACGCGTTCCAGGTTTTGAAGGTGTTCCTCAAACGTATGGCCTACGGTGATGATATCATCCAAGGAGACAAAACAGGCATCGCCAATTAGCCCGGTAAGTACAAGTTCCATCTGCCTTTCAAATGTTGCTGGAGCATTGCACAATCCAACGGCATTACCTTGAATTGCCCTAGACCCTTTCCCGTCGGGAACGTGGTTTTCTCCTTGTCTTTAGGGTTTCAAATTGCCAGTAGGCACATTTTAGATCCAGCGTACTAAACCATTTTACTCCTGTAAGCATGTCCAGCGTGTCATCAATTCTTGGCAAGGGATAGCTGTCTTTCTTTGTAACGTAATTCAGACGACGGTAGTCAACACAAAACCGCATGCTACCATCTTTCTTCTTTACCAGCACCGCGGGTGAACACCATGGACTAGATGAAGGTTCAATAACCCCATCCTTCACCATTCCCTCAATCATGGTTTCCACTTCCTTTTCACGTGCTACCGGCAATCTTCTTGGCCACTGGCGGATAGGCAATTCTTCTCCTGTGTTTATTTTGTGTTGAACTAAGCCTGTCTTTCCTATGCCAGCGTTGTTTGATGAGAATACATCGGCGTTCTTGAGTAACAACCTCTTCGCCTTGACCATTTCATTCTGAGAGAGAACGCTGCGACAGTCTTCTAAAAGTGTGGTCATTCTCGTTTGTGCATCCCTGCTGGGGGTCCCACTCGATAGATATTGGCACTGACGCAACCAATCCACTTCCTCACAAGTACCAACCAGTGTACCTTTTTATATAATCTGTTCCTGGTCACAAAGTTTCGGCACAGATACTCCTGAGATGTTAGTAGTTCTGACCAAGGTTCGAGCCACTCTCCATGGAAGGTCATTGTCTAACTTTACCACGAGTACACAACGATGAGGTTGCTCAGGATTCCGAGGAAGACTAACCGGCACAATCGTTTCCGATCTCGTTGGAAAAACAATCTACTTAAGGCTGTACACGATCTTGAGGTTCGTGACAATAAAAACTGCCGATTGAATTACCAAAATATACACTTTTACTACCGAATACCAATTAAAACTTAAAAAAACACTAATAATTAATCACACTGATTCAATTTATTTCGCTCCGAAGCTTCGCTTGTCTCACCAAATTCAATACTGCCCCGGTCGCGTCTTGCTTTGTGCCTTTAAATACACCTTTTTCACCGAAACTTCCAGAATACTCAAGTAAATACGGGCGCCAACCGACCAGGCACAGAAAGTTCGAGTGTGGGGCTTCTAGAAAGCTTAGTCCTTCAATTCGATACTAGATGGCGCTGTTGGTTGAAAGATTAATCATGGCATTTCCTGGAAAGCTCTCCTCGCTCTGTTATTTGACACTAGGTGGCGCTACTGCCAAGTACCAGCTGTCAGCTTAGGCGCGCAACAACAATAACAAAAATATTCTGTATTTTTATTAATGAGTTTAAAATAAAATACATTTTTCATTATTATTACATTTCTCACGTTTGTAAAGCACAACAAAATACATACATATGTTCATAAACACTTACGGCCGTCATCCAGAAGTATATGCGGAGACTACGGCCTTCCATTGGGCAAGGTCTTGACACCTTTTATACATGATAGAGCCATGCTGCACTTATATAGTAGTATAGTTGTAGCACGAATTTGTCGGCTCGACCGGGGAAAGACCACGCTTTAACAGAATACCGGCGTAAAATAGTAGCTTAACGCTGCTATGTTTCGTATGGTGAGTGTAGAGAACGAACGAAACGAGGCATTCCATCTTAGTCCTCACGGGTGACAACGCATCTGCATTTAGATTTTTAGTCGAGGATAGATGTAGATGTCTATGGGCCGCAGCAACCACTTACCATCGAGAGGACTGTCTGCTAGTTTGTCACTCTATCCTATTAAAAACACCTTTCTCGGCTTCTTTACCTCTATATACGCCTCTATATACTACCTACACATTCATGTTCGTCAGTTGAATGTCCTGTTAATGTGACCCATATTCAATGTATCACCAATTTGGTCGATACACTTCTATCTCTCTCTCTCTCTCTCTCTCTCTCTCTCTCTCTCTCTCTCTCTTGCCAACTTTTACTTCTGCAATATAACGTTGTTACTCTTACCATATTCATTATTTCTACGTCACCGAACCACCGAAACATTCCTTTGTTAATCTTGGTTCCAAATTCATCATTCTAACTATAATTTTCTATTATCATACAATTATTAGATATTGTGATTTAGCCCAAGCATGCTCCTTAAATGATTGCATTTCTACAGAATTTTTTCTACTCTCGTGTTTTTTCTGCCACATCCAACTTTCATCACCACACCTAAAGGTAGAGACTAACACAGCATTTTTAATGACTAATAAAGAGTGAAGCGTTTTATTTATAAAATACCCTGTATGAAATATTTCAGATGCATTGGATTATTATTATTATAACCTTTTCATAATAATTTTTAGAATAATATATTTAAATTTCTTCTATGATATTTAATGATACATTGTAGTTTTTTTTTTCTTTTCATGTCTTCCTTGTAAGTTACGTGGCAAGCTACAAAAAATCTCATTATATTCTTTTTCCAAAAGCAATTTATCTTGATGGAATCTTTCACTATGTTTATCTGATACTGTTCAAAGGTTTACGTGACAAAATATAAATTTATCGTCCAGAAAATCTGCAAAGAAAATTTTACATTTTAGAGTTTCTTTGGAAAAAATAAGTTTTTGAATGATGATGTGATAGTTTTCGAAATTCTTGTAGCCAAGAAAATTATGGCAAACCTTATTTAATTTAATTATAAAAGTAGTGTTTTTTGTCAGCTTTCGTGTTGGCGGGCCTACGTAACTTACGTCTTTAAGTTAAGTGCCACTTTGAAGGAAATTTCTATGCTTGTACATTGCTTTTGAAATACTTATAATATACAATTCTCAAAAACCATCTTGGATTTCAATTTATTGTCGTTTTAAAAATAAGTCTCTTATATAAATTACTTTAAACTAAATGTAAAAACTGAATTCAAACAACCAAAAACAGTAAAATAATTTCACATTCTGCAGTCGGTGCTAAGATGCGTATAATTTTTTAAAAAAAATAGTTAGTCTATTTGACTTTTCAGGTCATTATTATGTCTCTTCAAAGACGCGCTGGACTATCAAAGATAGTAAAAAATTAAAGCAGACAAAGAACTAAAAAGAATAAAATAATTTCACATTCTGACTTATATGCTAAGTTATACTATACCTAGAAGGATTAAAGCCCCGACTTCAATTTGTGTAATTAGTTTATTCTGTTTAGTTTTTAAATTGTATCTTAACTTTTATTAAGAATTATTCACTTTTGTGTTGAATGCGGAATTACACAATCCTAATTTTGTCTATATTAATAGTTACAATTGAGACTTCCTCCTCCATTTTGCTATTTTAGGGGTAGATTTTTTGTTCAAATTTGTACAGAACCAACCCTAAAGTAAAAGCTAATTCATAGAAAAAAATCATCAACATCGGTTTACAATTGACAAAGATATTGATATATAAATAAATAAATATCACTATTTCAACATATCAACACATCCACATTTAAAAAACATATTTACATATAAACTACGTACGTAACCTTAATTAAATTTAGGCAAACGGTGGTGACTCAGCTTTTGCTTACATGGAACTAAGATCCCATGATGCGCTGGTTTACAGGCACTCCTTCCTCCCTGAGATGTTACATGGGCTTCTTGAGAATTTTAGAGTTCTCCAATCACCTCTATCTCGTTCATTCATCTAATATTTGAATTTAACATATTACGGTTGTGAAATTTCATATTTATTTATTAATGTATTGCGTTATACACTTAAAAAATACTGTCGAATTGTAAACCGACTCCTTTTTTGAAGTTAGCAAAAACGGTCAATTACAATTTAAAATTAAAATGAATAGCACGACTATGAATGAAAATACACGTTCGTGCCCCCTCAGCCACAGTGTTACATTTGAGCACAAAAGCTTACGAAAAGACTACTGAAACAAAGGAACGAATAAAATAATGACTGTTCTTCGTACAACTTTATTTATTAACTTCACAGCAATTTGCGCATGAAATTAGCTAAGTTGATACAAAGAAGTTTTATGGTAAAATAAAATGTTGCGTCAGCCTAAGCTCTAAAAGAAATATAGTTATAAGTTAAAAGAAATATTGTATAAATATAGGTATAAAAAAGTGACTTTATTATTATGACCATATTACCCTCACATAAGCTATAAAAACTAAAGGCTCAATACGTCAATACGAGTATGAAGAAAAGAGCTTTTGATGAAGTGATAATAGAGTATTTTTCTAACCGATTTCAAAAAAAGAAGAGCTTCGTAATTGGACTTTAGTTTTTTGTACGTTTGTTACGCGATATCTTCTTCGATTGTGAACTGATTCGTGTGATACTTTATTATTGAGTAGCATAATATCTTGGAGGTAGTGCCATTTTAGTTTGAAGACAAATTTCCTTTAAGGTTAGTATAATAGGAGAAGAAATGTTTAATGTAACCATATAGAAGTAATTAAAGTGATCGCCTTCTATCGAGAGATTACAATTTTATAAAATATTATAGCGTCCGACGGTAAGAAATTGCTTGAGTGTTTACAGAATGCTTAGTTCACTCGATACCGGCAACTGACTTTAGAAATTGTAGGCTACAGGTGGTCATTGTGACTGCCTCCTTGGGCTAGTGGTCGAAATGTGGTGGCTGATCATGAGGTCCTGGGTTCAGATCCCGTGTCGAGCCAAAATCAGTCATTGGGTTTTACGATCGAAAAATTCTTATTGGCAGACAGGAGTTAGGAAGTTGGCTGTGTTTCACGCCTGTACCTTGAGAAGCACGTAGGGCCATAGCTCCGTCGACACGTTCGTTATAGCTTCAGTGTGGATGTTTTGCCGATAGGCATTGAGTCCTTCCTTTGTTACCCTCATTATTAATGTGATAAAAATAAAGACTAAATAAATAAATATATGAATCTGCTACGTGAAAATGTTTTTAATTTACATTTATTATTTTATAAAAACTTAACAAAGTAAACTTGCATTGGAATTATAATAGTTTAAATTTTAAAGAACGCATAAGTTTATACCGCATTCAATTTATCAAACCAAACACGTTCAACTTTTATGAACACTGTTTTTATCTGTAACAGAATTCAATAGAGTTCCTGCAGTGGTTTTGATAAAGCTTAATCTAGCATGGTATTAAATCGGAAACTGATTCTAATAGATTTTAAATTAACTTTTTAATAACATAAAAGTATCATCATCTTCAGTTATGACTCAAAATGCAGATGCGTTATCATCCTTGAGGACTAAAAATGAAGGCCTCATTTATAAGGTAAACTGCATCACCTATTCTTTCACAGAACATTATCTCGTGTTGTGGGGAGAGCCGCAAGTTAATTAATGTTTTCGTCCACACGACAGGCTCGTGTTAATGTTAACAACGTTGTAATTGATAATGTATTAGTACAAATGTGTTCTTAATAAGAATAAATACAACACATGTATAATACGAAGTATGTGAGTTGCGGGGAGAATGAATGAGGATACGTGTAAGCTTCACCACTGTTTTATTGCAACCCACTTAATGCTAATTACATATTATTTTATAATTAAGGAAAGATGCTGCTGCCCTTTTCCTGTAGCAGTTACCTTCTGTCGCCTCTCACGATACCTATCGGCTATGGGACTATATGGGGTAGCCGATATCATTACACCGCCCCTAAATCGTTGACTCTAATTAACCACAAATACATGATTAGTATTTGCATTTAATTAGTTACTACGTCATTTTATATTTAATTAGGGTTTGCCAATAGCCCACCACAGCATTATGTTTTAGAGAGTTCATTGCATTAATCATTTACGTTAAATCCTCTTTTGTCGTCCATTTATTAAATAAGTAGTTCAGTTTTTTTTTTCATGTATTACAGTCTGTCAAATTTCCACTGATGTACATAGGTTAAGCATAAAATTCAACATAGGTTGGGTATTTGCTAAAGTTGCTACGCTTGGACAGGCATAAGCCGCTGCCATATTCTCTTTTATTTCCTCTGTCTCCTTTTACTCTATACACGGGATGATATGGGCTTAGAATACGGGTAGCGAATTCTCTTACAACAAACGTACACGGCTTATTTTATTATTATTTTTATAGAAGAGGGGGAAAATGAGCATACGGCTCACCGAATAGTTAATGATTACCGCCACCCATGAATACTTGCAACACCAGAAGATAAGCAAATTCGTTGCTGGACTTTTAAAAAGGAGTAGGCTCTTTTCTTGAAGGCCCCTTAGTCGTATCGGTCCGGAAAAATCTTAGGTGGTCATCGATTCCACAAGCAAGTTGTGCGAGGAAGAAAACTTTTTTTAAATCGCACGGTGGTGGCCCGCCAGTCTTCCACATGGTGCAGATGGTATCGCGAGTTTTGTTACGATGTGAGATGGTGAAACTGTGCGGATAGAATTAGTCAGAATAATTCCTCAGAGGTCTCCTACCTCACTCCCCTTGGTAGATGCAATAAAATACGCAAAGAGTTGCAACATCTCTTCGCAGTGCCAGTGAGTTGAGCCGATCGGAAATGACTTTCAGAGTTTCACCTCCGTGCCTCAGGAAGCAAGTAATGCCGTTGGTCCTCTCTCTTCAGTCGCGTCAGTTTACCGTCCCATCTGATGCAGCAATTTTCGTTTTAGTATCAACTAATATCTTTAAAAACCTTATATGCATAGTCTTTATTTTGTTAAGATATGTTGGGAATGTGAGTCCATATGCACCTAAGCCATATCCGATCGTTGCGTCTGCTAGGGCATAATACAGCATATACATGATACATCGATTCACAACATATTTTATATGATTCAGTTTACCTAGTACTGCCCTAAGCCTGTTACACACTAATTCAACATGCAAGTCCCATGAGAAACTATTATCTATAACCAACCCTAAGTATTTATAGTTCGTTACACACTGTAGCTTTTCGAAACGGCCGACAGAGCTTGACTGGTCAGTGTGCAGGCAATCGTAAGTGTGACCCATAAGAGCTATATCTACTGTTTTTCTAGAACGGTTATAGGGTGATGATATCACCATAAATTTGGTTTTATTCAAGTTCATAATAATGCCATTGTCATGGGACCACTTTAATAAATTGTTTAAATCCTGCTGCACTTTTAACTGTATCTGGCTACTATTTTTTCCACTATGCACAAGGCAGGTATCGTCAGCATACATGTATGTTCTACAATTCTTGATGACATTTATCATGCTGTTGACGTGCATTATATATCCGATCGGGCCACACACAGAGCCAGTCGGTACACCAAATTTTACTTTTCCTATCCCACTATCCACTCGATTTACACGAACAACAATATTTCTATTTTCTAGATATTTTTTAAACCAATTTTTCACTGGACCTCTTATTCCACATTCATCCATGGCCTGCAAGAAGCACTCATGTTCCAATGTATTGAACGCTTTTTTGAAATCTATAAATAGAGCTACTACGATATTTTTATAATTTAACGAGTTGAAATGATGGCTAGTGTTTGTTGTAGTCTGAAGGACATTTTTGTTGTTGTATTAGACTTAAGAAATATTTTTGTAGTAGTACATGTCATATAGGAAAGTCGTATTTAAAATAAGAGACTCTATACTAGGTGGTATATGGTAGTACTCTTTCTCTGCCTAGGAGTCCGTCTGGGTCGGTGCCACCTTCGTACCAAACCGTAGTCACCAAACAGCAGCACTTATTTTTTCTAGTCTGAAGAACATAAAGAGTCAGTATCAGGCTTTGAGATATTTTATCTTTGTACTCAGAGGTGATGACTCATCAGTAGCCTAATTTGTTTCAATTTGACTGCAGGTCCATGTATTGCAGTAGTTATATACTATTAAGTGGATTGTTAGTTCCTTTATCATTTTAATAAAAAAACATATCAATAAACAAAAATTAACCACCGTGAATTATGTTATTTATAATGGAATGAAAGAGCAACACGTTTGTTCAATTCCAGTGTTTATTTAATACTCGCTTACTTTCTAATACATCGAATATCACCTACAAGTACATAGGTTACTTTACTACTTCACCTTTGGGCGCAAAGAAAAAAAAAGAGAAAAAAAAAGAATATTCTTAACTACTTAATGGCTTAGTCCTATTCTTATGAACAATGTCAATTTTACCATTTATATCAATTTTCACGTTTACTACTATATCTTCTATAACTTTATAAAGTCCATCATAAACACAATCTAATTTACGAGCGTATTCATTTTTAAGTAAAACAAGATCATTCTTATTATAAAATACAGGATTACATGATTAATCATATTTATCTTTCCTTTTTTCCTTACAAGTTATCAAATTATTTCTAGCATCCCTTAAGGCTACTTGCAATTTATATTTTAAATCTAAACAATAATTATCAGGATTATAAAGTGGTTCAACATCATAATTCAAATTATTTTGGCAAACGACATTGTCTACCAAAAACAAGTTCAAAAGGAGTGTACTTAGTTTGAGTGTTCACATAATTATTATAACTAAAACACCAAAATGGAGCCCAATGGGACCATGAAAAAATAGAATTAGCACAATAAGTTCTTAGAAACGCACCTTGAAATGTTTATGAGCTATCTCAAGAGAACCGATTGATTGGTGGTGGCATGCAGTTGACGGTAACTTATCGATTTCTAATAACTTACATACCTGTTCCATAACCCGAGACATGAATTCTGTCCCCCTATCTGTAGCTATACATTTCGGAATACCGAATCTTAAAATAAAGTTACTTACAAAAGCTTCTGCAACTGTAACAGCTTCTTTATTAGGCAATGGATACGCCTCTATATATTTTGTTAACTCGCATTGGAGAGTTAAAATATAACAATTTCCATCCTCATCCTTATCCAATGGTCTATCAAAATCAAGGAAAACTTTCTCGAATGTAGTCGACGCATTGGAGGTTAAAGTCATAGGTTGTTTGGTATATTTACCTTGTTTCATTTTCTGACATAATGTGCATTTACTTATATATTTACAGATATCCGAATCTAGTCCTGGCCAATAGTATTTTCTCCTAATATTATTCGTAATTTTAGTTATTTCAGCATGTCCACTAGTGGGTAATAAATGAAAGTCGTTTAAAATAAATTGTTTCTCGTTTTCATCATAAATTCTCTCTATTCCTTTCGATACACATATTCGGGGTCCGGACCATTCACTCAACGATTTAACTTCACTACATATTCCTTTTATAAACTCAGTATTCTTTCCATCTTTTACTATGCATAATTCTTTTACTTTTATTTTTTGCAAAACTCTTTAAGTTTAATTGCAAATTCGGCTCGCGAGAAATTCAACTTAAAACCTTAATAATCACAATGACATTTTATTTGGTACATACATAAAACATTCTTCTTCTATCACTTTATTATTTCCTTTCTAAAATTTTCCTATTATATCCCTGTCAGTCAACCTCAATTCTACGGAATCACATGGCTGTCTTAATAGTTCCACGACGCGTGGTTGATCAGGCCACTCATCAGGGCACTTATTAAGAGCAGTCTGTTCTACCGTACTATTCTGCTCCATCTTTTTCTTTTGTTGTCTCGTTACAACTGCCAAAACCTCCTCATTCATACATTTCAGTTCACTTGATGTTATACACACTCTGGATAATGCATCTGCGATTACATTATTCTTACCCTTCACATACACAATCTTAAAATCGTACTCTTCAAGAATTAAACGATATTTAATTAACCTACTAGATGGATCCTTCATTCGAAATAAATTAATCAAAGGTTCGTGGTCAGTCATGATAGTAAAAGTTCTGCCAAATAAATAGGGTCTAAAATATTTAACTGCTACACTATTGCTGTTAATTCTTTTCCTATTACGGGAAAGTTCTTTTCAGCTTTATTTAATGGTCTACTAGCATAAGCTATAGGTTTTCTATTTTTATTACACAGCACAGCTCCTACAGCCAAGTCTGAGGCGTATGTTTGCAATACAAATTCATTAGATTCACCAAAGTCTGGATATTCTAATATTGGTGGAGAAATTAAAGCGTTTTTTAATAAATTAAATGCATTTTGGCAATCTGAATTCCAAATGAACAGGTACATCCCTTTTTAGTAAATTATTTAAAGGCATTGTTATGGTAGCAAATGAAGGTACAAATTTTCTATAGTAATTGCAAAAAGCAACAAAGCGTCTTACTTCAACGGCATTCTGAGGAACTGGAAACTTAGATAAGTTTTAGAACTTTAGTTTTTTCTGGGTCAGGTGCTATACCACCAGCGGTTACTACATGACCAAGATATAGAATTTTCTTCTTTAGAAATTGACACTTAGCGGGATTTAGTTTTAAATTTACCTTCCTCAATCTATCAAAAACGTTTAAAATTTTGGTTATGAGTGGCTAAAGACCTTCCAAACGTAATAAGGTCATCTAAATAAATGAAACACTTCTCAAACGCTAGTCCTGACATTGCTATTGAAATGACCGTACTGAAAGCACTACAGGAAGTTTTAAGATCCATCGGTAAATTTTTAATTGGTAATGTCCTGTACTAGTTGAAAAAGCTGTGTATTTTCTGCTTTCAGGTGCTAATTTTACTTGGCAGTATCCTTGTTGTAAATCTAGATGAGTAAAGTGAATTGAACCAGATAGTGAGTCTAAAATGTCTGTTATGTAGGGTAACGGAAATTTATCCTCTACAATGTTTTCATTTAATTTACGGAAATCGATTACTAAATGCCATTTCTGTGAGTTCAAAAGTCCTATAGCCCTGATTCAGAGACTGCATCTGATTATGTATTGCAGTGAAAGATTTTTTTGTCAGTAACTTATTACGAAAATCTTGAATCATCAAGTCTACTGAAGTATAAGAATTGTATACGCGAAACTTAGCATTTTCTGATAGCCTGCCCTTGAGAACAAATTTAATTAAAAGTTGCTGGCCTTCAATCAATCGTTTCGTAGTATCTTCCCTTATCATCTAAAAGAGGTATCAAGCTACAAGCAGTTTTCAAATCAAAATCCATCTTTTCTGATTTCATCTCTAAGCTGGGTGAAACACACAATTTCGCTATTTCTGCAAATAAAGAACAAATTTTGTCATATGTTTCAGTAATTAAAGATATTTCCGACTTATCCTTAATATTACTTAATTTAGAAAATATATCTTTACTATTATTTAAATATATCTCGGCTTCGTTCAACTTATTTAACGCAATAGAACCTTTATACCTACTTTGTCCTTTTTTAATCAAATATTTCCCTATTTCTGACGATTGCTCATAATCTTTTATTATTTTCTCAGCCATAATACCATTAATTTCATATAGAAACTAAAGTTAACTTGCATTCGGTTAATATTTCATTCAATTTATTTTAATTTTATTCTAAAACGAAGCCCAGTCATACAGTGTACCGATTACAAAATGCTGAATGGCATCTCGACCGATCGCAGCGGTCGGAATTCTTAGAATTAACACATAACAGCTACTAATTTAAATGTTATAGAGAAAAAAATTAAACATGCTACCTAAATTTAACATAATTTTCGTAAAGAAGTTTATAAAATGTCCAATGTCACTATAATTGTCACGTAAATAAAAGGTTTGACTCACTCTCGTAAAAACTAAACGGAAATGCACTTTTTAGTAACTGCACTAATATAAAACACACCACGGTTTCACGCTGCTTGTCTGCTCACGCGCAGAGTCCAAAAACAGGTGTCGTCATGTGGATAAACGGTGTAGGGGCACTCGGAGAAGTCAAGGATCGCTCACTTATGCCCAGGGTTCAGTACAGGGGTAGGCTGGTTACGTAGATATACGGTGTAGAGGCACCCGGAGAAAGTAAGGCAACACAAATGTATACATCTTCTTCATTACGCGGTTCACGTCTGTTAGACAGTCTAGTGCGCATTCTTCTTAAAAATTCCGCATTAATTTTCTTTTCTACCCATTTCTTATATTTTTCTTTCAGCTTCAAAAATATGATAACAACCAGGACGATTGATGCCAAAATTAAAAATGTTGTGATCAATATAT
This sequence comes from Parnassius smintheus behrii, assembly GCA_036936625.1. NCBI lineage: Eukaryota > Metazoa > Arthropoda > Insecta > Lepidoptera > Papilionidae > Parnassius > Parnassius smintheus. Next base: position 30,313,261 of record JAUPFT010000030.1, on the reverse strand, counting down.
TGTTAATCTTTATATGATAATCCTTTTCTTCTATTTCCACAGTATTGGTTCCTCCAGTTTGGGCAATCGTCGTTTCATGTTCTTCGTTTCTTGAATTACTACTCCCCATTTTGTTTTTTGGCATGAACACGCGCATAAACAGTCACAAGGTTAATAATTATATTCTTATTCATTATAATTACGTAGTTGCTTTCACTGCCGAGGTACACAGGAATGTGCAAAGTCCGCACTTTTAGCCTGCACCTGGACACGCGCGCTTGGCATGGGTCGCCATGAATTATGTTATTTATAATGGAATGAAAGAGCAACACGTTTGTTCAATTCGAGTATTTATTTAATACTCGCTTACTTTCTAATACATTGAATATCACCTGCAAGTACATAGGTTACTTCAACCGAATGTTTTAAAACTCTTTTTATAACTCTATTTCATGATAAATTTAATGAAAATAAAGAACACCTTCAATATTGGTTGCTTAAAATAAAAACATCGTGATGTTCCAACTACTTAAACTATTTCATCCGAGAACTCCCTTTGGAATATTTTTGTCTTAAAGTAGCTTTTACTTAATGCGATTACATTAGCATAAGAATGTAATATAGCGGCAGCAGCATAATGTCGCCACAGGCTGCATGTTTTATACAATTATAATACCGGAACTATTCCACAGAGTCCGTAATTCTTTCATGGGGAAATGTATACACAGTTACAACAAAGTTTTAAAAAATATCCTTGAGCTATTTATCAAAAAATATGAAATATTTTTAAGCTATTGCATAGCTTCTATCGCGGGCCTTGAGTGCGGGAAAATCCAGAAATTTCGTAATGAAAAAACCTCACGCTCTACGACGGGCACGGAGGTGTGGTTTGAAGGCCGTGCATTGTCTAACGATGGTCTAACGTCGTTTCTTTTCCTCAGTCTTTGTTGTCTTTGTCGAAGAGTTTTGAAATTTTGAATATGAATGAACAAAGTGCATTTATAATTAAGGCTGCTCTCTCGCAAAAAGCTTAAAAAAAGCGTGCAGATGAACCAACTTTTCGTCGACACTTACAGAGAAATAACATATGAAAAAAATGGCTAGTAATCTACATGATCTGATACGTAATTTGGTTTAGCCATAATTTTTCTATCGGTGTCACATAATAAATAAAAAAATACCCAAATCACCTCCAAATCGTTGAGATGAAACCACTTTACTCCTTCATTGTTTATCAAAGGAATATAAAAAAAATATCTACTGCTTTGCAATACAAAATAAAATAATTTGGTTTGGTTACTTTTTAGAAATATGTATTATTTTTATGATAATAAATTAAAAATGCGTCCCGATTAAATACTGCATCTATATCACCCCCGCATTCGTCCACGAATTCAGTGCGGGGCGCATCGTGTTGCTAGGTGGACGTACGCCGCGTTGCGAGAGCTCAGCACTACGAAATAAAATCGTAAAATATTACTGCAAAAATTTAATTTTGTTAATAGTCATCATTCATCATTCATGATGACTATCAATCGTTTCTGCTTCATCATCATCATGATGATGATGATGAAGCAGATACGATTGAAGAGAGGTCTAAAAAAATATTACAAACAAAAGGGTATACATTTATCAAGGTAAGTTTTAAGTTTTAGCTACATACTCGTATTTCATAATATTAGACAGGTGCTGTTTATAAAATACCTATATTACTGTGATTTCGCCACTCTGTGACGAGACAAAGCGCGGAAAACGCAAGTGGCGGCAAGGCGCGGGCCGCGTCGTCGCATGCTGGTAGCGCATGTCTAAGAAATTAAAAAATATATATTTCGAAGAAATGTGAAGTTCGTCAACACGCATTGAGGCAGCGTGGCGGACATTTCCTTGCCTTAAAACCCTCTCAGAAATTAGAGGAGGCCTGTGCCCAGCAGTGGGACGTATATAGGCTGTAACTTTACTTTTTTACTTTTATAAATATGTTATTTTACCGACGAAAATTTTAAAGAAAAATAAAAAATAAGCAACCGACAACCTCCTAGGTCCCTAGGTGACTTGCGAGATGTCAGTGTAACAAAACAAAACGGCCCAGAAAAACAGACTTTCCAACTGATAGCTAAATTAGCACGCACAATTTCATTGGTGCCAGTGGGGATCGAACCCGGGTTGCTCCCGTACTGTGATACCTATAACGAGCGCTAACCATGTGAGCTACCACGGCTCTCAACGACATCGTCTTAACGCAATTCCTTTGTATAGTGCGACGTTGCCACTCTTATTAGTTATTCCGCTTCGTAATATTTTATTTATAGGTGATATTTTGTTTATGTAGGTATTCGATAGATTCCTATAGTCTGTTTTTTTCGCAGGAGACAAAAATAACAGATCTTTATTAGATTCGTTTAGCCCGAATAATACAGTTTTTATGATTCTGCTTCAGATTAGATTTAATTTTAGTCACTTAAGTTTCGTATATTGTTCAAAATAATGAAATAAATCCACAGAATCTGCAGTTACAATATCATATATCATAAGTTAAGCAATATCATTTTAGTCTCCGGCGAAAAAAACGATATATATCATGATTAATTTATCAACTAGTTATTCGTTTACTAAATACGAAAAAATATCTAGGATTCCCCAGCCGTGATACATTACAGATTGACTATATTATCATTTATTTTACTATTGTAAATAAGTACTAATTGTAGATATTGACAGGTTTAATAGAAGTTCATTTTCTTATATTGTGACTAATAACCTAATATGACCTTGGGAAGAAACTCATTTTAATATAGGTTTTACTGCAATGACTGCCAATGGGTTGTTAATTTCTACAATAGACCGTGGCGTATTGTTGCTGACATGAATAACTCCGAAAATTTAATTTATTTACTTGATCGTGTTGACTTTTTGTGCTCTCACTGCGAGTTTACTTTTTATGATCACTATCTTAAGGAAGAGTGCGAACTATTACCTAATCTGTACAAAATTACTCTATACTTAACTAGATTCATTTTTGTGAAAGGCTATTTTTGTTAAATTAAGATATTATGTTTGGTTTTGCAGTTATTTGAATTACGTCGTATGACGTCAGATTATCGGTAAACTCCGACGGGCACGGAGGTGTGGCGTTGAAAGTCGTGCATCGTCGAACGTCGTTTCAGTTCGGCAGACTTCGGCACTCGGCAGACTTCGGCACGGTGTTTGTGTGCGTGCGACTAGTCGTATGCGTGTACACTAGCTGCTAACTGAATGATAAAAATTCCTGAATAACCTACATGTATTTTAAGATATTAAAAATATTTTAAACAATATTAACTTCTCATTTATACAATAAGAGAAAAAAAATTGTTTTCTTATCGGTCACCACGTTTAAAAAGTTTAATTTGATTTAATATCAAAGACTTAACTGCATAAATAAAATAAATAGTTAATTATAATTGCATAAGTTGATAAAAAATGCTATGAAATAGCTTTACCGCGGCAATCCCCGAGTGCCACACGTCTTTTTTTAAAATAAAAGTTGTCTCAATGACTTCTGATCTATTTTTTAATTTTATTAAGAAATAGTTGGTGATAACCTTTAGGAATGAGGTCATCGCTAGTATGTTTCCCTATTTAATTGTACAATATTATTGTTGGCGATGCGAGATAATATCTTTTCAAATCATTTATTGATTCTTAAGATAAATTTTAAATTTGTAATAATTTTATAAGATGCTAATTTCTGAGAGGTTAAGATATTTGAATTGACTTAGAGTCACGCATTATATAACAATCGGCTATGTAATACGAATTAAACTGTTTTTAATATTTCTATGGAATTGAAACATCAATGTCGTTTTAAGCATTTTTGCATAATGTTTACTTAATTTAAAGATATGTTTAAAACTACTTTTACGGATTTTATCGCGTTTATTTTTACTTTTTATTTTTAATTCCCGACGTTTCGGGCGCTTTCCAGCACCCATGGTCACGGGGGACTGGGTCATGGGGACGGGGGACCCATGGTCATGGACATGGGTGCTGGAAAGCGCCCGAAACGTCGGGAATTAAAAATTAAAAATAAAAAGTAAAAATAAACGCGATAAAATCCGTAAAAGTAGTTTTAATCATGTGTAGTGTTCGCGTAAATATAAGAAATCATTAAAGATATGTGTTTTGATAAGTGATAATTAATATGTTAACAATAAGTTAGATAAAAACAGTTAAATTCCAGAGTGAAATGGTGAATATATCAGACAAGGATATGTATAAATATTAAAAGGTGATGGAGAGCCTCTTTTATACCGTTATATATTTGGTGGTAATGGTATAAATATATTATATATATTTATATCATTTTATACCAGTGAATCATGATCGGATAAAACATAGGTAGTTACTTGGTACGATTTCTGTGAACTTTTATCATCCACCACCATCTTCTTTGCAGTCTTTTTCTCCGTCGTTCATCATTTTGTTTCTTTTTCCAATAAAAATAAGTTAAGCCAAAGGATATGGCAGCAACAACACCGAGATCCTCGCTGCCCGCCATGCTGGCACTGACTAATGGTGGTTAATATAGCGCATAACGCCGTATTATAGCGCGCTATCTCTTCATAACGCATAACGCGTGCTATGTAAGTAGTCGCCATGGCGCTATGACGCTACGACGCTTTGGCGCTATTCGTATCAAGCGGCAATTAGTTGTAGCAGCAGCGCTGTTGGCAGTAGACGTGTGACGCAAATTTAATCTAGCTGCACGCTATTCATCGCGCGCAAACTAATTTAGTGTTAGACGTTATTTAGTTCGTGTGTACTGTATATTTATAAGTGATCGAAGGACACAGTTGTCTGCTACAAAAGAAGCCTAACTAATGTTTTTAAATGTAAATAAAATATAGATACAAAAGTGTATATTATAGTGTTTGTAAATAGTTGATTTTTTGTATAAAGAATCAATAAACTTTTAAATACACCTTTGATTTATAATTTATATTATGGTTAAAATAACGTATATATCAATTATATTAATAAATAATTAATTTTATTTTGTTTTAAAAAGTATTGTCCTTAAAAATAATTTTAGGATTACAAAAAGTCGTAAGCCTAAAAAGTATGAAAGAGCTTTCTTTTATTTTTCTTTACTAGCGCGCTAGAAATTTCTAGTTTATAGTCTGTAGCATGCTATTGATTTATAGTCGTTTTGAACAACTTTAAGACTGACTGACACGAAGGTGTGCGTGTTAACAGCTTGAATTTTCGCCGGCCTGGGACGGGCTGCATGCCGCGCAGCCCGCCAGGCAGCCCGCCGGGCTGCACTGCGTGCATGTGAACATAGTATTACCATTATAGACTGTGGTATTATACTCGTAGGATCTCGATAGTCGTGTAGAAATGAGATTATCAACTCACACGAGTGTCTAGCATTGTTAAAAATTAATGTTCAAAATATTAAATTTATTGCTTAAAGTGAGATCTGTTATCATAAAAAGTGTGAAAATGCACGTAATAAATGTTCTAGATAGGTATTATAGAACAATAAGATAATAAAATGTTAAATGTATTTAATTTAATTGATAAAATAACCAAATAATAACAGAATTGTATAAGAAAATTAAAGTCATTTTAATTCTGCTTAAAATTTTAATTCATGAATTAAACTGTTGTATTTTTTAAGACATGAGAAATTAGTAATAAGAATTGTATAAATATAGTTTGTATTCGACATTTAAAGTTTATGACTTTAAGAAATTGCTTGCTAAATTTGTGTTGTATTCGATGCTACGTTGTTTCTAAAACGATTATTAATTTCCTGTTTTAAATTATAAGGGTGACAAACGAGCACACAGTCCATTTGATGGTAAGTAGATGCTGAAGCATATAGACATCTATTTCTCGATTAAGAATCAAAATACAGAGGAGTTATCACCCCTGAATACTAAAGTGCGATGCCTTATTTCTTCGATACGTTAAACTAACCACGCAAAACACAGCGGCATTAAACTGCTAGTTCCTTAAGAGGGTGGTTCTTCCTCGTTCAAGCCGACCCATTCGTGCTGCAACCATAATATAGCTTCAGCATTACTCTATCGCGTCTAACTGATTTTTTTTTAAAAATCCGTTTATTTTGTTGCTGGTTCTTCATAACTGCGCTATGAGATAAACTCTCAGTGAAATACAGCAGTGTGAGCGTTTTCGTTCCCCGGTCGAGTCAACACATTCGTGCCGCTTCCACATAATGCACTGCAGCAGGTCAATAAAGTTCCAATCAATCAATCAATACATTATTTATTATCACTCATACACATTAAAACGAAAACAAAATGAAATACAATAAATTATATAGAATGTACAATTAGTGGTTCATTGCTCTGGCAGCAAATTCTTTCAAACAACTTTTAGCGCAAAGAACTGTTGTTTACAACGAATGGTCAATAAGGAAGGTGTACATAAGCTCGACAATTAAGTAAAATAAAAAAAATAAGACACAAGATGATTACGGTCGGGAATAAGTATGATAGTGGCGCTGAGAGCAGTGGGTTCCAATCCTGCACGCATCATATATATATATATATATATATATATATATATATATATATATATATATATATATATATATATATATATATATATATATCTATATATATATCTATATATATATATATATATATATATATATATATATATATATATATATATATATATATAAAGTTAAATAGCTGCGTAATGCTGCTGTGTTTCGTATGGTGATGTAGAGTTCGGAGAACCTTTTTACAACAATCAGAGCATTCCGTCTTAGTGCTCAGGGGTGATATTTGCGCTACTGAAAAGGTTCTGATTAATGATATTTCAGCACTCCCCAGCCAAATTCTCAATTTGTGTTGTTAGAGTGAAGTAACGTGTGATCTCTAGTTTATAGCAAAGGGAGACAAACGAATTAATTAAATTAACGTAATCACAAAAAACAAGAAGAAATGAAACTGAATGAAACTGATAATTTAGTATTTTTAAATTAATAGTTTTTTTTTCAAATTTCAGCTAATATAGGTTGCCAGTAATAAGAACATATGGATATTTTAAACCTTTTTTTACGTTTAAGTAAATTTTATGTCCATTAATGTATAATAGGGATGCTATAATACAGTTTAGTTTACTGAAAAAAACGTGGAAGCAAGAATAATAGCAGTATTACTCGTAAATACCGGAGCACTTCCGTGACGTGAGGACGTGGTTAGTTAATACTCTTGGTTAATCCGAGTAAAACGTTCATTTATTTTCCAAGTGCAAGCTTAAAAATCTTTATTTTGCACCTACAAAGTGCCATTATTCAACAACTAGGACACTGCTAAACATATTCATTCATCCAATAGTTACAGCCTATTAAAAGCCCATTACTGAACATAAAGCTCCTCTAAAGATAGCCTCATGGGCGGGATGTTTGTCAAAGTTGCATTGTTTGGCCGGTGGGTTGGCAAATGTAATAATAAGCAGAATCTTTACTCTTACTAAGTTTTTATTAGCATAATTCTCTATCCATCCACCACATGCTATGGGGTGGTAGATTCTCTTACGCCAACATTTCCTTTATTTATTTATTTTTTTATAGAAGAAGGGGCAAACGAGCATGCGGCTCACCTGATGTTAAGTGTACTACCGCCGCCCATGATCAACCGCAACACAAGGAGAATTGCGGGTGCGTTGCCGGCTCTTTAGAAAGGAGTAGGCTCTTTTCTTGAAGGTCCCCAGGTCGTATCGGCCCGGAAAAATCGCCGGCGGTAAACTATTCCACAGAGAGGTTGTACGTGGAAGAAAACTCCTTGTGAAACTTACAGTGGTGGACCGCCAAACATCCAGATGGTGTGGATGGTATCGGGACATTTGCCGTGTAGTGCGCTCACGAAATTTGGTGGCTGGGATTAATCCGAACAATTCCTCAGAGCACTCCCCGTGATAGATGCGATAAAATAAGCAAAGAGATGCAACATCTCTTCGCAGCGCCAGTGAATCGAGCCGATCGGAAAGCACTCGGTCGTCGACGATTCGAGCCGCTCTGCGCTGGATGCGGTCAAGTGGAAGGAGCTGGTACTGGGGAGCCCCAGCCCAGAGATGGGAACAGTAGTCCATGTGCGGCCAAACCTGCGCCTTGTAAAGTTGCAGGCGGTGTGCCGGCACGAAATACCGTCCCGCTTTGCTGAGCACGCCAAGCTGTTTAGAGGCCAATTTGGCCTTCCCTTCTAAGTGACCACGAAACTGCACGTCACTCGATATGTCGACGCCGAGGATTTCAATACTGGCTGAGGCAACAAGGGGGTGCCTTGGAACTGAGGAGATACTACAAAGGGGTTCTTTTTAGCGGTTAACGCGCAAATTTGTGTCTTCTGGGGGTTAAACTGGACTAGATTTAGTCGTCCCCAATCCGAGACTCTGTTCAGCAAAGACTCGACTTCAGACACAAGTTTGTCCCGGTACTCGAAGACGTTTTCCCGAGAAATATTGGCTCGGACGGTGTAAAGAGCATCACCAGTACTGTCATCTGCATAGCAATGAATGTTACGGGTATGCAACATATCATTGATATGCAGAACAAAACAGCGTTGGCGATAGCACGCAGCCCTGTGGAACACCGGCATTAATAGGCTTGCAATCGGAGCTTGCACCGTCTACAACGACCTTGATGCTCCGATCTGCAAGAAAGCTGGTGATCCAATCGCACAATTTCTCGGGAAGCCCATAGGAAGGGAGCTTCGAAAGAAGCGCTTTGTGCCAAACCCGATCGAAGGCCTTCGCAATGTCCAAACTAACGGCCAATGCCTCCCCCTTGAACTCTACTGCCTCCGCCCATCTGTGAGTTAGGTAGACCAGAAGATCACCAGCTGACCGACCACGGCGAAAACCGTATTGGCGGTCACTAATCAGCTGGTGATCTTCAAGGTACCTCATGAGCTGGCAGTTTACAATGGACTCCATTGTTTTGGAGAACAAGGAGGTGATGGCGATTGGCCGGTAGTTGGACGGGTCAGAGCGGTCGCTTTTTTTAGGGATCGGGTGGACGTAAGCCGTCTTCCATGATTTTGGGACTACGCCTAGGGAGTAGTAGTACCGGAAAAGACGTTTTTCGGTACTCCCTAGGCGAAGTCCCAATTTATTTGATTCTACTATCTTAGCACTAGTAATATTAAGTTTTGCAGGGAATGTTGTATGTATATTTAATTGGCATACATACCAAGACATAAAGACTATAATATTTCAAAATTTTGTAAATTCATTGTAATGAATTTGACATATCATGCCTTTTCAAAATCGTAAAAAATATGCACAAACACAAAATGCCGCAAACAAAAAAGTTGAGTTGTCACTAAACAAATGCCTTTTGTGTTTGAGCACATGTTCAAACAACAATAATTCTTAAAATAATAAACATACAGCTGCAAACTTTATATTGTATTATAGCTTAACTCAAACTCTGTCGATCTTGTAAAAAAATAAATAGTGTAAACGGGGTTTTTTGCCGTAATTTAAAATAAATAGCCGATTAACATCATTTTTTCATATTTATTTGAAGTTAGTTTTTTTTTCTTTAAAGATACGAATATGTGAAACATTTTTTTAGTAACGTAAAAGACAGACAATATTGTTACCCTCCGAATGAGTCAATTTTTATCTCAGTAAGACCAAAACTTTGAGAGATATGATGAACTTTTTTGTAAAAACGTAGAGAATATCTCTAGAAAAAAGAAAATGGCCGCCACATAGAGGGGGAGGGAATTAGACCTCATTGTTTAGTGTATTTTTGTATTAATATATATATATATATATATATATATATATATATATATATATATATATATATATATATATATATATATATATATATATATATATATATATATATATATATATATATGTATATATATATATATATATATACAAAATGTAACATAATTAACGCACACCCTGAAAGTAGTTTGTTCAGAATCGTTTACTGAATCGATTTCTATTATTTTTAATACAGTGAACCCTCGTTAATCCGACCTTCGAACATTTTTTTCGTCCCTTCACGGTTAATTATTGGATAATACGAACTGTAATAATTCCTAAATCATGTATTTTGTATATTTTTGTCCTTTTTCGGTCAATACAAATACCGGTAAACAATGGCCAAAGAGATGAGAAAAGTCATTAACTCGTCATTATGACGATCTAGCCACGGGTTTGAATGAAGATTTGACTACGGGCCTGAATGACAAGACCCGGGATCCAGAAGTAGCCTTGATCCCAGACTAACATGAGTCCAGTGGTGAGAGCGATACCGAAGAAGTCCTCGCACCAACTTCGAAGGTGGTCAGAGATGCACTCGATATTTTTCTTCGCTATGCAGCGACGAACAACGTTTCAGACGCATTTTCAAATGGGCTTTAAACGATCAGCTTCGAATGTGTACGCAAACTCCAACCAACTATTCGCCAAAACAATATCGAAATGTATTTTATGAACAAATAAAACTAACAGGATAATATGTAATAATAATAATGATGGTTAAAAAATTTATAATAAAAAATTATTGTAAATATAAAATAATAATATCAAACTTATTAATAAAAATGTTTCTATGATGAATCATAACATTGAGTTTAGAAACACGGATTTATTTTTTGCACGAACTATTTATCTGATTTTTTCGTGTTCGTGTTAACGAGGGTTTAATGTATAAGTAATTTTTTATCCCAAAAATTATTAAAACTACGTAAATTACAGTCACACTAAACCTGTACAGTCAAAACAAACTGAAATGGACTGTAACTCTAGGTAATAAGGCTTTTAAAAGAGCAGTTTTATTTGTACTAATACAAATTCAGTCATTCAATACAAAATAAAGAAAAGTTAACCTTATTTCAAGCACGTTAAATTCTTTGTGTTCGTGGATATGTACTGTGACCACAACATTCTTCCGGAATTAGTACAACTAATTTAATAAATATGTTTAACTAAAAAGTCAGTATGTGAAATCGATTCAGGAAACGATTCTGAACAAACTGCATTCAGGATGTGCGTTAATTATGTTATATGTTGTATATATATATATATATATATATATATATATATATATATATATATATATATATATATATATATATATATATATATGTTGTATAGAATAAGGGTGACAAACGAGCACACAGTCCACCTGATGTGATGGTGAGTGGATGCTGTAGCCCATAGACGTCTACATTTATCCTCGACTAAGAATCAAAACGCAGGTGCGCTGTCACCCCTGAAGACTAAGACGGAATGCTTCGTAACCGGTAAAAAAGGATTAAGATATGTTATTGAACTAATATCTTCGATAAATAGTATATAATTGATCGAAGACTAATATGAAGAAACTGCAGTCCCTCTGACGGTAGGTGGCTACTACAGTACTGCAGTCCATGCACACCGGCACCTTAACTGTAACAAAGAATGCTAAAGATGCGTTGTCAACTCTGAGGACTGATATGGCATGCACCATTATTTCATTTTTATTTTATTTTATTTCAGTCTACGATTGAAACTTTTAAAATATCTTGCCTCACGTCCTCTACTCGGGCATTTTCAAAGTGAATAGTTCATCAGCGGCATTTAAAATGAAAAAACAGATTACATTACTTCGAGAGTCGATCACAGCTGAGCTTAATCAACTCAGGCACACTTACCGCTGGTATTTATCTGCAGTTGTCATACCGAGGGGGAAGTTAAACATGTTGCTAAAATATATAGAATCAGGAACAGTCCTCGTAGTAACACGTAGGTCAGTAAGATTACAATCTTTAGTGAACTTGGCTTATATTTCACCTGGTAGAGCCGCACTGCACCTACATTATAGTTGTAGCACGAATAGGTTGGCTCGACCGGGGCAGGACCACACTCTCACAATAAAAAGTAAAATAGCAGCGTAATGCTACTGTTTCGTATGGTGAGTGTAGAGAACCGGTAACCCTTTTTACTGGGTAGGAGACATTCCATCTTAGACCTCAGGGGTGACAACGTATCTGCATTTACATTCTTAATTGAGAATAGATGTAGATGTCAATGGACCAAAGCATACACTTACCTTCAGGTGGAATATGTGCTCGTTTGTCACCCAATGCCATAAAAAATCTGTTATCCCATTCTGTAAAAAGTAAATCAAACGAACTTTTCTTGCAGTTCCAAGCGTCAAGTGTTACAAACAAACAATAAAACCGCTGTATGCTGAAGCTCCGAAGGTCAAATTGTTTGTACTTAGCCCCGCTTAGAATTATAGCAGAAAAAGTATTGTAACGATTTTACCTCGATTTGCTTTATTATTTCATCATCATCATCATCATTACAGCCCTTCACAAGTCCACTGCTGAACATAGGCCTCCCCCAAGTAATGCCACAAAGCAGGGTCCTGAGCCACCTGCATCCATCGACTTCCTGCATATCTTACCAGGTCGTCACTCCATCTAGTGGGGGTCGCCCTACACTAAGCCTACCGGTAAGAGGCTGCCACTCGAGAACCTTTCTTCCCCATCGGCTATCGGTTCTTCGAGCTATATGGCCGGCCCATTGCCACTTCAGCTTACTAATCCGTTGGGCTATGTCGGTCACTCTGGTTTTACTGCGGATATCCTCATTTCTGAGTCTATCACGCAGAGAAACTCCGAGCATAGCCCTCTCCATAGCACGCTGAGCGACCTTGAGCGTCCTCATACGGCTAGTAGTGAAGGAGCACGTCTCAGTTACGTAAGTCATCGCTGACAACACGCACTGGTTGTACAATCTAGTTTTTAGAGATTGAAGTATACCTGACGAGAAGATATGTCGCAATTTCCCGAACGCTACCCAGCCGAGTTGAATCCGTCGATTATCCTCTCGGTCGAAGTTGGACTTACCTAGTCAGACTATTTGTCCCAGGTAAACGTACTCGTCAACAACTTCGAGCATAGTACTCCCAACAACTACCGGCATAGGTGTGACATGGACATTAAACATGATCTTTGTTTTGTCCATGTTCATCTTAAGACCTATCCGTTGGGAGGCACTATTGAGGTCATTGAGCATAGTGCTTAAGTCCTCCAGGCATTCTGCCATAAGGACTATATCGTCGGCAAATCGAAGGTGAGTGATGTACTCGCCATTGATGTTAATACCGTATCCTTTCCAGTCCAGTAGCTTGAAAACGTCTTCCAATACAGTGGTGAAGAGTTTCGGGGATATTACGTCACCCTATCTTACACCTCTCTGCAGTTAGATAGGTTTTAAACTCCGGTACTCGGATAGCCATCGTAGCCCTACTGTACAAACACTTCAGCACTTCGATATACCGCTCCAGAAGCAATCGGTTTGGAAACAGAATTTCAAAATATTTTATGGATCAGATTTTCAGGTTCAATTAAGCAGATATGGTTTCTTTTGTACTCTTTTTGTTTTACCCTTATTGAAAATTAAAAAAATATTAAGTACCAATATTCAAAAGTTAGCTTACACTAAGTTCTTAGACAAAAAATAAACAGAAATAAAAATAAAACCTTCAAAAAACGAAACGTATAAATAAACTAGACGGGTTACGCAAAAATCCCGGCCCATGGGAAAAAAGAAACTTCAAACGTGATATATATACTACTATACAGAACTATACAGAAGACCGAAGAGTACAACCTGCCACTTTGCCTGGCATATGTGGACTATGAGAAAGCCTTTGATTCCGTCGAAATTTGGGCGGTGCTACAGTCCCTTCAGCGGTGCCAAGTTGACTGTCGGTATATCGAAGTGCTGAAGTGTTTGTACAGTAGGGCTACAATGGCTATCCGAGTACAGAACCAGAGTTCGGAACCTATCCAACTGCGGAGAGGTGTAAGACAGGGTGATGTTATATCCCCGAAACTCTTCACCGCTGCGTTGGAAGACGTTTTCAAGCTACTGGACTGGAAAGGATACGGTATTAACATCAATGGCGAGTACATCACTCAGCTTCGATTTGCCGACGATATAATCCTTATGGCAGAATCGCTGGAGGACATTAGCACTATGCTCAATGACCTCAATGGTGTCTCCCAACGGATAGGTCTTAAGATGAACATGGACGAAACAAAGATCATGTTTAATGTCCATGTCACACCTATGTCGGTAGTTATTGGGAGCACTATGCTCGAAATTTTTGACGAGTATGTTTACCTGGGACAAATAGTCCGACTAGGTAAGTCCAACTTCGACCGAGAGGTCAATCGACGGATTCAACTCGGCTGGGCAACGTTCGGGAAATTACGACACATCTTCTCGTCAGGTATACCTCAATCTCTGGAAAATAAAGTGTATAACCAGTGCGTGTTGCCAGTAATGACTTACGGAACTGAGACGTGGTCCTTCACTGCTGGCCGTATGAGGACGCTCAAGGTCGTTTAGCGAGCTATGGAGAGAGCTATGCTCGGAGTTTCATTGCGTGATAGAATCAGAAATGAGGATATCCGCAGTAAAACTAGAGTGACCGACATAGCCCAACGGATTAGTAATCTGAAGTGGCAATGGGCCGGCCATATAGCTCGAAGAACCGATAACCGATGGGGAAGAAAGGTTCTCGAGTGGCAGCCTCGTACCGGTAGGCGTGGTGTAGGGCGACCCCCCACTAGATGGCGTGACGACCTGGTAAGACATGCAGGAAGTCGATGGATGCAGGTGGCTCAGGACCGTGCTTTGTGGCATTTCTTGGTGGACGCCTTGCCTTGGTGTTCAGCAGTGGACTTGTGAAGGGCTGTAACGATGACGACGATGACGATGAAACGTGATATAATTTTTTAAAAATAATATATTTTTGTTTTCCATGTACAATTTTTTGAGGGTCTAAATCCAACCCTGGCCTAATCTTGGTAACGTAACTAAACTAACTGTAAAATGAAACTTTAAAAATGCGTTTGTATAATAATTTAACTGTAACTAAATTTATATAATGTTGTTTACCGATGATACGATATCCCATGTTTTTTTTTTTAAATCTTTTTATCGTAATTTTTGCATTCTTTTACAAGGCAACTAGACATATTTATGACAGGCAAATCTTAACAAAGAACAAGACCAAGAACAAGACCACCGCACTTCTGCTCCACGCCTCTGGAGTAGTGCCACCATGGAGGACGGAATTGAAGAGCTTCTAAAGGACTTCAAGTACCGGTGTTCCACCCGCTTTCAGAAGCTCCGCTGTAATTCCATCCTCGCCTGGGGCCCTGCCTTTTTTTAAGGTGCTGGGGAGCCATTCTAATCTCGCTTAGACTGACGTCCGGGATATCATCGGAATAGTGTCGGATAATACTTGCTCTTGGATCGTTACTCACACTTGCGTGTGGCTCCAACGATTATGCGTACAGCTGCACATAGAACCTCTCAATCTCACTCAGAATCTCAGGTGTCCCGGAAACGATGCTGCCACACTCAGTCTTCAGCTTTGACAGTTGGCTCTTACTGGCAGACAGATCTCTGGCAAAGACTTTGGAGCTCTGGTTCCGCTCGATCGCTTCTTTAATACGAGCAGTATTAAAGTTGCGTAAGTCTCGCCGCATGCATTTGGAGATCTGTCTATTCAGTTGCCTTTATACTGTCAAATCTGTTGACGATTGCAGCCTCATCTCCCGTCTAACAGCCATGAGATTAAGAGTGTGATCGGAGGTTTTTTGTGTTCTTCTGCGGCGGGTCTCGCAGAACTTAGATCCGACCGCATGGACAGTTTCCACGAGCTTGTCATCCATATCGTCCACTGCATTGCAATCTTGTAGGCACTGAAAGCGATTACGTAACTCGAGCTGAAAATTTTCGGGATTCTGAATTATAGCACGAGGGGGACGCAGCGTTGACTCCATTAGACGAAACCTCTCCAACTTAACGTTTAGGTTCAGTGTGCCTCTAACCATTCGGTGAACAGTTGGCGTCTGGTCGTCATAATGAAGTCAATCTCATTTTTTGTCGAAACGTCGGGGCTCGACCAGGACCACTTCCTGTGGGCCGCTTCTGGAAGAAAGAGTTCATCATAAAGGGTCCCTCTTTCTCCATAAAGTCGGCCAGCTGCTGGCCCCTTCGGTTCCGTTGCCCTACTACAAATTTCCCTAACTTCAGCTCACCGTTTTCTCTTGTGGCTAGTTTTGCGTTGAAGTCTCCCATCAACACCGTGTAGTGGGTTTTGGAGGAATGCATGGCTTTGGAAATATCCTCATACATTTCCTCCACCTCCTCATCGGGATGTGCCAAGGTTAGTGCGTAAACCTGTATGACCTTCAGCGAATACCGTTTGGTGATTCTGAGTATCTGGTACGCGACCCTCGTCGACACATTCCCAATCTTTACAACGTTGTTGACGAGGGACTTGTGGACGATAAATCCAACACCTTCTTGGGACAGATGGTCGCCCTCCCGGTGATAGAACAAGTTGTCGGATTCGAGAACTACCGTGTCCTCCCCCTCTCTTCGAACCTCGGATGATCCAATAATATTCCAGCGCAACTTGTCTATCTCTTTTTCCAGCTCCAGGATCTTACAGTCAGTCCTCACCCTGAGGACTGACGAGACTTTATTATTTATGGTATAATAAAGGGGAAAATTGTTGCAATAGAATTGATTATTAAAGCATACAATTACCTTTTATTTATAATCTTCTGCAAGTTTTATGACATTTTTATTACAATAATTTCTCTTTATATGTACATACCTTCACATACAAAAACAGGTACTCTTTATTTAGCCTTATATATCGCCAATTTAGGCGATAAGCTTCCGTCTAGGGCGTCTTTTGCCAACTTGCAGCTCACTTCGGCAAAATAAATTTACTTCGTCACTATTTTATCACTTATTCTTTCTACATGAACAAACTACCAAAAAATCTCTTTCTTTATCCTGGTCACAACAACATCTTGCAAACTGTTCTTTTACGCATTATACTTATTGTTAAGATGTATGATTACGCCAAAACGCGCATTTTATTTCATCAATTAACTACATTAGCTGGCAATATCCTTCCTCTTCACTTCCGTTTCCCATCCAGCACGGGCATGTCCAATAGAAGGCTAGACATTGTGGCGTCATTTTCACACCGCCGACACAAACCAGAATATTGTCGTAGTGACCGCTAGTTCATTTGCAATTTCGTCGTGCACAATGTCTTTGTCCGCATATACCGCAGTTGCAACCTAATGCCATCAATCTCGAGGCCTGAGTAAGAGGCAATTAGAATATCAACGCCCAAGTAAGTGCCCTCCCTTTCCTATCTTGGGCTATTCTCAATTTTTGTTCTTTTTCCACAGCAGCTCATGCCCTAGCCATGCCAGCCGATATATTAAATTGGGTTACAGCAGAGTGTATCGTCCAAAACCGGCCACGTGCCACGTCCGCTATTTTGTTTTGGTTATAGTGAAAACGCTGAATACAGTCCACTTTCAAAATTCTTACACCTGATGGTTTGAGGCCATTGTTCCCGGAAATCAAACTCGAGACCCGATGGCCACACCGTTTTGTGGTTCCTTCGCTCCGGATACGAAAGGCAACCTAGTCACCCTCACCATTTTGGAACCATCAGTTTCGGGATTCAAACCCAGGAACCCTATCGCATCACCATTTTGTAGCCCTTTATTCCGGATTTAAATTTAGCAACCATTAGCGTCACAAATGTAACTCGGTCACATTTTTAATGACAATATAACAACACCAGTTACAATGATGCCATTTTTATTCTGGTGCAATTTAAATTTTGGTTAAGAGTACTGCTCTCAAGAGTTATACAAAGTGTAGTCATGATACAGAATTTCTAACTAAGCAGCTTTATTTATTGCCAATAGCTAGATTTTAATACGAAGTTCAAGTCGTACTTGTGTAAGTATAGACAGGGGGTAAGTGTATACGTTTATGTGAACGTGCGCTTGTATAAAAGTAGTTCGATCATCGAATTAAAATACTACACTGTTCTTTTGTAACTAAAATTTCTTTTGAAAATATTTTTTTATGGAATAAGTGTAACAAAAGAACAAAAGCTACATCGTTTCTGTTCAATAAATGATTCTGATGCACCTTGTGCTACTCAAAAATTTTGGATTAATGATATTTCAGCGCTCCCCAGGCAAATTCTCAATTTTTTTATCAGAGTAAAGTAACTATATAGAACAGGATGAAAAACGAATTAATTAATTATAACAAACACAAAAAAAGAAAATGAAACTGATAACAAAAGTATTTTAAAATCTGGTTGTCAGTTATAAGAACATATTGAATATTTTAACCTTTTTTACGTTTTAATAAATTTTATGTAAATGCACCGTTAAGTTTACTGAAATTAAGGTGAAAGCAAGAATAATAGCAGTATTAAACACCGGAGCACTTCCGTGACGTGTGGTCGAGACGAGATTAAAGATGATCTTTGTTTTGTCCATTTTCACCTTAAGATCTATCCGTTGGGAGGCACTATTGAGGTCATTGAGCATAGTGCTTAAGTCCTCCAGCGATTCTGCCATAAGGACTATATCGTCGGCAAAACGAAGGTGAGTGATGTACTCGCCATTGATATTAATACCGTATCCTTTCCAGTCCAGTAGCTTGAAAACGTCTTCCAATGCAGCGGTGAAGAGTTTCGGGGAAATAACGTCACCCTGTCTTACACCTCTCTGCAGTTGGATAGGTTTCGTACTCTGGTTCTGTACTCGGATAGCCATCGTAGCCCTGTAGCCAACTAATTTAATACACAAAAACACAATAAACTCAACTAACTAATTATTTATTTCTTATAAAAGTTATACAATACACTTTCCTTTTTGATAATTTAAAAAAAAACGGTCGGTTTTTGCTTTTTGGGACCGCTGATTTATATATTTTTGCACTATTCTAAGGAAATCTCCTTCAACAACAAAACTTCTCGGTATCTTGTTTTTTGTATTCGGAATATTTATTAGTAGCATTTTTCCATGGGCTTTAATATCTTTTTGAAGTTATATTGGCTAACTCCTCTCTGCGGCAAGCTCCAACAGCGCCAAAAATCAGTGCAACCTACGAAAAAAAAAGATTTGAAAAATATTTTTTTAAATAATATATTGACTGTATTTTGCGATTTCGTAAACTGAATACTAAAGGAAAATATAAGTATTTATTAATAAATTACCTTTGTGGCTAAACAACGATCACCGGGAGCTTCGTTCAAAAACCTTTCCACTTCATTCGATGTTAATATTTTCGACTTTTTAGTTGTAAAACCATCTGATTGTCGTTTTAAGAAAGCATTTAGTTTTGAGTATTAATTTATATCCACGTTGTTCCTTATTTTCAGCATACTTTTGGTCATCGAAAACCTCGACCATAACGTAGAAGGTTTTAATTTTGCTGAGAGTTCGGAGAAGTATGCCAACTAAATGAAAAACTATTTGCTTTTTCTCTTCCCTCCAAGCAATAAATTCGATATGTAGCGACTTTTTGACTTTTCCGGTAAAATGTTCTACGAAGCATTTTGTGTAACTATACTGAGTTCCGGTGGTGTTAATTCAAATTAAATATCGTCGAAATTACTCATTTTGTGCAACAAACAACTAAACTCGCAAAGAACATTTTTGGAAAATGGCGCCAACCATAAAATAAGCGTAGACAGAGAAAGAAAAGTTTCTCTGTCTACGAAAATAAGTAATACCATAAATAAGCAGAGGTTTTTTTGTTTTTTTTTCACCCATTCTGGGTAGGTAAAGGGGGAACTATGCCCATACAGCCAAGTCTTCAGTAGAATGTTTTCATTGATATGAAATGAAAATGAAATTCAATGAGTTGAAATGAAATGAAACCTAACCTAACCCATTGAATCAATTCATTAAATCTGATATTGAAACAAATTAGTAGCTTCTTTTTAGAAATATTTGCATGAATCGTAAAAACTTCTATGAATTTAGTAAAAACTTCGTGGTTGATTTTTTCTTTTTAATAAACCTTATTGTGACAGTTGGGAAAGAAGAACGCACGAGTTCGGAAAAGGTAAAGTAAAAGCTCGAGTATGTAATAGCCCACATCCCGAACGCTATACGTCCCTGCAATATGCCACTTTTTGAGCAACCGTATTAAAAAATCCTTATTTTGCACCTACAAAGTGTTACTATCCAACAATTAGAACACTGCTAAACATATTCATTCATTCAATAATTATAGCCTATTAAAAGCCCATTACAGAACTGAGACCTACTCCATAGATTGCCTAATGGCACAGCGGTGACACTCCCTGTACGTGAGAGCTTAAGCGCCGGTGACCTTGAGTCGAAGCGTGTAACGCTAGGGTTGATATCGAACCGAAATGAAATATTATAGACTTGTACCAAAGAAGATACATAGTAGGTATGTATTATATATTATGTAAACTTATGTATTTAGGTAGTGAAAGATACGTTCAATTTTAAATCAACTTTTATTAAATGAGGAATATTAAAACTTCCGACAAAACCAAATATGCACGACAGTTAATGGTAATCTTAAAGAATTAACCAACATTTAGTATTTCAGTGCGCAATAATCAGTATTACCTATTATCCTTTAAAAATAATTTACTCTTATATATTTTTGAATTTTTAGATTAATTTTTTGATTTTCATTATTATTTCTAACAATTGCAAAAATTCGTAGTATGTATATTTTTTGTAGAAAATCCAAAGGTATGCAGGTTTCCTGGGACATAGCGGCCAACAAATTGTTCCCCATGTGTTGAGGAGATAAGTCATTTTTATTTCTAATGAAATAATCCATAAATACAACAATGAACAAATACAAAAACTCTTTATAGGTATCTAAAATTTCTTGACTCTCTAGTGGTATTTTTAATAGTGTATATTTCAGTTAACATTAACTGACATATTACATAATATAATAAAATTATTGGCGATATATTAGTTTTATTGCCATGGTATTTCCCCATAATTCTTGTTAAGATCATATCGACTTTCATTAAAATAAGTTCACATATTTTTAGGTATCATAAAACATTATTAAAAATTAAACTAACAAAACAAGGGCCCTTGTTTTGTGCAGTGGAATTTATTTTAATTGTAATCACTTAAAATCACTTTCAGTTATACTTATACATATACTATAATATCATTTATTTAATAAAAGCAAAAATATTTATCAAAGCATATAAACCTAAGCATACACGGCTATAAAAACTAATAACGTTACTTGGTAACATAAACTTAATACCTACATGAATAGAATAGTAATATGTACATTAAGATATCGGTAATATTCATATATTAATTGAAATATTATATCACTTGACGAATATATTCATATTAACTAATACTGACAAATATCGGTAATACTACTAGCCCTGGACCAGGGCTGTCGGCGACTGCCCGTTCCAAGCTCCGCGCGCCTCTCAAGGCCCCCGCACACATCCAGACACGCACACATAGCCGCAAGCGATTTTACGTGCACACATGCTTAAGTGTCGTTTCTTTTCGCGTAGCGTATATATTCTTTGCTAATGGACAGCATATTTTGTCAAGGTTGCATTGTTTGCCAACTTAGCAACTGTATTTAATAAACAAAAACTTTATTCTAAATCTTATTACTAAGTTGTTATGAGAATATCACTGTATCCAGCCACGGGATGCTATAGCGTGGTTAATTCTCTTAGACCGCCATAACAAAATAGTACGTACGTTGTGGTGTTCGGAGGCAGAAATAGTTAACAGTGTGATACCTAACACGCACAGTGTTAGGCAGAAAAAGAGCCCCACCGCCTATTAAAGTAGTTTATTGCCAGTTCTTCTTTAACGAGTTCTTGTGTTATGGTACACAAGAACTCATTATATTAACATATTATATTTTGACTTTGATTAATTTTATTATATAGTTATATCACTTTCGAACTACGCATATCATCACCATCATCATTATAGCCCTTCATTAGTCCACTGCTGAACATGAGCCTCTTAACAATAACTGCACACGTTTGGAGTTAGCACAAGGCCTTCCACTCAGTGCACGCACGCCAAACATGTTTCGCAGACGTTGGGAAAGAAATAACTAGATCTAAAACACTTTTTCCCTTTGTAGAGACCGTGGTAGCTCAGGGGCTAAGCGCTGGTTGTAAATTTTGCAGTACGTGAGCAACTCAAATTCGATCATATATATATATATATATATATATATGATCGAATTTGAGTTGTTCGTGGCTATTGGCTAAATCAGTACACAATTAAATAGACATCTTGAATAAATTTGGTAAAAAATATCCACCCTAAGGGTGGCAAAGTACCCCTCCTATTTAATTACGAAGTTTTTCAGGTAACTATTTAGAATACTGATAATGTGATATTCCTTTTCTAAGGTTTACAAATAATTTTAATAGGAAGTAAAAGGCAATCAACTAAAAAGGATAAAATAATTTTACATTCTGAAACTTTCACTTTTTGATCAAAGTTATTTTTTTAGAAAGTGTTTTTTCTCCTTTTCCTTTTTATATAAAATTCATATTATTATGTTTTATTGGGCTATCTGGGCCTATTATATTTTGTAAGGAATGGCCAAATAAATATATTTTTCTTTCTTTTTAGTGTTTTTAAACCCTAATTTCATATTTCGTGAGTTTGTAAGCCGTACGATCTACGAAATATTTACCAACGTTTCTTTTAATAATTGTTAATGAGTAGAATTCGCATAGGTTAACAATATCTTGTTTTGAATTTCTTTTTCCATTTCGATGTTTATTAACAAACAACTTACGGCATTATTTTTGATGTTGTTGTTCCGATTTTCATATTCCAACGAATTCTAAAGGGTAATAATTACGAACTTGAAGAGCTCTTGTTGATTCAGAAATCATTGTTTTATGAAAACGGGGATTCGATTCAGATCATTTGTACAGAATGAACTGGAGTACTCCACCTCACTGTGCGGAGTACTCTTCGTAACTTCTTCTACATTTACGTACTTTAGTCATTGCTCTACTTCAAAAATTGATCCTATAATAATTTTATATTTACTAGCTTCTACTATCGAAACGACTTTGTCCACGTGGATTTTAAAATTAATAAAAAGTTTGTCCGTGGAAGGAAAAGATGGTACTATGATTGAAGCATAAATGGATTGTTTCGTTTGGGATTGACCACGTTCTCACAGAAATAGCAGCTTAATGCTGCCGTATTTCGTGTGGTAAGTGTAGAAAATCGGAGACTCTTTTTACTGGAAACAAAGCATTCCATCTTAGCACTCAGGGGTGACAAAGCATTGGCCATGGTTCTTGATTGAGGATAAATATAAAAGAGGATGTTTGTATATATGAAAACTCAAAATATATTTGTTTAATCACTATAAAAATTGGTATATTTTTTTCAATGGATATTTTGAAATCAAAAAAAATTGTAACGAGAAAAAAATTAGAAACAAACAATATTTAAATTTTTTGATTTTACTTTTTTTTCTTTCAACGAAGCGAGGCAATTAATAAATTCAACCGCATGCGCTGAAAAAGAAAAACGTTGATGAACACAACCAATTATATTATGTGCTAGGACAACGTCTGCCGGGTTCAGCTGATTGAGAATAAATGTTTAGGATTTTTTTTTTTTTTTTTTATAGAAGAGGGGGCAAACGAGCATGCGGCTCACCTGATGTTAAGTGACTACCGCCGCCCATGGATCTAGATATTACATTTGACTAAGTATTTTACTTCAAGAGTTTGTTTTAATTTTGTCCAGAATCGTCGCGTTAATCTTTAATAGTAATTTATTTTACGGTCGCTTTGAATTCATCACCTAAATCGGTTAGCAGGCGTATCCATTTGTATAGAATACCTATACAAATGGATGATATTTCTAAGTATATAGTCTCATTGATTATAATTCAAATAACATAAACAATATATTATATTGTTTATGTTATTTGAATCCAAAAAACGTAGCGAGATGTTTGGCTTGCTTATTACTCTTGTATTTTATTCTAACATTTATCTAGAATCATTTACGTCATCAAAAACATAACTTGTAAAAAAATACAAGTCCCGCAACTCAGTTATTCTACCATAAAAAGTTGTAAGATCCATGTAATACCAGTCCATCTTATATGTTTTAAATAAATAGATTGACTTGGTTATCGCATGAAAGCTATGTATCACACAATTAATACTTATTATATTAGAGTCAACCAAATCTAAGAAATACCTTTTAACGTTTCACATTAATCATTCCGCAATAACTTTGTACAAACGTACTCACAAAATTTAAATTAATCTTTTTACGTAAATCCGGCGATCTTGAAGTTATCTATATTTCATTACAATGTGTATTATTTTTTATCACTAATTTAAATTCAAATCTTTCAAACAAAACAAAATATTAAAAAAATAACCAGTATCAACATTTTTTACTTGATGTCGTTTCAATGATATGTCGCTATGTACCTTAACCGTAGTGTTTGGATGATAAAAATTCGTTGTTATGCGAATAGTCGACAAAAATATTCAAATAATCGAATCATTAACCGTTTAATGTATTATTTGTTTAATTAAATTTTTATTTTTAAAATTCCTTAAAAAACATGAAACATGAATAAAACAAGTATATTTTTTTTACTTTATCAACGTAAATTTGTGTAGGCAAAACAAACTCCTATACAAGACCGCACTGAAGAAACCACTACGTAATTACAATTACTGTGCGTAACTTTGTGATTCTGTGTTTGTCTTCTTATTTTGTGACTCGGCTTTAACTTTTTGAACTGTTTCTTTTATATTCGTTGTAGCATGTGCCCATGTCACAAAGGATGATTGGGCAAAGTGGTAGAAAAAACAAAAATATTGATTATGGATGACTCTGAAAAAGACATTAATTTTGACTACATTATTGAAATTCAAATAGTAATTAATCTAAACAACGAAAGCTCAACTAGTTGTAATAACAGTGATTGAATAAATTTATTTTAATCTGGTTTCAATCTAAAATCGATATCGATTTTTTTAAGAATCGAATATTGTACGTTCCCATTTTTTGGTTGGCATGCTTGGTGCAATAAGTCTGACAGCTGTCAAAATGTATTTCTTGGATTTGGTTGACTATAAATTAGATTGTTTCTTGCGATTGCCAAGTCAATCTATTTATTTAAAACTTAGAAGTTTTTAAGATTAATATCGTCACTATAAGATGTTGTTAGGTTAGCTAAGTACGTAATAACTTAAGACAGAGGGACCCTTAAAGAGAGACTGAATAAATTAACCGACTTGGTATTTTACATGGATCTTACAACTTTTTACGGTAGAAGAACTGAGTTGCGGGACTTGTTTTTTTTTTCAAGTACCTAATGTTTTTGATGGCATCTCATTTCTTTTTGTAGATAGTTCTGCTTTTTTCCTTTCCAGTACCTTCTACTTTTTGAATACCAACAACGTACCTATCTACACCTATTATTCGGTTATATTATACATATACAGGTACACTGATTCATTCACTGCAAATGTAACTTTATAATCCTATATATTTTATATGGGGTTACAAAGTTATTTATGCCGTTAGTGTAGAAAACGACCGAAATAGCAAAATACTTTAGTTTTTCCGTGATTTATACTGTTACGAGCTTGAGGTTCGTGACAATAAAAAATGCCGATAAAATTACCTAAATTAACACTTTAATTTACTTTACACAAACTAAAGTTAAAAACACTAATAATTAAAAACACTAATTCACTTAATTCCGCTCCGAAGCTTCGCTTTGTCGCCGAGTTCAACTCTGTCTCGATCGCATCTTGCGCCACATATTTATTTAAATTAGCAAAATATCCGGAATGTTCAAGTAAACACGCGTAAGGTACCGAGAGCTCGAGTATAGATTTTCTAGAAACTTAGTTCTTCGGGTGGTGCTGTCGGTCGAGAGATCGGTGATGTCATTCTCTGCAAAGCTCCCCTCGCTCTCGTTCCTGACACTAGATGGCGCTAGTTGACTTATTCACACAACACTGCCCCCTCCTAAGACATGCTCGTCCCGAGCATTATCGGTCCCATAATAACGCGCCAAGCGATCCACATGGACGATCTTAGGAGTCCCTCTTGCGCCTTTCTGTATCCGGTAGGTCACATCGTTGATCCTGGTTACAATCCGGTACGGGCCGTCCCATTTAGCTTGAAGCTTAGGAGATTTCCCTTTGCTGCGGACTGGATTGTGCAACCACACTAATGAACCTTCGTTGAACCCTTTATTGTTCATTTTGCGGTCGTACCGGGTTTTCATTTTCTCAGACATTTGCTGGCCCGATTGTCTGACGTGCTCATAAATGTCATTCATTTTGTTCCGCAAGTCATTTGCATAATCGGTTATACTGCGTGGGGCATCAGGTGGTATCCCGGTGATCAGGTCCGCAGGCAGCCGTAATTCTCTTCCAAAGTTTGCGAAAGCTGGTGTCACTGCTGTACTTTCGTGAACAGAACTTCGATATGACAACAAAAACGGTTGTATGTGCTTGTCCCAATCTCGTTGCCGATTGTCTACAACTTTTGCTAGGTACCTCTCCAATGTCTGATTAAATCGTTCCACCATTCCATAAGATTGCGGGTGATAAGAAGTTGTTCTTGTTTTATGAGTACCCATAATTCGGCAAGTTTCCTGGAATATTTGAGACTCAAAATTCCTTCCTTGATCGCTGTGAATCTCTAAAGGTACTCCAAAACGACAGAAGACTTCATGAACTAGTTTATCTGCAACTGTTGAAGCTTCTTTATTTGGAATGGCGAAGACTTTTGGCCACTTAGTGAAGTAATCCATCACAACCATGAAATACTTGTTACCGCTTTCACTCTCCAGAAACGGCCCCGCCACGTCAATGGCTATTCTCTCCCATGGTGCACCCACATTATACAACTTCAATGCACCTCTACTACGAGTCTGAGGTCCCTTTACAGCCGCACAACTTGTACATTTGCGACACCAGTCCTCGACATCGTTTCGACAGTGGACCCAGTAAAACCGTTCTCGGATCTTCAGTAGGGTTCGTTTAACTCCCAGATGGCCTCCTGAACAATCATTATGGTACAGCTGTAGAACATCCGGTACTTTAGCTTTAGGGACAACCATTTGCAAATGACAGCTGTCTCCCCGAACGTTTTCCCATTTACGACACAGAACTCCATCCTGAAGCAGCAAGCTGTCCCACTGGGCCCAATAGCTTTTAGTGGTCGAACTCATCGCTGAGACGTCACCCCACTTGGGCTTGGGAGCACTGGCCTTTATCCATTCCAGAATCGGCTTGATGTCCGGATCTTCCTGCTGTGCATGTAGTAAGCTGTCCTTCCACTCGTTGCTGAGGTGGTCTGCCCTGAGCATCCTCACGGATACCACTTCCTTACTCTCTTGCCTAGTACAATGTTTGCAATCTTCAGGACAAGGTCTTCTTGACAATGCATCTGCGTTGCCATGAGATTTCCCGCTGCGATGTCCGATCTCAAAGTCGTATTCCTGCAGTAGTTCAATCCACCTCGCAACTTGTCCTTCTGGGTTTTTAAACTGCAATAGCCATTTTGGTGCAGCATGGTCAGTTCGTAAGTGAAACTTTCGTCCCAGAAGATATTTGCTAAAATGCTGCAACGACTTTACCACGGCGAGCAATTCGCGTCTTGTGACACAATAGTTCCTTTCCGGTTTTGACAACGACTTGCTGAAGTACGCTATCACGACCTCTTGGTCACCACTCCGTTGAGACAGCACACCGCCAAGTCCTATATCACTTGCGTCTGTGTCAACTATAAATTCTTTGCTTGCGTCAGGGTATCCCAAAATTGGTGTTTTGCACAGACGGTCCTTGAGCTCCTGGAATGCGATATTGCAACTTTCATCCCAGCAGAAATGTCGCTTCTCCTCGGTTAGCTTGTGCAGAGGTTTGGCTATATCTGCAAAGTTCTTCACGAATCGTCGGTAATAGGAGCACAAACCCAAAAATGCTCTAACCTGCGTCTTGTCTTTTGGAACCGGCCAATCCTTGACAGCGGCGATTTTCTCTGGATCTGTGCGGATACCTTCTTCCGATACTACAAACCCCAAAAAGTTAACTTGCCGTTGGAATAGTGAACATTTCTTCGGGTTCAACTTGAGGTTGGCACTCTGAATCTTTATAAGCACGCGTTCCAGGTTTTGAAGGTGTTCCTCAAATGTACGGCCCACGATGATGATGTCATCCAAGTAGACCAGACAGGCATCGCCAATTAGCACGATAAGTACAAGTTCCATCAGCCTTTCAAACGTTGCTGGAGCATTGCACAACCCAAAAGGCATTACTTTGAATTGCCACAAACCCTTTCCCGTCGAGAACGCAGTTTTCTCCTTGTCCTTAGGGTCAATTTCAACTTGCCAGTAGCCACTTTTTAGATCCAGCGTGCTAAACCATTTTACTCCTGTAAGCATGTCCAGCGTGTTATCAATTCTTGGCAAGGGATAGCTGTCCTTCTTTGTAACGTCGTTCAGACGGCGGTAATCAACACAGAACCGCATGCTGCCATCCTTCTTTTTCACCAGCACCACTGGCGAACACCATGGACTAGAGGAAGGTTCAATAACACCATCCTTCACCATTCCTTCAATCATGGTTTCCACTTCCTTTTCACGTGCTACCGGCAATCTTCTTGGCCGCTGACGGATAGGCAATTCTTCTCCTGTGTTTATTTTGTGTTGAACTAAGCCAGTCTTTCCTATGTCAGCATCGTTTGATGAGAATACATCGGCGTACTTGAGTAACAACTTCTTCGCCTTGACCAATTCGTTCGGGGACAGAACACTGCGACAGTCTTCCAAAAGTGTTGTCACTCTCGTTTCTGCATCCTTGCTGGGGGTCCCACTCGATATATATTGGCACTGACGTAACCAATCCACTTCCTCACAAGTACCAATTAATGTGCCTTTTTCTATAATCTGGTCCCGGTCGCAAAGGTTCAGCACACGCACTCCTGAGATGTCAGTGGTCCTGACCAAGGTTCGAGCTACTTTCCATGGAAGGTCATTGTTTACCCTTTCCACAAGTACACAACGGTGAGCTTGCCCAGCGTTTCGAGGAAGACTAACCGGAACAATCGTTTCCGATCTCGGCGGAAGAACAATCTTCTTGATGCTGTACACGTTCCCTGGTAACGCACCTTCCATAAAAAGTTCCTCCTGTCCACATTTCAAAACACCTTGCTTAACGTCGATCTCGCAACAATTATTCCTCATAAAGTCTAAGCCTAGGATGCAGTCGTCCATTATATCAGCCACGATGACATTATGCAGGTAGATCACGTTGCCTAGCTTCAACTCCATCTCCTTCTCTCCACGGACGGGTATACGCTGACCGGTGGCTGTTACCAAATTAATGCGTTCTCGGTTGTTTGCGGAGTCCCCAAGGAACTGACTTATAAGTTGGGAACTAACAACCGTACGAAAGGCTCCAGTGTCTATGGTCAGTTTACACGGCATTCCGTTGACCTCGCCCTTGATGATTAGACTGTTCCCATCATGGGTTTGTGAGATCGAGATCCTTGGGGCTCTTTTAACATCAGCCAGCACCCGCCCCGCAGTTCTGGCTTTTACTCGTTTCCCTGCTACTGCTGGGCGGTGCTGTTGGCCGCACTACCCTCTTGGGATCGTTCACCTTCCCTTTCTAGGGTTCGCTTAGGGCAGCTGGATCGAAGATGGCCCTTTTCCCCACAGCCATAGCACCTAGGGCTGTATCCTTTGTTGCGGTCGCGAACTGTAGCTGCTGCGATCTCCCTGACGCGATGGGAACGATGATCCTGTCGCACAGCTTCCACCTCCAGTGCATGGGCCAAGGCGTCCTTAAGCGTCTTGTGGTGCCCGAGCCTCACAGCAGCTCTGACTTCCAGGTCGCGGATGCCGTCGATGAATGCCTGCACCAGGTTCCCTTCAATGAGCGCAGGAATAGACTGGTATGCTTTTCGAACCATCTTCTCCACCTCAAGGGCCCACTGCTGCAGGTTCTCGTTGCTGCGCTGCACGCGATCTTTAAGCTGCGCGCGAAATACGTGTTCCAGATGAGCGTCGCCATATCTCGCTTCCAAGGCCTCAAGAAGCTGCTCGTAGGTCACTTTCTTACCGAGAGCTTCCAACACAGTTAAGGCTTGGTCGCGCAGGCCTAAGGTGAGTGCAGTCATGGCCTGGTATTTATTCCAGCCGTTTGCCTCCATGACGGCCTCGAACTGGATTTTGTAGGCCGACCAGGAAGAAGTCCCGTCGAACGGCGGCACTTTGAATCCACGTAGCGAAGGTGTTTTAGCTACTACGGGAGCTGTTGTTCCATCCGCAAGTTTGAGGTCGTCCAGCGTTTTCTTCACGTCAGCCATTACGTTGTCAACCCGATTGTTTACTTGGTCGATTCGGGTTTCGGCCTCCGACAGGCGGTTGTCATGTTGAGCAACCTTATCCTTCACCTCCCGTATCTCTTTTCCGAAGATAGCGTGAAGGTCCTTCATGAGGAGCATCTGCTCTTCCTTATCGCGTTGGAGTTGCTCTTCTAAACGACGGGCCTGTTCCTCCTGCCGGCGGGCCTGTTCCTCCTGCCAGCGGGCCTGTTCCTCCTGCCGGCGGGCCTGTTCCTCCTGTCGGCGGGCCTGTTTCTCCTGTCCGCCCCGCAGCTGCTCTTCCAATCGCCGGGCCTGTTCCTGGAGCATCACCATCAGAGCACCTAAATCAGGTGCCACAGACGTAGAAGCTGCTGACGGACCGGCTTCCGTGGCCGGCGGCTGGCCCTCAGACATCTGCGGCGTTGCACCACCAAATCTCCTCTGGTCCGTCTCCTGCTGGCGTTGACTTCGGGTACGGACACCCTCCGTTTCCTCCTTAGGTAAAATCGGCATTATTTTATCCCACTTCTGACACCAATTGTTACGAGCTTGAGGTTCGTGACAATAAAAATTGCCGATAAAATTACCTAAATTAACACTTTAATTTTCTTTACACAAATTAAAACTTAAAACACTAATAATTAAAAACACTAATTCACTTAATTCCCCTCCGAAGCTTCGCTTTGTCGCTGAGTTCAACTCTGTCTCGATCGCATCTTGCGCCACCTATTTATTTAAATTAGCAAAATATCCGGAATATTCAAGTAAACACGAATAAGGTACCGAGAGCTCGAGTATAGATTTTCTAGAAACTTAGTTCTTCGGGTGGCGCTGTCGGTCGAGAGATCGGTGATGTCATTCTCTGCAAAGCTCCCCTCGCTCTCGTTCCTGACACTAGATGGCGCTAGTTGACTTATTCACACAACAATACACTAAACACTAATTTTATTCCAAATTTGAAGCTTCTATGTCTGCTAGAGGTGCCTTAGAGTTTTGATGATCGGTCAGTCAGTGAGTGACAAAATTAAGAAACTTTGTCTATTGTTGTTGCTCGTGTGTGAGAATGTTAGTAATGGAGCGGGTTATGCTGGCGGGATGTTAACTAGAGATCATGCAGTAGCAGTTCATCTAACTGCTACTGCATGCTCTAGCAATAAATAATACTTCTTCAGAGTTTCTTCTAATTTATTTTCTTGATTCTTTATTCTTACATTGCTGGATTTGGAATGTTTTACCACAAAAAACGCCTCTTTTTTATAGGCAGCTGTGACCAATCAGAATTAATAAAATTTGCACACGGCACTAATGAATTTATACACGGCACTAATGATTCCCGTCGACCAATCAGAGCGCTGAACGACCATTTCTAAAGGAAATTTACAAATTCCTTTAATAAGTGTGGTAAAACATACCTTACAATACTTTTATACATTCAACATTGGCAACAGAGATAACTCATCTTTATTATTTCGAACATTGAATATTCATAAACCTCTTAATTTATGCTTGTAAAAAATAAAAACAGTGGCGCGGTCTTCCTACGGTTTAGCTCCTGAGTAGCTAAGCATTCTCCGCTTAACATACAAGTAGCGCCGCCAGGCGGTAGGAATGCACAATGCTTATCATGATAATATTATGCTTAAGATTCTATACAGAATATATTTTAAATTCTTATTAAAATAAAATCTATTTTATAATGAGAAATTAGATTACAAAAGTGATTAATTGACATATTATCTTTTTAAATTACTATAAAAGAAAAAGAATTAAACAAATCATTAAATTTACACTTAAATATTATTATCTCTAATACAGCTCTTTAAAATTATAATAAGAGAAAGTTTTAATAAGTAACTGAACTCATATTTCGTTTCTAACATTCTAATTAAACCTAAATAAGCAATTAGATTCATGTTTTCGTTACTGACTTTGTTACTAACTTTCGTTACGTAATTTTAAAATAAGAATTGAAGCTAATATAGGTAATTATACGTGGTAGAGCCATGCTGCAGTTATATTAGTAGTATAGTTGTAGCACGAATGGGTCGGCTCGACCGGGGAAGGACCACGCTCTCACAGAATACCAGCGTGAAATAATGGCTTAATGCTGCTGTATTTCGTATGGTGAGTGTAGAGAACCGGAGACCCTTTTTACTGGAAACGAGGCATTCCATCTTAGTCCTCACGGGTGACAACGCATCTGCATTTTGATTCGTAATCGAGGATAGATGTAGATGTCTATGGGCCACAGCAACCACTTACCATCAGGTGAACTGTGTGCTCGTTTGTCACCCTATCCTATAAAAAAAAATTAATTCACTTTCTTGGTATTAACGCTATTAGTCTTTATACTTAGTTTAGATCACAGCACAGATAAGAAACAATTGAGATTAAATGTTTAATTTCACTTGTCATCGCTATCACTTAGTTTTAGATCACAAATAAGAAACAATTGAGATTAAATGTTTAAATTCACTTGTCATCGCTAACACTTAGTTTTAGATCGCAAATAAGAAACAATTGAGATTAAATGTTTAAATTCACTTGTCGTCGCTAACATTCTCCCGCACGGTGCGTAGCACTTCATCTTCTGGAGGCGACGATTCCGCTGGCACCAGCACGATGACACGTCGAATTGGACGGCAAAGTATTCCACCCGATGTCCGCACGTCCAGCACCCTGGTTCTTCCATCTGGTTCGGGATAGGTCTTGATAACTTCTCCGCGAGGCCATGAGTTTTGCGGTAACGTTGCGTCCACTATCAACACGATGTCTCCTTCTCTTGGGTCTCTGGTTTCTCTCCTCTCGAGTTTCCTTGGCATTAGGAGAGGTAAATATTCTTTAATCTATCTTTTCCAGAAGTGGTCTGCGTGTCTTTGGGTGGTTCTCCAATTTGCTTTTCCGACGAGCTCCGTGTCACTGAACTATCCCGGCGCCATCGCTCCGCATGATCTTCCCAGTAGAAAGTGGTTCGGTGTTAGGCTCTCCTCATCATCTGGGTCCATGCTGATCGGGTTGAGGGGTCTTGAATCGACAATATGTTCAACCTCGGTCGTTAGCGTATGGAGTACCTCCTCGGGCGGGCGGGCTCTTCTCGTTGAGGACTACTGCTAGCGCCGTCTTGACTGTTCTTACGAGTCTCTCCCAGGCGCCTCCCGTATTCGGAGCACCCGGGGGGATGAACTTCCACTTGATGCCTTTTTCCTGTGTGGCCTCTTCTAATTCCCTTTTTTCCCTGACGAAGTTAGTTCCGTTGTCACTGAATATAGTTTTCGGGGTCCCTCTTCTGGCTGCCATTCGTCAGAGTGCCATGATCATTGAGCTAGTGCTGAGAGAAGGTACTAGCTCAATATGTACTGCTCTAGTAGTGAGGCAGGTGAATAAAACTCCCCAGCGCTTCTCAGTTCTTCCGATGGTGACTTGCATCGGCCCGAAGTAGTTTACGGCCGTGCAGGAGATCGGAAACTGATGATGCTGTAGTCTCTCGTTCGGTAGATCTCCCGTCGGGGGTATCTCTGGTGAACTGTTTTTTGTCTTGCACCATTGACAGCTGTGTGCGACCGCTTTTAAAGTCGCTCTTAAACCCAGGATCCAGATTTTTTGACGAATTTCGTTCATTACTGTAGCAGTGTTTCCGTGAAGGAATTTCTTATGATAATATTGTATTATTAGACGGGTTATTTTTTGTTTCCCGTCTAAAACGATAGGATTCATCCTTCTTTCGTTTTGGTCGTGGAATTTCATTGTCCTACTCCTTAATTTGATGATTCCATCGTCTTCAATGTAAACGTCGATTTTCTTAAGTCGACTTGAGTTTTCTAGAGGTTTTTCTGTCTTCAATTTTCTTATGTCTGACGCAAAACTGTCGCTCTGGCTTATTTTCATTAATAATTCTTCGGCCTTTTTTAAGTGTTCTTCTTCTAGGGGTAGATACAGGCGCTTATTTTCGTTTTTGTTGGTCGACGGGTTTGTGGCGTGTGCTTCTTTCTTCTGGGGTTCCTGTTGTGGTTTCCAAGGCTCATCCTTCTGGCGCGTGGCGGTGGTGGTCGCTTTACGGCTC
The DNA here is from genome assembly GCA_036936625.1 of Parnassius smintheus behrii. NCBI lineage: Eukaryota > Metazoa > Arthropoda > Insecta > Lepidoptera > Papilionidae > Parnassius > Parnassius smintheus. Next base: position 30,278,932 of record JAUPFT010000030.1, on the reverse strand, counting down.
TTCTTTAAAAGGTAGTGTGCAGAGGCAACCACTCTGGCTGTAGTGCGCAGCAGTCGCTCCCAGCTCGAGAACCTTTCCGGGTTTAAAAGAATGTCTTCTGCTGCCATCGTTGCCAACACCCTTTGTTTGTTCTTCTCTTCTGGCATAATACTTTCTGGTTTGAAGTCGTGAAACGGCCATTCTTCTTCTGATTGACGGAGAAATGACGGGCCTTTGAACCATCTGGCGTTATGGTCGAATTTGATTGGGGTTCCCCTCGTGGCGTCGTCTGCTGGATTCTCCTTAGTTGGTACCCATCTCCAATCTTCTGGCTTGGACTTCTCTTCGATCTCAGCAAGTCGGTTGGCCACGAAAGTTTTGAATTTTCTTGGTTCTGACTTTATCCACTGTAGACTGTGCTAGAGTCGTTGCAGTAAATCTTTTTTGATATGTCGAGCTCTGACTCCTCTTCAACTGTAGCGGCTAGTCTGCTTCCGAGTAAATCCGCTTGTAGCTCTAGCCTGGGAATTGATAATAGTTTCGTCGGTGTTACCCTTGCTTTGCCGGCGATCATGGATACATGGACTTTTCCTCCGGGCTCGACTATTCTCCAGTAGACTACTGCTGCATAGGCTTCTTCACTCGCATCGGTGAATGTATGTAACTGTCCTTTTCTGCCTTTGGGTGAGACGCATCTTGGTATTTTCAGCTTTGTTAATGTTGATACTTCCTCTTAGTATTTCATCCAGGCTTCCTTTTGTTGTTCGTTAATTGGTTCATCCCAGTCTATTTTCTTTCGCCAGATGTCTTGGATTAGTTTCTTTCCTTGTACTAGAACTGGTGTTGCAAAACCCATTAGATCGAAGGTGGACATCACTGCGCTCGTGACTTCTCTCTTTGTTGGAGTTCTTCTGCCATCTTGCAGGTCCTCCGGCGTGTTGCGTAGCCCGACGTTGAAGGCTAATGCATCTTCTTTCACCAGCCATCTTAGTTCCAGAGTCTTCTCTTCCTTGGTCAATTGTAAAGAAGTTCTGATATCACCCCCGAATCGTTACTGGCCCAACCCTTCAGATGAAAGTTTGCTCTTGCGTGAATGTCTTTCACTTCTTTGGATATCGTCTTTGCTTCAGTTGTAGACGCAAAGCTCTGCAGATAGTCGTCCATGTAATGGTTTCTCGTAATTGCTTTCACTGCTTCGGGATGAGTGTTCTTAAATTCTTCTGCGTTCTTATTCATTACGTATATCGCTATTGCCAGTGATGACGCTGCTCCAAAGATGATTGAAGACATTCTATACTCTTCAGGCTTGCCGGTTCTTCGGCTTCCACGCCACAGGAACCTGAGATTGTCTCGGTCGTCCTTTCTAACTTTGACTCGGAGGAACATATCTTGTAAGTCGGCCATGACGGCTACTGGTCTCTCTCTGAATCGCAACGGTACTCCAAATAGTGATTGTAACAAGTCTGGGCCCAAGAGTAAGGCGTCGTTGAGGCCCTTCATACTTGGCAGCTGCGTCGAACACTATTCTCAGCTTCTTCTTAACAGGATGCACAACAGCGAAGTGGGGTAAGTAGAACGTTCTTCCTTTGTTGGAGGTTTCTGGAGCTATCTCTGCGTATCCCTTTTTGATCAGACTCAGGATCTGCTCCTCGTAGTGCTTTCTTGCTTCTTGGTCTTGATCTAGTTTCTTTTCGATGCTGACCAGGCGTCGGACTGCTTGATTGTAATTGTGGTGTTGGTTTCGTCTTCTTTTTTCCACAGAAGTCCCGTTTCATATTAACCGTTTGGCAATTTCTTTGTAGTTTTCTCAAGGGTTTCTAATGCTCTTCTATCGCTGTCGTTGGTTGGCGACCGATTCTGAATCCCAAGAGATCCCAACTGAAAGTGTTCTCGGACGATTTCTTCTATGTCTTCTTCGCCAGTGGTCGCTCTGCCATAATGAGTGAAGTTTACTGCAGCAGTTGCTCCTGTTTCACATCCGTGTAACACCCACCCTAAGTTCGTGAGGGAGGCTACAGGATCTGACGGTTTGCCCTTCTTCAGCTTTCTTGTCACTATTAGTCCCCAATTGTCTTGGCCTATCAGTAGCTTGGGTCTCTCGGTGACGTAGAGGAGTTGGCTTTCAATTACTTTCAGATGCTCGCAGTTTCTCACGGTGTCCTTGTTTATGCATTGTTCAGACAGCTTCAGGTCGTCGATGGTTCTCGCTACGATAGTCCTCTTTTCTTTTCTATGAGCCCCTTTTATTTTGAACTCGATCTTCTGTGAACTATCTTTTCTTAACACTTTCCCGCCGATGGTTTCGATTGTAAGTTTTTCTTGTTTCGGCGACCTTTTCTTCTGATGTGCTACTGATATCTTTTGCTTCTTTTTCTATTGGTGCTGGTGGTTTGTCGGAATGTAAGATGGTACGATGCCATCTTTTACACAGCTTGCAGACTGGGGTTTTGCAGTTGATCCTTGAGTGCTTGAATCGAAGGCACTTGAAGCATATCTTTGCCTTCTTGGTCATATCCCATTTCCCATTCAAGTTGGCTTCTTTGAACTTCTTGCATTCTAGTGCGAAGTGTTCTTCCTCACAGAACGGACATGACTTCTTATATTTTTCTTTTGATGCTTCTTGTACCAAATGGATAGATTTTCTTATTCATCTTCTTTGTTCTGAGGATGCTTCAGGCGGAGCGAAGTCTCCGCACATGTCGGCTTCTGTTTCAAGGAACGCTTCGACGAGTAATAGCTCCTGAATTTTCTCATCTCTTCTGCTTCTGTGGTAGGCGAACCAACTTTACTTCATTGACGTTGGCATCTTGTCTACTATAACTCTCAGTGTTTCAGGTGAACTGAGATACTGTGGTTTCTTCAGGGCTTTGATTGTCTCAACTGCGTTCTTTACTTTGCTCGCAAATATGCATATGTCGCTTGGGTTCTCACCGACTCTTGGGAGGTTCTTCATTTTTTCTAGTTCTGCTAATGCCAGTGCTCCAGGTCTTCTGAATCTTGCTTTTAGTCCTTTGATTACTTCGCGTGTGTTTTCGGCGGTGAACAGCAGACTTTGAACGGCTTCTCTAGCTTTTCCTTGGATTGCTATTCTAGGGCGCGCTAGGTTCTGATTGTTACTGAAAAAAGCGGCCATATCGTCGTATGATCTTTTGAAGGCCAACCATTCTTCACAGGTCCCGTTGAAGTGAGGGAGTTCGAGGTTTTTCGGTAAAAAGGTGTCACGTTACTTTTCGGATAGCTTGAGTATGACTGAAGCTAGTTCCTGGATGTCGCTCTTCTTTTCTTTTGTCTCTATTGGTTTGTGGTTTTTATTAGGCATATCTCCGGTCTGGATGAACCACCGTTCGATTTCTTGAGTTCGTTCGGACAGCTCTTCTACGGCACCATTTTCTACTTCTGACTCCGCGGTGAGAAGTTCTAATTCTGCTTGAGCTACTTTTGACCAAGCTTCTGCCAGTTCTAGTTCCCTTAATGCCATTGTCATTTTTACTGGCGCTTCTGCTCTCTTCCTATGCGACGAGCGAACGGAAAGTATGTCTGGATCGCGGGTCGTCTTCTTAGGGTGAGGCTGCTGCAGACTCTTTTCTCTGGATGTTGGTATGCTTCCCTCGTTCAGACATGTCTTCACTGCGATACTTCTTTCTTGAATCTGCGGCGTTGGATGACTCTCTTCTTGGTGAGGTACTGACGCTTCGACGGTGCGGGTCGGGGGGGTGGTATGGGTAATGTCCCCCGGTGTTGATTCCTTTCCGGCAATGTTCTTATTAAGAAGTACGGGTTGTCTGTGTACACTGCTGGGTGATGCTCTTGTAAGCGTCGATCGATCTGATGTTGACGCGTTCGTAGCCGTCGTGCTTGTAGAATCACTCGGCGTATTCATGCTCCAGTCCGTCGTACTGGGACCCGTAGTAGCGTTACTTTCACTCGTAGTCTTCGACTGCACTGATTTTGATCTTGTATTTTAAAGCATCTTCCTAGTTTTTCCTTAAACCCAATCCGGCTTTTCGAAGGACCAATGTTGTTGCTCGTGTGTGAGAATGTTAGTAATGGAGCGGGTTATGCTGGCGGGATGTTAACTCGAGAGCATGCAGTAGCAGTTAGATGATCAATAAATAATACTTCTTCAGAATTTCTTCTTATATATTTTCTTGATTATTTATTCTTACATTGCCGGATTTGGAATTTTTTACCACAAAAAACGCCTCTTTTTTATAGGCAGCTGTGACCAATCAGAATTAATAAAGTTTGAACACGGCACTAATGATTCCCGTCAACCAATCAGTGCGCAGAACGACCTTTTCTAAAGGAAATTTACAAATTTCTTTAATAAGTGCGGTAAAACATACCTTACAATATTTTGATACATTCAACATTGGCAACAGAGATAACTCATCTTTATTATTTCGAACATTAAATATTAATAAACCTCTTAATTTATGCTTGTAAAAAATAAAAATAGTGGCACGGTCTTCCTACGGTTTAGCTCCGGAGTAGCTAAGCATTTTCCGCTTAACATACAAGTAGCGCCGCCAGGCGGTAGGAATGCACAATGCTTATCATGATAATAATATGCTTAAGATTCTATACAGAATATATTTTAACTTCTTATTAAAATAAAATCTATTTTATAATGAGAAATTAGATTACAAAAGTGATTAATTGACATATTATCGTTTTAAATTACTATAAAAGAAAAAGAATTAAACAAATCATTAAATTTACACTTAAATATTATAATCTCTAATACAGCTCTTTAAAATTATAATAAGAGAAAGTTTTAATAAGTAACTGAACTCATATTTCGTTTCTAACATTCTAATTAAACCTAAATAAGCAATTAGATTCATGTTTTCGTTACTGACTTTGTTACTAACTTTCGTTACGTAATTTTAAAATAAGAATTGAAGCTAATATAGGTAATTAATTCACTTTCTTGTTATTAACGCTATTTTCTATATACTTAGTTTAGATCACAGCACAGATAAGAAACAATTGAGATTAAATGTTTAAATTCACTTGTCATCGCTAACAACTATAGTTATAATTCTTAAACGACAAATTGAATGAAATTTGAAATATAACGTGTCTATACAACGTCTGCTTGGTTACTAAAAATTCAGGTTTTTAGTTTCATGCACAACGAAGTTGTAGGGGGTCGAAAATGGCATGAATTTCTTCGGGAAAGAATGGTACGCCCTTGCCGCTTTTTTGTTGCTCGACTTGGCGGGGGCACTGCTGTGCCCCCAGATATGTGGTAGTGACGGGTGGAGCGGTCTTGATGACTAATATCAGTATTTTATTAGGTATGCTTTACACTCTATACAACACAATACAATATCGTTTATTGTATTTTATAAGTGGTAGAGCCATGCTGAAACTATATTACTAGCATAGTTGTAGCACGAATGAATCAGCTCGACCGGAGACCGCGCTCTCGCAGAATACGACCGTAAAATAGCAGCTTAACGCTGCTGTGTTTCGTATGGTGAGTGTATAGAACCGGAGACCCTTTCTACTTTGGCATTACTACTAATTTGGCATTCCATCTTAGTCCTCACGGGTGACAACGCATCGGCATTTTGATTCGAATTCGAGGATAGATCTAGATGTCTATGGGTCGCAATCACCACTTAACATCAGGTGACTGTGTGTTCGTTTGTCACCCTTATCCTATAAAAAATTACAAGAGTCAGTTCACAACGAGACGAGATGTTTTGCACCACGCCACATTGCGCCTCGAGACGTATCGTGACATCGCGAGGCGTGTCGTGAAGTCGCTGGCAGCCCAATGCCTAATACTTAGACAAGTCGCCTCGATGAATTCAGACTACACGTCATGGCGTAAATGGGAGAATAAGCTCTAGTCGATAGCAATACTTTTGGATTATCAAAAAAATGTCTTAATGGACATTATAGAAGACCAAAGAATACAGTTCAGTTTTGTTTATAGTGTTATTATTTTAATTTATATGAACATAATTTATATATAATATTATGCATGTATTTAATAATTATTGACATATATACTTTAATTTTCATTTATATATTTTACATTTCACACACCTACTTCATATTTTTGTCACTGCATCATCCAAAGGTTGAGAATGACTGAGGCATTAAGTCTGTCTATACATAATCTTGTTAAATAAATAAAATACTTTGTTTTAATTTCCAAAGAATAATAACTATAATACGCACCACTATACAAACCTCCATATGAGATAGTAGCATAATGCTACAGCATTTCGTGTAGTGTGTAACGAGAATCAAAGACCATATTTACTGGATATAATGCATTCCATTTTAGTTTTCAGTGTTTAGTGTATTGTTCAACATTTACACTTATCTGTAGTATTCTGTATGTATTAATAATTATCTGTAGGTTTTACTTGCAACAATACAAAAATAGTGAACTCACAATTTTTGTATTGGCAACTTCCCTTTCGATCACTTATCACTAATAATTGTTAACTATAGTTTCAAAAATAAATTTAAACTCGAATTTTATTTACACATGCAAGATAAGTGGTCCTTTCGAGCGAGATATGACCAGTGACTTATGGATCTACAGTTCACTTATTGTTCACAAGGTTATTCACATTTTAACTCTGTTAATCTATATTTCGATGATGATATTGTATAAAATTGAACTGTGAGCTCGTTTGTAACTCCTTAAAACTAAAATGTTTTAGCACAAAAAAAATAAACGACTATTTCCATCATGCGAAAAAAAAGTAAGGCAAGCAACAGCGAACTGCAGTAACGTTTTACGCATGACAAATTGCTTTTTTCGCCGCCGGAAAGCCGTAATGTGTCTTCGGATGAAATGATTGGGTGTGGATGAAAGCGGCGAGGAAATTTATTGATACATAGAACGTTGAGGTTAATCTTATACCAAATAGGCACAAGTTTTCTTGTGATTGGCACCACGTACGTAAAAAAAGAATAATGTTCTATAAATATAAACCAAAATTAATGTATTGTAGTACGAATGTAAATTGTTCTCGAAATAAAAATTATTATGCTACATATGATATTATATAAACTCACTTTTAAAAGTTATGTTTAAGTTGAAATAACATACGTTACACAAAAATAGGTTGCTCTATATGTTTTTTTTTTTTTGCATTTTTGTGTTTCAAGATATATTGGCAGGGACACAGTAAGACTAACGAATACATTCGCATAGCAACCAAAGCCAGATGACTTGCGAACATTATTTTTATAAAATTGAAGTGTAAAACTAACTTACAGTCACATTTGATGGTAGTAGCTGCTACAGCTCATGGCAAGCAACTTCAAACAAAGAAGCCTGTAGGTACGTTATCACCTCCAAAACTACGATAAAATGCCTCACTATGGGACAGACAGAGTTTAAAGAGCGGCGGTTTAAAACGTGTAGCCAAAAAATGGGTATAGTAATAATAATGTCCTCCAGACAGAATTTCAGTTATGGCCGCCAGTCTCAACGGAGTATAGCAATTTCCGTAGGACAGGTTTATAATAGTGCCCGAGTGTATGCGCAAGTACAGGTGCACTATCTATTCCCACACTCTCATAGACTGGAGAGAGATTAGGAGCAGGACCTGCGGCTTTACGTGCTTTCCGAGTCTACTACTAAGAATTTCTTGAGAAAAAACCCCATAACTGATTTTGGCAAGACCCAGGACTCAAACCCGGAACCTCATGATCGACCACCGTGTTTATGATCAAATGACCACGAGCCAGTGAAAAATGGGTGCAGATGGAAAGTTGTTGAAGAAGTATTTAAAGTGACTTGCCAATCGCCTACACAAATACAAACCCTATATCCCAATTGTCGCCTTTACTTACTAGACAAGTAAAACAGTGGGGTACATTCTTTAAGTCCCACACCTCAGGGGAGACAAGACAATTAAAATGCAGACATTTTGGTTTATATTTGAGGTTAAATGTATATGTCTATGGACGTATAGCATTCACTTACCACCAGATGGACTGTGTACTTGTTTTTCACCCTTATTCTTTGAAAATAAAATTAGTAAATGCAAATTATATGATTGTACGGAACTATTCTAGTTCTATATATTGAATAAAAGTTATTCTACACCATTCTGTTCTTTTCTATGTTTAATTTATATTAATTTAATTTAAAATTGAAACGATAAAAGCTCTAGACAGATTTTCCAAGATGTATTCCGAAGACGTCAGTTATTTATAACATCGGTGCCTTATTGAACAAGTGATAAGTTGTTTAACAGTACAAGTCCCCTATTAAAAGCAATCTCAATTTAAAGCGAGCAGCAAACAGTGAAGAGCTCTGTTTATCTTTTACCCACGAGCAACAAATCTTAAGGATGAAAGACCTAAGGGGATATTATATCAAACATGTAAAAGACAATCATCAAATATTACTACTATTTTCCGATAGTCATCAAATATTACTATCGGAAAATTAGGCTTTCAATAATTCTTATATTGTACACTTTGTCTAAGCACTGACTTCTGAAGCTATTATGTGGATTTTTTTTATTTATAATTATTTGAAGTAGTTTAGTTTATTTCAGTTCCTGATTTTTTATTAAGTGGTTATTTATTTACTTTTATTAGGAATAAGCTTGAAGTAAGAAAATGAATATCGTCTAAAGCGTGCACTTTTTTCTGAACCAACTGAGGAGGTCCAACTGCGGGCCGAATTTTTTTCTTAAGATTAACATTAATTAACAAAATTGGTTCACATTTGACTAAGATATAGCGTCATGTAGAATTGAGAAACTCGTATTTTTAGAAGTGTATAACTTGATACCACTTTATCTTAATACTGTTACTAATTTTTTTTTACTGGCAATGCTATTTATGCCTGGTAAGTGTAAAATGCTTGAGCTAGGAGTGGTCTTTTGGGTTTGTGGTCCGCACGCTGCCAGAACGCTATTGTCGCTTCACAGTTGTAAGAGGTCAAGCTCAAATTCCGAAATATTTAACAATAAGGTAATTTAAGCATTTTGTCTCCTCTTTCACATTAACAATTGCTTATTTCAATGTCATAGTAGTTGCATTTTAATTGATCATTCAATAAGAGGTACTTATAACGACAAATCACGCTGTTATTGTGTTACATGCCATTCTTTTCTTATCTCTTTTTTCCTTTTTTTATTATTCTAGCTGGCGTAATAAATTGCCAATTATTTCAGCACAGTGTTGTATTAAAAATATCAATAACAAATCCCAAAAACACGCAAAGGTCATAAATAATGGAATTAATAATAAAAAGTAATAATCATAATGTTAATGGTCTATTTAAGTATGTTACCTTACACAATGCATCCTACCCGTTAACCTCGTACCCTCTTTATTTAATTGTTCTTGTGGATTGTCTGGAAGAAATTAAAGTTTAGCAATAAGACCGCCTTTTGTTTTCCTAAATATTTGTATATTTTTGTTAAGTTTATCCTTCCTTAGTGTAGAATAACGACTATTCTATTGTATTGTGTCGTATTTTCATACATTGAAGTGGCAAGTCACAAAAATAATTTATTTAATAGAAGTGACGTAAACGAGCATGCGGCTCACCCGATGGAAAGTGTCGACCACCGCGCCGACAGAATTTTAATCAATCTTCTATAATATTTTAATGGAGTACCCAAATTCAAATTCGAAAGATTTATTGTAATTTATGTGTTTGTATATTTAGTGATTGTTTGCCTTACAACTTAACAACACTTGTTGAGTATTAAAATATCTGTTATTATTTATATGCCTGTGCCTAACAAATATTACATAATAAATTAAAGTTGTAAGTTATATTAGATTAAACAATTAATGAAAATATTTTTAAATTGCGTAATTATAATACAATTCTAAGACTTGGTAAATCTAGTAAACAATACAAACATTTTCAAGAATAGTTTCTGGCGGCACTATTGCAATTTCTGGAATTGCCTATATAAGCAGTTAATACAGTTTTCGTGCAACGTTATATAAATGATAAATTGGGATTTTCGTCGCCGGAAAGATGTAATGCGCTATCGGATGAAACGCTTGGCTGAGCAACAAACAGCAGAACTAATTTATTGTTACATAATTTCGAGCTGAACATATGTAATATTAATCTTATTTAATATTTTTATAGAATAAGAGATACAAATGACCACACGGTATACTGGATGCTGTGGCCCATAGGCAAATAGATATTTATATCTCTTCTCAATTAAGCATCAAAATTCAGATGCGTTTTATCTAAGGTCTAAATTCGTTTTAGTCCTGCTCATTTTCATTAATAGGCGTCTCTGGTTCCCTACACCCGCGCGTGTCGTAATATGCAGCAGAGGAAAACTGAAACATTAGACGGGCAGCAGCACCTTCCTGATGATAATCGCAAATAATAAAACATCTGCGGTTGTCTGTCCACCTGCCTAACGTGACAACTTTAAAGAAATACCCACTATGATTATGCTCCATGTTAACTAGTGGACATTTTATAAGCTGTAATGATGATGGTGAAAATGAAGAAAAGCTACAAGTTTTTGTTTCTAAAGACACTAAATTTGTGTTTAAATCTCTTTGGAAACTATTTGCTGCCATATGTTACACGTTATTTCTGATAGCAGATTAAGGATAAAATGACGTTAAGTAACAAAAGTTTTATATGTTTTCATCTTTAAATAATCCCGTAAAAATGATACTATATTTACGTATTTAATCCATAAAAACTGCGATAGTAAACGCTTGTACGTTTTTCTGATACCAAACATATATATATATATATATATATATATATATATATATATATATATATATGTATGTATCAAAGAAACTTGAATAAACAAGCCTTTCCGTTGCACGGTAAATTCACTTTACAACAATCAAACGCTAATAACAATACTTCTTGGAAATTTTATAAGTGTGCACTTTGCAAAACCAATGAACATTGTCTTTATTACTGTCGACAGTTTTTAAACATGACACCTTACCTAAAGCTTAAAACTGTATCAAGACTGAATGTATGCGAAAATTGCCTTTATTCACATAATGGTAAGCAATGTATTTCCGAAAAAAGATGTACAGAGTGCAATGAAGCGCATAATTCTATTTTGCATAAATCATTTCAACATAATTATAATAATTCGCCGAAGGCAGCAACCCGCGTAAGCAACCAGAAACCTGAAACTTCGGGTCAAGTACGAAGCAACTTACACGTGTCGATGCAATGTGACGTGCCTGAAATTCTTTTAGCTACAGCTATACTTAAGGTAAAAAAATATGATGGGAGTTTCGTCAGCATGCGTGCTTTAATAGATCAAGGGTCCCAAGCTTCTCTCATCAGTGAACATGCGGCTCAGTTGCTCGGCCAACCTCGACTTCGATGTAGGGGAGTGATATCTGGAGTAGGTACTAAGGAGAGCAATTGTAAAGGCGTCATGACTATCAAATGCAAAGCTATAAATAACGATTTTGAATTTGAACCGGAAGTATACATAATGAAAAGCCTTACCAAAATTTACCTAACTTTAGCTTTTCAAAACCGTCCTGGACATATTTAAATAACATCACGCTAGCAGATCCCGAATTTAATATCAGTCGCCCGGTCGACCTTCTGTTAGGAGCAGATGTTTACTCTATGATTTTATTAGAGGGAATTTGTAGGTTGAATGATAATATACCGATAGCTCAGAATACTCGTTTAGGCTGGATTTTAACCGGTAACGTAAAAACTTTACAATGTAACGTGATCATTAACGACTTAAAGGAGATTCAAAAATTCTGGGAGATGGAGGATATCAGTGAAGAATCTACCCTATCATTTAAGGATCAACTATGCATCGACTATTACAAGTCTACTACTATCAGGCGCGAAGACGGTCGATACGAAGTACGTTTGCCCCTCACCCCAGACTTCCCGGATAAGCTGGGAGAATCAAAATCAAAAGCTATCGCTCAATTTAAATCGTTAGAAAACACATTCAAAAAACACGAAAACATTAAAAATCAATATCAATCATTTATAAAGGAATACCGCGCCCTCGGACACATGATTCCAGCTACCAATAAACCGACTCAGAGACGTCAGCATTGTGTATTAACTCATCATTGTGTGCGTGCTGACGACACTATCATTAATTCCAAATTTAGAGTGGTATTTAACGCTTCGTGTAAAACATCATCAGGTAATAGCTTGAATGACGTCATGAGATGTGGTCCTAATCTCCAACTGGATCTGCAGTCTCTCATAATCAAGTGGAGACAATATCAGTTTGCGTTCACAGCCGATATTGAAAAAATGTTCAGGCAGATTTGGATCCACCCCGATGATCAACAGTTATTAAAGATCGTTTGGCGTGACTATCCCTCAGAACCTATCAAAGACTATCAACTAACCACAGTCACATACGGAACGAAAGCAGCGCCGTTCCTAGCGATGATGACTCTCAAGCAACTTGCATGTGATGAACAACCTAACTATCAAAACAGTCAGGCGATCGACGTATTAAACAACTGCTTTTACATGGATGACCTGGTCCATGGGTGTCACGATATAAGAAGTGCACGTCAATTACAGCAAGACCTTATCAATTTATTAAAATCAGCTGGATTTCATTTGAGGAAATGGAGATTGAACTGCGATGACTTGATCAGAGAGGAAGAGTCAGCTCTATCAAAGGATGACAACTTTGTTTTCAAGCAATCAGCGCAAACGAAAACCCTTGGGTTAAGATGGAATCCACAAGAGGATGTTTTCATGTTTCAATCAAATTTAGAACCGACGGAAGTCTCCAACAAGGTCACAAAGAGAAACCTTTTATCACACATATCAAAACTTTTTGACCCGCTCGGTTGGCTATCACCACTATCAACTAAGTTAAAAATTATTTTTCAACAAGTGTGGACTGCTGATAACATTAACTGGGATGATCCTATACCGAATGAAGTATATGTCGAGTGGAAGAAGGTCAGAGAGGATATGCACAATATTCAAGGCCTTCAGTTACCCCGATGGCTGCAGATCCATGAGTGCGACAGTATCGAGCTACATGGGTTCAGTGACTCGTCTGTCAGAGCTTATGCATGTGTGATCTATTGTCGTATCAACCAAGGCAATAAATCGTCTGTAGTGTTGGTGGCCGGCAGAACCAGGCTTGTGCCAACCAGCAAGACAGTCTCGCTACCGCGGTTGGAACTGAGCGGAGCACTACTCCTATCAAAGCTAATGGGTAAAGTCGCAGAGTGCCTTAGTGGGTACAATATCAAAATATATGGTTGGACTGACTCCATGGTAGTACTGGGGTGGCTCAACGGAGAACCATCCAGATGGAAAACGTTTGTGGCAAATAGAGTTCGTACAATAACCAAAAATATGCCACCTGACTGCTGGAGGTACGTTAAGTCGGAAGAAAACCCAGCCGACTGTGCCAGTCGTGGTCTAACGGCATCACAACTCAAAGCCCAGACCTTGTGGTGGCTGGGCCCGACTTGGCTATCAACATATAATGATCAAGGGCATAAGATCGCTTATACCACAAACGAAGAATTAAAATTATCAAAAACAATTTTAGTAGCACAACATCAACCTGATTTTATCATTCAAGAAATCCTATTAAAATATAGTACAATTAACAAAGCGGTAAGAATAGTTGCATGGATTCGGAGATTTCTAACTATCAAAAAAGGACAAAATATAAAATATTTAACAGTACGAGAGTTGAAAGAAGCTAAGTTATTAATTATCAAAAATATACAACAAACGGGATTTGCAAGAGAGTTATCAGATTTAAAACAACGAAATAAAATAAATCGAAAAAGCAACATTTGTGAACTAAATCCGTATATTGATCAAGATGAAGTATTGAGAGTCGGTGGGAGGTTGCGAAATGCCAATCTGGACCCAGACATGAAAAATCCTATCATTATACCCGGCAACAGTCGTCTTGCGGAGCTTCTTATAGACCAGGCGCATGAAATGACATATCATGGTGGTGCTCGGCTAACGTCAGCCAACCTGAGACAAAAGTACTGGATCGTCGGTGGCAACAGAGCTACAAAGAAGAGATTACGTCATTGTATCAAATGTAGAACGCACGAACCAACCAAACACTATCAAATTATGGGTGACCTTCCAGCAGCTAGAGCAAACCCTTCACGCCCCTTCCATCATGTCGCTGTAGACTACACGGGCCACGTGTTCATCAAAGCTAACTCAGGCCGTGGGATCAAAACTACGAAAGGTTATATCGCTGTGTTCACGTGTATGGCAACAAAAGCTGTACATTTGGAGTTGGTGTCTGACCTGACGAGTACTGCATTCTTAGCAGCGTTACGGAGAATGACAGCTCGCCGTGGCAAACCTAATCACATTTATAGCGACAGTGGCACGAACTTCATAGGAGCCAACAAGGTCTTACAGCAGGAATACGAAGAGCTCCTCAAAACATTTAGTGATGAGTTCCTCTCAGAAGTGTCCGAGATGGGTATAAATTGGCACTTGAATGCACCTTCGTGGCCGTCAGCCAATGGTCTTTGTGAAGGAGCCGTGAAAATCCTCAAGTATCATCTAAGGAGGGTGGTTGGTGATCAAAAACTCACCTACGAAGAGTACAGCACGCTGCTAGCACAATTAGAAGCTTGCTTAAATTCGAGACCACTATGTCCATTGACGGAGGACGCTGATGATTTAAATTATTTAACCCCTTCACATTTTCTATCAAGCGGTCCGATTCTATCAATTTATGAGACGGAACGAGATCTTAGGACTAGGTGGCATTTAACACAAAAAATATTCCAAGACATTTGGAAAAGGTGGCAACAAGAATATTTAACAAATCTATCAACCCGGAGCAAGTGGCGCCAACCTCAAGAAAATATAAAATTAAATGACATCGTACTCATCAATGATGGCAACCTTCCTCCAGGCAGATGGGCCCTCGGTAGGGTGGTCGAATTGCACCCTGGTAATGACGGCTACGTGCGTGTTGTGACGTTAAAAACAAAAAACGGTTATATGAAAAGACCTGTTATCAAACTATCAATACTCCCTATCATCTCCGAAGAAACACAAGATCAGGAATTAAAGCAAAAGAAATCAATAAAGCGTAAGATAAAACAAAAGAATAGAGGATACAGTTTCATTACAGTTGCAACTTCTATCTTATTATTTTTATGACCCTTATAACTAATACTAGAGGACTATATACTATAAATAAACTGCAAAATAATACTAGCCTATTTTTCGACAAGATTGTAAACATGCATTTGATAGCCGACGATTGGAATCTCGTTGTCTATTATGATCTCTACCCATATTGGGAAGGCACCGCCGCGTCCTCGAAGTATATGGAATACCTAGAAAACATCTGTTCGAAGATAAGAGGGCATTCACACTGCGAGAGTGTCATGTATAAATTGAATCACGAGCGGTCGGAACTACGGCGCTACAATATCGTGTTGCAAGATAAGGACGACCTACTCACACGTAAGCGCAGGAGACTCATCAATGGTGTAGGTAATATCGCAAACTAATCTATCGTAAACTAAAATACGCAAATATGGAAGAATCAAACTTCAGTCGTAGAAGCAGAGTTTAATGTCATCAAGAGGGTAGAGTCGATCATGGAACAGCATCATAAAACAGTCAATAAAAAGATGATCGAACTTGAACAATCAATGAATGCACTAAAGTCACAAGTCTCAAATAACTCATATATAAACGAATTTACCTTGGCCGCTATAGTTACAAACAACATTTTGAACAAGTTAAAAGAAATACAAACTTATCTTATTGAAACTATCACAAACGTATTTCACGGGAAGTATGATATTCATCTCCTAACCCCCAAGCAACTCCAACACGAATTAAATGCCATCTCTACTCAGATACCTAAAGACCTATCACTACCTACCGATCACGCGAATTATTCAAACATATACAAATTACTTAACGTAAAAGCACGCTTATCGAAGTCTTTTCTTATTTTCGAAATCCTAATACCATTATTAGCACGAGATGCTTACGAAGTCCTTAAAGCAATTCCCATACCTAAACAATCGGGTAGCAACATGATCAGCATTGTCCCTATTAGCGAATATCTTGCTTTAAACTTAAAAAAGGGATTCGTTTATATTGCTATCATATGCTGATTTACGTGACTGCAGTGATCGCGATTTAAATACTGTGTTGTGTCGATTCAAGAAGCCTATTTATCATATGATCAATGATAAGAGTTTGTGTGAGAAGGATGAAGGACTTGGAAGCTGTAGAACGATCATTAACACCTGCAAAAATATTTTCATTGCAACAAGTAAACTCAATAACTACTTTTATTTCTGTTGTAATAAATGCTACTTCAAGTTGTTATGCGAAGATCAAGTTACGGCTATTCAATTGCGTGACGCCGGACTTATTACGCTGGGACAGGACTGCCTTATCAAATCAGCTGATTTCCATTTTTATG